>CALSFV010000292.1:0-483409 GCA_943737045.1 Parapristionchus giblindavisi | reverse complement strand
GAAACAAAGCATGTTTCTGTTCTTCTCATTTGAATAGCAAACCAAATCGTTTTGTTTTTTGCTTACGATTCGCTTATTTACTTGCTTTCGTGTTATTATCTTTGTTTCCTCCAGCTTCATTGTCGCATCCATCTCTTCCGCCTTCTTATACCCTTTATTCCTAACCCTCCTTCTCTCTCTCCTCCCTCTCCCTCTCTCTCCCTCTCCCTCTCCCCTCCTCCTTCTCTCTCTCCTCTCTCCTCCCTCTCCCCTCCTCCTTCTCCCTCTCCTCCCTCTTTCTCTCCTCCTTCACCCCCTTCCCCTCCAGCTCTCTTTCATCTCCTCTCCTCTATGTACATCTCACCCATTTATTTAGATTAATTCGTTTTGAATTTTTACTTTGTTTGTTTATCACGGAAGCTGATGCCACTTTTTTCTATGTAGTTCCCGAAACCAGATACGACCAAACCCGTCTGGTGTTCGCCTCACTCTTCTAATCTAATCTGTCCCATCACAGGTGCTGCAGATGCCGCCACCCACACTCATCACACAGATGTTATTGACACTCTCGTTAATAGGTCAGTTTCGCCATCTATTTATGCCTTTGCAATGATTTCATTTGCAACTGAACACCTACTGTATCAGTATCTTAAGAATTTTAAAAAAGTAATTTAATCAATTAGCAGTAGGAGGATTTCCTGACCTCGTGTAACGTGATAAGAAGCACTGAATACTATCATTCTTGTTCAGGAAATAATTGATTTCATTGATTGACTGGTTGAGGGTTCATAAATAATCTTTAGTACTTTTGCACGGGAGGATCTATGTGCTATCGTCATGATCTCAGACGATTTTCTTGATTTAAAAAAGTGGAAGATGAATCAATTATAATTTTAACCGTTCGATTCCCCATCCAAAAGACCCACATATACTCCTCGTTTCGTCATTTCGCTAGTTTTGAGCAACACTAGTCATTCTCTCTTTTTCATCCACGGTCTTCGAAATCCCAGACTCCATGTAATTTCTTATTGTCTGACTCTCTTGGACTCTCATTGTCACTCACAGTGCCTACTTCGTTTGTTGGGTCCGTAACCTCTCTCAATGGTCTCTTCATTGCGCACACTATTTCTCTGTTGTCTAACAACGAGAGAGCATTGCGCATCGAAGAGACCATTGAGAGAGGTTCCCTTTATGAGATGTCACTGAACGGACAACAGATTTTGGACATATTTATGGGATTAGATTAGGATCATTATGAGATATGAGGTCATTATTTATGCCTTCAACAATTGTAGGAGCAATCAAGAAAATTAAGGATCAAGAAGTCTTTTCCCACTTTTTTTCATGTCTAGCATACTTAGAATAAAATATTAATCATTTTCATTACTTTCCGATAGCTTTTGTAGCGAAGCTGCCTGCATATTCAGTGTAGTAAATTGAAGAAATGACACTTTAAAGGCATAGCCAAAGCTAATTTGAACCTCAGGGCCACACTCTCTCGCTTTCTCTGTCTGCGAGAGCGTGTGATCAGAGCGGAGACAGAAATGACCTTTTACAACCCTTTAAGGGACTCTTTAGTCGCCTATCATATTTCACTACAATCAACAGATCATTATTGCTCGCTTAGAATGTACTATAACACATAACGAGATCAAGTTACGAAATTGACCATATGCTATGAAGGCATTACTGGCCTCTATCCCTCTCCCTCTCCTTATTTCTCTCCCTCTCCTTATCTCTCTCCCTCTCCCTATCTCTCTCCCTCTCCCTCTTCTCTTCTTTCTTCCTGTAGTGTCGCCAGGCGCTTAATTTATGTGTCCTATCAGCTTACAAATCTTTAGGGACATTTCATAGAGGCAACGAAGATAAAATTGGGAATTTTCCAACAAATTATCGTTAAAATTTTAAAATGAATAAAATCCCTTTAAAATTCCTTTGAAATCACTTTAAAATACGTTTCCTACAGTACTCTGGGAAATCTCGAGTCGGTAGGGATATATTCACACATTGAGATTATTCCAGCTAATCAGTACTAGACCTTGGCTCCAATCTCTACCTCTACCTCTCCCTCTCCCTCTCCCTCTCCCTCTCCCTCTCCCTCTCCCTCTCCCTCTCCCTCTCCCTCTCCCTCTCCCTCTACCTCTCCCTCTCCCTCTCCCTCTCCCTCTCCCTCTCCCTCTCCCTCTTGAATTCTCTCCTCTGCCGCCCCCTATCTGTCCCTATTTAGTCGAGTCGGACATCCATGCATAATAAGTGCAGAAGATTCTATTCAGGATGCGAGAGATAGTTAACTCCTCTCTCTCTCTCTCTCTCTCTCTCTCTCTCTCTCTCTCTCTCTCTCTCTCTCTCTCTCTCTCTCCTCTCCCTCTCTCTCTCTCTCTCCCCCCCTCTCCCTCTCTCTCTCTCTCCCCCCTCTCCCTCTCTCCCTCATCTCTCCCTATTATACTCCTATCTCTCCATCGAGATTTGTCCGGTCCTGACCTCTCGACCATATCCATTCATCGCCTGTATTAATTGAGTGTGAGGATATGGAATTATGATTCTGGGGGATATTATGACACTCACTTCTAAAACTTATTAAAAATTTTATTGTTAAAAATCATGATATAGTTTTATAAATTAAAATACACCACAGGAAGAATTATGAAATAAAAAAATCAGAAAATATTTTCAGCATTTGCACGATCAGCACCTGTACCAGAATCCACAACAGACATATCAACAACGACTAAACCACTGGAGTTGTTTCTACCGGTTGGATCGACCACAGGTAAAGTTCATTAAAGGGGAGTGTAATCTCTCCCAACGGTCTCTTCGACGCGCAATGCTTCCTCGTTGTTGGAACAGAGAAATAGTGTGCGTAATGAAGAGGTCATTGAGTGAGAGGTAATGCTCCCTTTATTCATGAAATTCTCTTATAAGTGTTTTTGATTTGGGCTTTGAACAACAATTCGCTCACAGTGTTCTGATGTACGCCATTTTCGTTTGAAATCGAATCTTTTTATTTATTTATTTATTTATTTATTTTAAAAAAATAAATAAATAAAATCGAATCAGGGGAGAGAGTATTAATTTTGAGAGAGTTGACATGTGTTGCGGTTGCTCTGGTCTTCAACATGAAGAGAATACTGCGCGCTTGTATAAGTTGAGTGACTGGATCGTTTAAGTGATGCTTATCACAACTGAAAATGAACATGCCATGCTATTTTACAAACAAATTGACTATCCTGAAGTGGATAGTACAGAAACAGTGAAGATTTTTTTTTAAATAAATTATCTCAACTTGCCATTACAAAAAAAGCAAATCGAGGTTACGGCCAAATTATTTTCTTCTTTAAAGGGAGCGTAACCAAACTCAATCGACTCTTCGATTCGCAATCCTCTCTGGTCGTTAGAGAACAGAGAAATAGTGCATGCAATGAAGAGGCCATTGAGTGAGGTTACGCTCCCTTTAAAGGCACTAACCAGGCTATTTTTAATCTCCGCATCGGCAATACTCACTCGCAGACCAAGAAAGCGAGAGAGTGTTGCCAGTGCGGAGACTTGCAAATTAGTGCAAAAAAGTTCCTTCAAGATAATCATACCACAATTGCAGCTTTGATGTGCGAACCGATCTTCTCGGGTGATTCTCGATCAGCTACGTGGTACAAGAACGGAGAGGTCATAGCTACCGTTACCAGGTTAATCGTTCGATTCTTGCATACCCAAACAGTTAACCATACTAGTTCATCGTGACGAATCAATCGCATAGAATAGGCGTAAAATAGACGTTAATAGCTAACTTATTTATTTTTAAAAATACATTTAAAATGCATGCATGCTTATTCTTGTGCATCTATTTTAAAATTAAAAAAATATGTAAATCAAACGGTAATTCAGTAAATCAAACGCTCTTCTTCCGAATCGGACGTACGAGCCAGAACAAAACGTGCCCGAAGTCGGTTTTCTCATTGTCTCTGACATTAGGAGAGGTAAGTCGATCTCTATTGTAAAATATCTATTGTAAATTCTCCCAACCCCGCAGTTTTTCGTAATAGTATCAAAGCTGTGATCTAGATATCGCAGCATTTTCGTCGTTCTTCCTATTTTATTCGATATTTATTATTTACAGAATATTTGATACTTTCTCTTGCTCAAGAATCGATAAATTATTATTATTATTATTATTATTATCTGCCTTTGGGTAAACGATTTATAGTAAAAATATATTTGCTTTCAACTTTCTCGCATTGTAAATCTTAGTAGTTTGTTACATAGCAAATTTAATGTGGTGTTAAAATCTTGGAAAAGCAGATGGAAAAGTAGTAGTAATCCAACACTCGCGTAAATGGATTTTATTGTAAAAGTTTGTCAATTACAAAGATTTGCTACTTTTCCAACCACTTTTACTAACACTACTTTTCACTTTCCCACCTACTGTAACAGAGATTTTAACACCACATTATTAATTTAAATTATAGAGGACGAAGGCACATACGAGTGCATTGATGACATAACAGGGAGTAGGGGAGATCCATCCCGATTGACTGTCGCCTATGTCTCACTGCTGCCTATTGGTTTGTTTTTGTAAAAATACTCTATTAATATTATATAACTCGCAATATGTATAAAAATAGTTATCTATTCTTAACAAGAGATTAATGAAGACACTAATAATTTCGGAAAAGACCCTATATATTATTAAATATCTTATAAAGTACTCTTGGTGATTGGACTAGATTTCGCATATTTTAAACACTAAATCAAAGTGAAAGAGCTTTTTTTTCTCTTTGCCCGTTACTTTACATTGAGAATTATAGTATTTCTAATTGTCATCAATAATTATTTACTCTATGCAATAAGATCAAATGCCATTCAACTCTTCATTGTAGAGGGTCACATCTCGATGGAGCCTAAACGCATCACTATGGGTGGTCCATTGCAAATACGATGTAATCCACCGGATGCCACGCCCACTCCGACTATTACATGGCAATTGGTTGGTATTTATTTATTTTATTTATTTATCATACATCCAATAAAGAGATGTGACAACAATTGAAAGGTATACTCATAATATAACCTAATTATGATCGAAATACTAATCAAAATAATAACATTATCAAATACCTGAAAGAGAATGTTTCCCGCAAAATCGAAATGTATTAGTTGTGAATATTATCGATTTATTTTTATCGTTTTATATTTATCGATTTATTGCAGAACGGCGCTCCACTAAATCGATACGCTCCCGATGCTTCTGTTTTCAGCAATGGAACACTTTACATTCCCCGGTTTACACTTTCACATTTGGGTAAGATACGCTTGATTTACCCAGAAATGTTCATTTTGTCGATGCAAATCACAAACTTTTAAAAAATCAAATTTTAGTGCACATCTCATCTATATTATTTCATTTTGAACATGTTAAAAATAAAATATTTTAAACTAAAAAGTATTGATTGGTCGACTCACTACAGGTTTATATGTGTGTACTGCATCGAATTTCGCTGGAAAGACTCTCAGTCGATACTTTATCGACGCGAAGGATCTTCTAATAGATAGGACTATACCAGGTTTGTATTGATTAAAGGGAGCGTAAACTCGCTCAATGGCCTCTTCGACGCGCAATGCTCTCTCGTTGTTAGAAAACAGAGAAATAGTGTGCGCAATGAAGAGACCATTTGGAGAGATAAGGCTCCCTTTAATGAGAGAGAAGAAAGACGAAATGCTTCATGACTATGAACAGAGGCCGTATACATGAACGTCGGAAAAGTATTTGCCGGCAAACGTGACGTCACTAGGGTAGGGGAGGCTCTCCGGCATACCTATACAGATATATAAAAGATAAGGAGACTATAAGCAAACAAACGCGGGCCGATGTTTCGGGCCTCGGTTCTTGTACGAAAAAAAACAGTTTTTGTGATCAGTATTGTACGCCACGAAAGCGCATTAGCACAATAAAGACGGTGGTGTATTGTCCGTATTAATTTAATACGCAAAGACAATGTACAGGAATGAAATGCATGCACGTGTTACAATAACTATAACAATATAAACTATAAGTTGTAATGTGCCTCATGGTGTTTCGGCCGCTACGTCTAGACACCATAAAGCTTTGCCAATGTACGTGCATAAGAAAATGACAAACTGTATGTAAATACCGAGACAAAAAAATTACTGCGGACGCTCTCATAAGAAAGAGAAAAAGTGATTTTATACGTTCAGTCTTGTGTGTGAATAACAAAGATCAAAGATCACATTTGTCAGATCCTGAATCGGACATCTCGGCCAAGTGCACGTACTTCTTCCGAGCATGTGTGTTGTGGTTCCTTATTGGATGCCTTTCGACGAGGTGAGGAAGGGGCTATTATTATTCTCATTCTTTATTCCATCAAATTATACGAGATCAACCGGGGTAATTTTTGTGTAAGACATGTAAAAAACACTCTCAAAAAATATCCCTGAAAATCTGGACGCGATCGGTTGAGTTTGAAAAAAGTTATCACGAAAAAACCAAAAGTCAATAACCTTTTGGCCAGTACTGTACATAACAGGAAAATAATGACATAAAGAGATTGATGGATGTCCGTCGCTAAGGTAGCGATATAGTTACTATACGAAATAGAGTCATGATATAGTTATTATTAACAATATTCGTTTATATTAGATCAAACGCCATTTGTGCATGCGAAAAAGGGAAATATGTAATTTCTACAGCAAATCTTTGTCAACGGTCCCTCTTTTTGAAAAGACCGATTAGAAAACCTAGTTTCGTAATTTGAAGGAATCATTGCCAGTGAGCAATACTCCATAATCGATAACAACCAATCAATAATATGAATACTCCATAATCAATAATATGTCGTTCAGTTGTATCGTTCTCATCTATCTTCTTCTCGCTCTCTGCTGTCTGTCTCCTCCACGACGGCGCCTTACCGTTCGTCCATCAATCTTCTCCCGATCACACCCCTCATTGGGTAAGACATTTTTCGTTGGTCTCTGATCTTTGATCTTTGATCTTTGATCATTTTTAGGTCCCGGATTCCGCAAACCGATCATGCCTATGCCTGACTACATGCGAGCACCAACTCAGCCGCCACCACCACAACCAATCGCCTCATGATCTTTGATCTTTATTTGATTTTTTACCGTTTCTAGATTAGTCTTTCATCAACTCAATGTATTCCTCTGATCTCTGATCCTTGATATTGCGTAGTTTGATCTTTGAAATTTGTGATTTGTAGTTTGAAGTAGATGCTTTACAGCTCTCTGTGAATATATCAGGAACGAGTATGATCTCTGATAGACAACAGCTTCTACCTCATGTGAATATAGTTTTATGATAATTGATCTTTGATCCTTGATCTTTTTAATACGAGTAGTTCGTCTTGCCTATCAATAATTGTGTATTAATTATCTACTTCAATTAATGTCTACTTTCAAATTCCACTCCTCGTGCCTTGCTTTGTATTATAATATTGACACTCGGGTCTTGCCTATATCAGAATGTTTTAACGCTAAATCAATAAATCAATAATAAAGCTACTTTCTACTTGTTGCACGATTTAAATATTTATCTTGCAAACAAAAGCTCTTGATAGTTGCATACTTAATCAAGACAAATCATTATAACAGCGACAATATAATTATTTGTTCTCGAGTTTTCGATTTGAAATGTATTCATGTGCACTGATTATTCGTTGAAGAGCCGTGGTTATGAGATCACTCAAAGTGTCCAATTGAGTCTGAAAGTAATCGATTGAATGGTAAAAATAATAATAATATTGTATTCTTCAAATGAATGCGTCGGGGTTGGGATCGGAATGTCTGTTATTATTAGATAAGTCTTGTGAAGGATGTTAGTCGCCAAGGATAATCGGTGAAATGTGGGGGGGGGTGGAGGAAGAGGCAGTCTCAATTTTCGAAGATTTGAAAAAAACAAAATAAGACCACAGAAAACTTTCCTCATTCTCTCAATTTTCTTTCGAAGTAAGACAAAATTTATTGAGAAGATTATGCTAACAATTTTTTCGGAAAACATTTTAAAAATCTAAATTGTTGGAAATGTAAAAAGTCATACAGTATCTTTGAAGCCAAGTGCATTCGTAAGATTCTCCAAAGACGACTTTACTGCCACATTTAATTGTGTTCGTTCTGTTTCGTTCACTGCGAAATTTCCCGACAAAATCTGAAATGAAAAGATTAGCATGGATACCATATATTTTATTTTAATTTATTTATTTATTTATTAATTTATTTGTCATATTTTCTCACATTGTAGATATCGTCAGACTTCTGAAGATCGTATACAGCCTCACGCTTATCGATGTCGATATCAAACCAGTCGCCCTGTAAAAAAATTATAATAAATCACATTTTTAATTTTTTTTTTGAAAATTCCCTCGTTACCGGACACATCAATATTCTCCTGCACGACAGTCTGTCAGGGGTATTCTCAAAGTAGGCCATAACGATCTGGAAATATTTATTTATTTATTTATTTATTTATTTATTTATTTATTTATTTATTTATTTATTTATTTATTTATTTATTTATTTATTTATTTATTTATTTATTTATTTATTTATTCATTCATTCATTTATTTATTTATTTATTTATTTATTTATTCATTCATTTATTTATTTATCATACATCCATAATATGTAAGTGAGCATGATAGATAAGAATGAACTGCAACCATGAGGTTTTCAAACATCAAGAAGATAAATATAAAAGGAAGATTAGTATTACGAAAATACGTTGCAAACAATTCAATTTTAGTGTCAATCTTTTAAACTTTCTAATTGAATATATCCGAAAACACACATCGCGAAAAACGGGGCAGAAGGGTAGAAACCCGCACACTGTGTTGAGCACGTTGTAAATGGGAGAAATGGGATCTGAAAATGAAATTATTAATAATAATAATATATTTATCATTTCTTGGACAAGAGAAAAAAACGATATTCTATGTAATATGCAAATTAGCTATCGAACATACTCTTGTAGACGAGATGGACCTTTAGAATCATAATTTTTGATTTGAATAAAATGCTCCCAATTAGCGAAAAAATATAATTGAACTTACTTCCGAAAACAGTTCTGCCTACTCCTAGAAGTGTTAGACACGCAGTGCATAGAGGATCATCGGGAAAATGAACCTGAATCGATTTTATAATTTCTTAGATTTGAAGTAGTGTGATTAAAGGGAGCGTAACCTTACTCAACGGTCTCTTCATTGCGCACACTATTTCTCTGTTGTCTAACAACGAGAGAGCGTAGAGTGTTGAAGAGACCGTTGACAAAAGTTTCGGTCAATTTAAATGAATGAATATATTCAATTTTTCGAGAAGTTCTTATTATACCCGCCATACAAAAAATCGTCGTATTTATTGAATCAAAAAAAAAGAGATTTTTTTCAATATTAGGAATGAGGATGGTTGATCTCTGCTATGGTTTTCCATGATTAATAAATGATTAATATTTTTTGCAACCGTTTCGGCTTCCAAAGTGGTAACGATCTGCCCACAATTGGCTAAGTTTGCTCTTACAATTAGCACGCAGACAGGAGCAGTATCGTACTTGTCGGAACTAATTTACCCATACAATGTTCACAATATAGATTTGAAACAATATTAAACGCTTAAAACACTTTCGTTTTGGAAAAAAATCGCATACCTTGTTAGGATCTACAAGCGACTGATTAGGCAAGCACGGTTTCTCAGTGGTTGGAGATGATACAACGACACACAGTAACTGTAGGAACACCAACGGTGTTAGTGGAGCCATTGGGACGAAATACTGAATGAGTATGTGTTGTTATTACTTATAGCCGTTGCCATACGGCTCCATCTGAACAAATTTATCTGGTGTTCGATAACAATAAGGACACAATAAACAGTAAATGTCAAAGATCAAAAATCACTAGTGGAGTCACACTGGATGGAGTGAACGACAATCGTGAATCGTTGAATTGAGTCCTTTACTTAGATTCGGGAGGGGAATTCTTCATATCGTATTAGATGAATCATCATCATAACACTGCATGATGAGACTACTTATGATGAGATGAGACTGACTGTATACTTCTTCTGGACTACACTATTCATTTCATTTTTCAAATATATGACTTCAATAAAATTTTAGGTAGAATTATTTCGTTTGGAAAGTACGTGAGAAATATAATTTTGATCTTAGTTTTGGCTAACTCAGAATCCGGTAAAACTATATAGGATGTGATGAAAATTGTGAACAATCTTATATAAGTAGTACAAACAGTTTATCACTTTTCTTTCAATAATTCTGCAATATATGGCATAAATAGGGCGATATTATCTCAAATACAAATCAATATCATCAAAATAACATTTGCGCTAAACTCTCTATCGTTACTCTAAACAGCTAGACAAACGAAGAAAAACACTCGTAATCATCAATATGTACAGTAAAAGTGATGCCTATGGGATTGATCTTTGGTCTTTGATCTTTGGTCTTTGATCTTTGATCTTTAACGAGATCCGAACTTGTTCTTGATCTTGTTTAGCATATCTACGAAGATATCGAAAGTGCTTTCCTCGGCGTCGGCGTCAGACTGAGCTCGCAGTGTAGGATCAGCCTAAAATGAATGAAGTGATCAAAGATCAACGATCAAAGATCAAAGATCAAAGATCAAAGATCAACTATCGCAGACTGACCTTTTGACTTCTGAATCTCGACGACAGACAGCAGACATTCTGTGCGCATTGCTCATATTGGGGCATGCAATTACACTGTTGAGCGGAGATCGACACGGGGTAGACGATGCATGTGGTGGTCAGAGGAAGGGTTGTAGAGGGTGCTGAATCGAACAATAATCGTTGATCCTCATCCTGCTACCATGGCTCTAATAGCGGGCTGTCAACCTTGTGAAAAATTACAAGTATTTGCCTAAATTATTACGTAATCCTCGCATTTACATGAGTGGGTACATACCATCGCTACACTGAGAACAAACTTACCCAAATATGAGTAATAAATTTGCCAACTTACGATACTTGTGCACACGATTTGCCCACATTCGGGCAAATGGTACCCCAAAAACCACCGATTTGCCCACATACAGCCCCGCAGAATCTCCTTTCGTGTATGTGATCCCGGGGATCCCCGGTATCCCCCCGTGCTCCTCGAATTTTTGTGCTTTCAATATTGAATATCAGGTGTTGCAATTGTTACTATTGTTTTCCTCTTTACGTGACCTATTTTATCAAGGAAAGTTTGGAATTTTATCGATTACGTATCCCGAGAACAAATATTGAAAATATTAATTTTTTTGCAAATGCCGCGCAATAATATTGAAGAACTCGCGCACCGTTCGGCTTTATCAATCTCAAAGTGACTTTTTCGTCATTTCTATTTCTTAGCACAATTTAGTTGACAAGCTTTCAAAAATTCCAAACTTTCCTTGATAAAATAGGTCAAGTAAAGAGGAAAACAACAGTAACAATTGAAACACCTGATATTCAATATTGAAAGCACAATAATTCGAGGAGCACGGGGGGATACCGGGGATCCCCGGGATCACATACACGAAAGGAGATTCTGCGGGGCTGTACAGGCTAGCATTTGTCTGAATACGGGCAAATCGTTAGCCAACAAACGGCATTCGGGTAAATTTAATCTCTGTGTAGAATCAGTTTTCGCTGCTGTTTACACATCTGTGTTCTGAAGTACTTGTCCTTCGGTTGTTATTCATATTTTAGTAATTACTCATATATATTTTTTGTTTTGTTCAACCCATCTATTTGTTCATAACTACACTTACGCGTGTGCGTCATCACTCGAAAAAGAACAAATGGCCGGTTCCGGATCGCACCCCCATTGGGTAACCCGAACCGCGCGGTAACCCGAACCCAAACGCGCCGGCTACATCCACTTGATCATCTGCGCTACTCTTCCTGGTGGTACTGGTTCCGCTTTCGCCGGGGGAACTCAATCGAGGGGCAAAAAGTATCTACTTGCGCTATTGCGTGGACTTCCTTCTATTAATGTGAAGTTCCTTCCATGTTAGACTTGTTTGTTCAAGTCATTGTTATAGGTCAATAGACAGCGCAAACAGTGAGACATAAAGGTGTTCACTCTAATCTAACGGCATTTTCGCGAAGTGCCTGACTAAAGCTTACAATTAGTATGGAAAATACTTGTCATTCTCTGCCAAATCTTGGAACAATTCTCTGAATTTTAACATTTTGTACTTGATGAAACCTTGCGGTGTATGATAAATAAATAAGAATAAATAAACTTCACGGCTAAATCAATAGAGACTTACTGTCCGACGAGGGAGTAGTGACGGTTCCTGGCTGAAAAAATTAAATTTTACACCACACTAGGAAATGACAGAAACGCAAAACGCACCACGCTGGTCACTGGATAGACGGTGTGCGGTTGCGTGGGCACAGTCTGAGGAGCGCCGGTGACTCCTGGTGGATAGGTGATGGGTGGGAAGGTTTGTGCGGTGGGAGCAGTGGGCACAGAGGTGGGCTGGAATAGGGAACTTTAAAGCGACACCCAAAGCTAATCCGCTCTGGCCATACTCTCTCGCTTTCTTTGTCTACGAGAGAGTATTCCCCATGCGGAGAGTAAAATTAGCTTGGAGTGTGCCTTTAAGGTATTTGCAATGCATTCCTTTTTCTCGAATTTACATTTATTTTTTTAAAAACTACAGATAAATGAAACTAATAAATAATGCTTGAAAAGTATTAGAAGGCAAGGTGATAGCGTTCTTGGTATTTTTGGCCAAAGATGTTTTTCGCTTTTATTTGCATCCTTGATTATGATAATGGATCACGGTACCTGTGTTGGATAAGTTACTGGCTGAGTAATTGGAGGGAGTGTCTGTGGAGGTTGAGTGACAGCTGTTGGTTGGGTTACTGAAAATTAGAGTTGCAAAATTATTAAAAATCATCTTAAAATATTACAGTGTACCGGGAGGATAGGTGGGAGTGACTTGCGTTACCGGTTGTGTAGGCGTTGGCTGAAATTAGTTTTACTTTCAGAATGCATTTAATCGATTATTAGTGAACAAGAGAATGACATACATTTATAGATTTTTTGTTTAGGTAAATTACATTAATTATAAAGGTTCACCGTTTACCCCAATAAATCCAAATCTTACCGTAGTAATCGATATCGATTAATCTTAACCAGATCTTACCGTATCAATCGATATCGATTGATGTTACCCAATCTTACCGTAATCACTTGTCCATTCTCATCCTGTGGACAGACACACACTCCCGAAGGAATCGTTACCGTGAGCGTGAGACAGTCGCAATTACATCCACACTGCTACAAAGATCAGCGATCAGGGATCAAAGTTCAAAGATCACTGACCAAGTTAGGATTGGGTCCATCGAGACAGAAACAGCCGCTGTTGGTTCCATTGGTCACGCCGGTAGCCGGGAACGGATTTGGAGAAGGAGTGGGCTGGTCGTTGTATGGTCCAAGGGGATTAGTCTGAAAAGAAATGAAAATAACATCTATTTATTGATCGTCTTCTCGGTTTATCATAGAAACAGTATCTCTTGAATTCCCAAAGAGATCATGTATGTATGTTATATGATAGATCCTCGGTACATTCCCTTCTGTAATACATACCTGCCCCGGCATCTGGGTAACTGCGGTACCGGTTCCGCCAGGAACCACGGGAATAGGGTTGGGCTGAAAGTTAAAAGATCAATCAGGCTTTGAAAGATCAAAGATCAAAGATCAAAGATCAATACCACTCCGGGACAGCTGCATGAGTATTGCGCGTTGGCCGGTCCGTTGATGCGTATCATAATGCATTGACACTGCTGATTCGACGGTACCGTCACTCCGGGTTCGAGGCCTTAAAGGTACATTACATTTTTACATTAGAACAACTTTATTCAGCCGATTAGGGACAGCTGGGTAGCTTTGGGGTCATAGGTGGGCGCGTGAAAACGAATTATTTTTGCACACAGCCTTACCTTCCCTTGCGCATAGCTTTGCTTAGAAAAAATTGATAAATTTCCAGCCAAATCTGCAAAAATTGGCCATGCGCATAGCCTTGCCTTAAAATTTCCCGGTTTGCGCACAGCCTTTCCCCCAGCGTGCCCACCTATGATTGGGGTACTCCAAGGAGCGAATCAAAAGTAAGACAGACCGTAGATAGAAAGATAGACCCTTAAAGGTACACCCGGAGTTTGCTTGAGACTCTCCGCTCTGGCAACGCTCTCTCGCTTTCTCGTCTAGTGTCTACGAGAGAGTATTGCCAATGCGGAGTGTAAAATTAGCTTGGGGTGTGCCTTTAAAGGAAACTTAAACACTCTCAATGCTCTCTCGTTGTTAGAGAACACAGCAATAGTGTGAATATTGAAGATAGCATTGAATGAGGTTTCGCTCCCTTTAACAATTCATGGTTTGGCTATGAGCGATGGCATTAGGCTACGAAGTACTAGAGAAAAGATTTGATACAGGTTGGCAAATGAATGGCGCAAGGAGGGAGTCGAACCCAGGAGTTGACCCAGTTATGACTAGGGTATAACTCAATTCAATCTATTAGAGAAAAGATTACCAGGTGTGGTGATCTCGGGCGGTGTAGGGAGTGGAGTTGGGGTGGTGACAGTCGGAATCGTGATCGGAGCGAAGGTCGATGGAGTCGTCACCGTTGTAGGAGTCTCGGTGATGGGCGGTAGAGTGGATGGTTGGGTGGGTGGTTGAGTCGGGGGATATGTGGGTGGAAGAGTGGGCGGAGCCGCAGTCACTGGTGGAGCAGTGATCGGGGGAAACGGCGATGGAGTCGGGTATACTGTAAGGATTATTGATTGATCGCTTGGATTATTGATATTTCCCGCTCAAAGTTATACATGAAACCCTTGCAGAGCTCTCAGATTGCATTGCCACCATTAGGCAATACATTCACATGCACTTCCAATGAAGGCTACAGCAGTCTTACCCGGTGGTTGCGTAACCGGAGGAAGTGAGGCGGTTACGGTAGGTGTTGGCATGGGTACGGTAGTGATCACCGAGACCCCGAGTGTGGTAGACGTTCCGCTCTGAAAAACTGTGGTGGTGAGGCACACCATGGTGTGATTTCCTAATACAAAATTTCTCAATACAAAAGCGTAGATTTGGTGAGATTAGTAAACGTCGCTCACCGGATTGCACATGCACCGATAGGTGGGATTGTCGGAGAGGAAGATCTGGATGCAATGGCAGCTGGAATGCATTTATTTAAAATTATTTTTAATTTATTATAATCATTAAACAGGAAAAGCAACTGGAGAATGGCACAAATCAAGGGATTTCTCATACCTAGCATGAGGATTGCCAGAGGCTTGTGATACTTGAGAGGCGAGTCCACCCTGCTGACCGGTCATATCCGTCGGCTGTAATAATACCAACGATTTAACACCAATTCAAAGTTGAAAGTTATCATAAGCTATTGGTGAAACATACTATTGTCTACCTCTAAATCTCTCCTCTTCCTCACATGTAATATGCATAGACAACAGGTAAAGGCACAAAATTCGAACTCTTGCGAGAGATCACTGCTAGGCCAGTGATAATTCAAGGCCAATTCAGTGCGGAGGGCCTACTCTACCGCACGATCTAGTCACTACCAATTCCCCTTTCGGGCGCCTTGGTGCGTCATATGCATAAGAGTGATTAATTAGGAATTTGCGCAATCAGTAATTTTTAAGGGAATAAAAGGGAGCGTAACTCAATGTTCTCTTCGACGCGCAATGCTCTCTCGTTGTTAGAGAACAGAGAAATAGTGTGATGAAGAGACCATTGAGAGAGGTTACGCTCTCTTTAAAAACCGTAAGTATAAGTAAGTGGTATCGTACCGTAAGTGGTTGTTGACAACTGCACTGCATTCCTCCTCCAGTTGCCAGTCGGACACAACGACACTGTTGTCGTTTCACCCGGATTGATGTTGCATCAGGGAATGCGAACGACAGCTACAACGTTATAGTATGATATTATTGTAAATTATTATTATTATTAAATTATTTATTATTAATGTTGCAACTATAATGTACGCCTAAACCATCATGCACTCATTTCAGGGCAAATTAGCAGGAAATCAATCAGGAAATCATGTCTACTAGTTGATTTTTAGTTACCACGAAACGATTTAAAAAAAAATTAACGACTTCCGAGTAGTGATAGAATTGAATAGTTAAATAAATTGTAAAGATTCTAAGTTTTCAGATTTTTGCTCCATTTTTTTATTTTATTTTATTTTTAATTTAAAAAAATGCATTAGGTACTCACAGCAGACGCGGACAAGGCCGCGATTACAACCACGCTGATCAGTCTCATTTTGACTCTGAAATCGTGATTAAAGGGATAGAAACCTTTGTCAACGGTCTCTTCAAAGCTCACGCTCTCTCGTTGTTACAGAGAGACCATTGAGAGACGCAACGCTCACTTTAAGAAATTACTCATAAAAGGCGAAATTACTCCTAAGGGTTGCATTCCCTTTAGGTTGATGAGTTTCAATAAAATACTGATAAATAATAATAGTTTTCTTAGAAACGTTTCATGGTGAGACAAATTGGGAAAAGTAATAATATGAAAAAACTGTGCAATGGGATAATAAATAGATAATGTGTGAGAGACGAGACGAATTAGCAGAAACTCTCCGCTCTGGCAAAACTCTCTCGCTTTCTTTGTCAACGAGAATGTATTGCCAATGCGGAGAGTAAAATTAGCTTGGCGTATGCCTTTAAACAATGAATTAATTCAAAATGTTAATTTCAAAATATAACAGAAAGTAATTAAAGATGATACAAGGGTGATCCTAGTGGCTCTCTCGCTCCTCCTTCCCTCTCCACTTATATACTCCTGCCACAGGCTCGTGCCCTGAGGGGCAGAAAAAAGGGCCATGCGAAAAAGTGGGCGGAGCCTACCGAGGAAGTTATCTCACTGTGTGTGTTCACGCGAATGGGCATGATCGGCTCCCGAACGAGAGGGAGAGGGAGAGGGAGAGGGAGAGGGAGAGGGAGAGGGAGAGGGAGAGGGAGAGGGAGAGGGAGAGATGTAAATGGAGCTCAATTTCGTAGAAACAATTGGCATCATAACCCTGCTTGTATTACATCCGTGTAGGATCGAATATTCTAGATATACCGTATATCTTCGCTAATGAATAGAACACGTTTACAGTTTACAGTTACAGTTTAAAACACATTTATCAAGAGTAGGCCTCTGATGTGCATGGGGGGGGAACTCTTCTTACTTCCGTCAGTCCCAGAACACTGACGTTCATCTTCATTTGCGCGTCTTCGATTTCACAAATCCGAGAAGATCGACAGGCAGTTTGGAGATGACCGAAGAAGTTGGCTTCCCATGAACCCGTAACAACTTT
The DNA here is from genome assembly GCA_943737045.1 of Parapristionchus giblindavisi. Classification (NCBI taxonomy): domain Eukaryota; kingdom Metazoa; phylum Nematoda; class Chromadorea; order Rhabditida; family Diplogasteridae; genus Parapristionchus; species Parapristionchus giblindavisi. Next base: position 466,075 of record CALSFV010000292.1, on the reverse strand, counting down.
ATTTTATCGTCGGGAAATATTGCTCACTCGACATCATGGAAAGTGACAATTTCGCTTTTTTGTTTGAAAATTTCGGATCTTTGCGATTAGAATTCCTGTATTGTGTCTTGTCACAGGTTTGCAACTTCAAAAAATGTTTAAAAAATAGATTTATTATTGATCCTTGAAGATATCTCTAGTATCAAAAATCACATACAAGTCATTGTAACATTATGTTCTAGAGAACTTTTCATAATGTGTAGTGTAGGGCTCACAAAGTATATTTCTCGGCATCATTATCTTTCAAGAACATGTATCATTTTATCAATACTACATATGTATTCGACTCATTGTCAGTCTTCTCTTCTTTGTCTCCTTTCCATTCTTCTGATCTTTGAACAGTGAATTCTATCTATCTCACGTACTTTTGACAATCATCGTCCTCTTAACAACCAGACAAATACTAAAATCTCTCCAACTTCCAGGTATCACCTATCCTACATGTAGTCTAGTCTGATCCGAGATCATCCTCTAAACTCGCAAAAAGTGCCTCGAAACGTAAATTCTAGAAGGCATCTATAGATCAAATTACCTTGCCCAAGGAAAAGGAGGAGGAAAAAGTGGAACGGAGATGTTCTCTCTGTGGCTCAGAAATCTGGAGTCAATGCGCATTGGTTATATCTGGTTCTGTCATATGGGTACTTACAAGGGGAAGAGTGTAGTTAAACAATGTTTCATAATTGTCCATATGAGGATAAAGAGATATTGATGTTGGACAGTTTTGACAAAGATTGGTTTGCGACTTTCATGTGATGTAATCAATAATGCTCATATAGGTTCTGACATATACGTACTTACAAGGGGAAGAGTGTAGATAATGTTTCATAATGCATCGATACATTTGCCTCACATGCCTACGCCGTAACGTCCTCCGCTGCATCACCGTCGTTACGGCGTTGGCGCGTAAGGCAAATGTAACGATGCATAAGTGTTCATAGGAGGATCGAGCTGTGATAGCGATTTTGATGTTTGACTGTTTTGACAAAGATTGGTTTGCGACTGATCTTGTTGTTTTCATTTTATGTAATCGATAATGCTCATATCGCACCTTTAAAATGCTTTCGTTCAGAATTTTTAAAAAAATTACTTCATGGAATCCATGATAAAAAACACTTCAGAAAACTTGTTTTTACGAAATTTCCTATCCCCTCAAACCGTACGACACGTAGAGGTAGATTATATTCACTCATCTTTTTGCATTTTTGTCTTTCTCATCCAATCCCCCTTTGCTTCCGACAATTGCATGACTATCGGCACACTTGGTGTCATTGCACACAACGGGGGATCGTGAATTGTTGCCCCCAGGGCGGATTCGGTTACAGCGTCGTCCCCTGGAGCTGGATCCTTGCATGCTTGCTACTCTTTTCATTGGAGAGAGTGAATCGGGGCAAAAGAAAACGTCAAAAACCACTAAAGACGAGCACGGACCAAATCGGGAATGGCATCGATTACATTTATTGACCATTGATCATCATCTTCTTCTTCTTTCATTCGTCTTGTAGTAGATCGAACGTGTTTGATCAAACATTGATACTCAAAGTGGTCCTTTTGGGACTAGAGAGTGGGGTGCACTTCTCGCCTTTTCCACTCTTGCACGTACAAATCCACACTTCATCTCTTGATCTTTGGCACGCCTGAATATTTAGTTTTTTTAAAATCTATCACACAACCAACTCAATCTCTTTATCTCTCAGCTTATAATAATCCATAATCGATAATATCATTGATAAACTACCGTAGATACCATGAGAGTGCCTTAAGGTTATATGTACTGTGTGCCGGGATCTACAGGATACCTGCGTCTACTCACCTTTTCCACTCTTGAAAAGTATCATTTTTCTCTAATTATCTTCGAATTGCCAATGGAGTGGGGGAGTGAGATCCATAAACGGTGACCAGAAAACCTCACAATCTGAGTAACATCTGAAAGAATATCTTTTCATGCAGAACTAATTCAAAAGAAAAGTCTGACGAACGACTACAGTATCGTTAAAGTAAGGTTTATCGCAACTCTTAAATTAAATGAGTATACCGTAATCATGACAAAAGATCATTGATACAACAATGACTGGGCGTAACCTTAATAAAATAATCAAAACCGATATGAAACATTGTACACACAGGGTGAAAACAACCAACAACCAATTGGAATCGATGGAAAGAGCTGCATACAGTAATTAATCAATAGTCGATGTATACAGTAATCAATCAATAATAGATGGACACATTAATCAATCAATAATCGATGGACACAGTAATCAATCAATAATCGATTAGGACTTCTTCTTCTCCACGAGATTAGTTGCATTCTTCTTGGATACCGTCTTCTTGCGGGAACCAGCAAACTTATGGACGTCGTTCCTGCAAAGATCAAAGATCACATTTTAGCAATATTGAATACAAACGCACGCAGATTAAAGACTTTTCACAGAGCAAATCACAATAAGTAGTCGTTAATTGGGACTAGAGATCAAAGATCAAAGATCAATCTGTAAGATCAAAGATCAATCTGTAAGATCAAAGATCAATCTTTAAACTCACTTGTTCATGGCAGTCTGATCTCTGCATCCCTTGCCTCCCTCCCAGAATTGACTTCGTTTCCGTGTAGTCGCCTCTTCACACCGAATGCACGGCTTCGATGCTAGGTACGGCTGCAATTATGGAAAATATATATTTTTTTAAATTATAATTTCGAAAAGCTCCTCATATAATCGAACCATCATTCTTATTCACTGTAATGGTATTTCATAGGAATAAAAAAGTGAGCACGGACCAGCGTTGAGAATAAATCGATCCCTCACATAGACAATGTGAAACACGCAAACAGCAGGCGCTTCGCGCCGAGGATTACACTCACTTTAGTCGCACAGAGGAACGAATATATTCACAGAGTTCGCACAACCAAACCCGTCTGATGTTCGCCGCGGCTTCTATACTCACCAACCTGTTCGTGACTACAGTGACCGCAGACCATGCGATTGGCCACTTTCATCTCGTGCTCACCCTTCACTGTCTCCTCGTGACACGTATCGCACGGGAACAGACGACCACAACAGGGAAATCTGGAAAGCAGTAAATCGATATAGTTCAAAGATCAAACAGAGGATAGCTGAATCATACAGTAAGATATATTATATTTTATCAACGTGCGTATGCACGAAACGAAACATAACAGTGACTAGTGAAAATTCATGAACTTTAAATGTGATATATTGTGATATAGATCAAAGATCAGATCCAAAGAACTAGCTCAGGGCCCAAATTAGCCCAGAGAAAGGGGGTCAAGTGGTTCGAACCAACCTGAACCATCGGTAGCTCTTCTTATAGTGCTTGCACGTGCCCTGTCCGGGCAGGGGCTGACCGTCAACGATGGGTATAGACGACCCGGTCTCTTTCGGTTTCACCTTGCGCACTTTGGGAACACTGCAACACGAATCAACAATGAGTAGTCTGACTTTCTTACAGTCCCTCTTTTTTTCTAGAAATGACTACGATGAGGCTTCTCCATGCAAGATCAAAGATCAATATTAACAGCAACAACACGAAAAAATATACGTACCTCCTCGCCGCTTCCTCATCCTCGTCGGCCGCGTGCAGTCCTTGGAAGCGGGCGGCGCGGATGACAAACTCGATGAGCGCATGGCACCCGCGACACCATGACTTGTGCGTGGCGCCGAATGAGAGGTCCTAAAATCGATAAATCAATCAATAAATCAATCAATCATTCAATCAAGCAATCAATATTTATCAGTGGCCGTATGCATGAACAACGAAAAACTGTTTTCCGGGAAACCGTGACGTCATTAGCGTAGGCGGAGGATTTTTGGAAAACGCCTCCGCCAACGCTAATGACGTCACATTTTCCCGGAAAACGGTTTTCCAGTTGTTCGTGCATAAGGCCACAGGTTCACACTGTGGTGCGCTGGGATATGGTTATTAGTCATTGCGAGTACGGGGCAATGAGGCCCTAAAGAGATTACGTAGATTACAGTAGGATTCAGTCATTTCGTTGAACAGAGAAGGTTGTCTACGTCCAAGAACAATCTTGTCTCCTCCATATCGATCTACCGTAGACAACATCAATCCATAAATCAATACCGTACCTGTACCGTATCCACCTTGTTGCAGGGTAGGCATACGAATCGTAGATGCGATCGGAGAAGAACACAGTCGATGGGACGACAACCGACAGCGGTGAGAAGAGCAAGTGTTGAAGAGGCATCGTGGACGAGTGAACGGACGACGCTGTACAAATAATAATAATAATAATAATAATAATATTTTATTCCTTCAAATAAACCAGGATTACGAAAGCTATGAGAAAGACTACAGTAGTATACGTAGTATACCGTACCGTAGTATACTACCGTAGTAGTACACGGTTACACAAGAAATTCTTCTTATGAAGAATTAGGATCTGCTCCGTTTTTTTTGTCCAGCCTATTTTGCATTTCAAATGGTCGTGATTGACCACACAGAAGAGCATAACGAACGAAGAATGAGAGGGAGTGAAGCAGAGGAGAGCTCGAAATTACAACCAAACATGGAGAAGTGCCCAGAATTAACGGTAGAGTGAAGAGGATGAATTGCACAGCGGCCAGTGGTAACGACAGAATCCCAAATAAGAGCTGCACTACTATGTCGACTACTGTTACATTTTGCAAGACAAACACAGTTTGTTGAAGTAAAACATTTATTATGCTTATCACTGCTATAGTAATCACAAATGATTACTAGAGCAGTGTAAGTATAATACTCACACCACCGACTTACACAATCGATTGTGCATGGGCGCACTTGAGGCAGCGTGCCGCCCGTTTGCCGCCGTCCACTCTCGCGTCCTCTTCGCGGATCTGAAACATAGTACGAATAGCTAGGTTTTTCGATTTCTGCGAAATTTTGGCTCAAAATGCGGTCAGTTTTTTCCGATTTTTGTGAAATTTTGGCTCAAAATGCAGTCAGTCTCGGTACTTTGTAACACACTTTTCGACCTACGATCTGAAACAGAAAAGCCCATTAATGCGTCATTTATCGGACAACGCTCGTCGTATTATACACACTACAGCATGTCCCATCCGCGCTCATCCCCATCGTATCCTAGCAACACAGGGGGAATATCCACGGTTGCTATGACCATTACATCCCCTACATAGGAGTAGACAGTATATCATCAGACTAAGTCCTATTTGTGTCGCCTCTCGTCACACAAACTACAATGATGCGGCTCCCACAAAGGCCCTTCCTATCTATCTACGCCCCTTATCGCATCTCCACTAATCAATGTGACAAACCAAACAATCACCCCCCCCCAATGCACTCTCCATATCAGTCAATCCACGCTTATTGATCTGCACTCCCTCACCTTCCCAGCCTCTGCCTATGCCCATTCCTACCGTATCCAAGTGTAGATCGTCACTCGCCCTTCCACTCCTCCATCCATATAAACCCTGCTGGTCTTATCAGTCCTCAATCATATGTGTTTGTCGTCTCTCTCACTCTCCATCTATTAGTCACTTACTACGCTCGGACGATCGATATCACTCTCGAAAGGTTTGTCATCCTCATACTCCCCTCACCCCTTCACATCTTCCACTTATGTTCCAACTCTCCTTGCGACTCTTGCTAGGTCTTTCATTCAGTATAGGTATCCGTGAACGTTGGCAAACGGTTTGCCGGCAAAAGTGATGTCACAAGCGTAGGCGGAGGCATTTGCCAGAGGTCCTCCCTCTACGCAGTATGCCAAAGCTCATGGATACGGCCTCAGAATTTTCACTGTTTTATCTCATGCCGTAGCCACTCGGTCACGACCTCGCCCTATCCTTCGCCCTAATTGCCTACCGTACCATGCTCCATACTACCATATCGGCTTACCACCTGTGAATCTCGGTGGCAAGACGCTCATGGTGGCCTGGACTTACGGCGTTTAGCAAAACCACTTTGCCCGTCTTTCGTTACCCCTTACATCCTACCCCAATCCAAAGCCCAATGTCACGATTTTCACTAGAATATATTTACCAGCTCCTTTATCAACACCAATTCACGATAACTAACATATCTTTCACGTTTTTTCAACATGTCTTAGTTCAATCGGGTCAAACGGTCGGTCACATTTATGACTGACTGGATCTGTCACTCACCTCTCCGCATCGAGCACACTTGAGTACGAATCGCAACGCGTCTGCCTCGAGCGTCGCGACATTGCCCGAGGCGTTCGTCCAGGCGATGATCATCTGCATGACACGATTTTCCAATTACCGTAACCAGGACTCAACATCAGGGCACCTCTATCGTCGGTCTCTCCTTTGGCGGTCCGGACTGTTGATCTTTGATCTTTGGTAGATCGCTTGTCTCCAATTCGCTCTCCTCACTCTCATCCTCCTCGACAATAGACAATGACTCAAACGCCTTTTCCTAAAGTGAAGGAAGAGAAATGATCTACGAATTATATCAATATATTGATTGGCCGTCATAGACATACGGTATTCTCATATTAGTCGAGTCAATATCACGAACCATAGGTCGAATAGCTATGTTACACATTTTCAAAATGCGGTCAAGTTTTTATTTGATTTTCAGGAATTATCGGCTCAAATGTGGTCAGGTATTCAAAAAAAAACTCAAATGCGGTCAGGGTTTTCGATTTTTCGGGAAATTTCAGCTCAAAATGCGGTCAGGCTTCGCAGTGTGTAACGTACTTTTCGACCTATGTCACGAACCTTTCCATCATCATGATCATTCCCCTCATCCTTATCTCTCATTTCTTCCTCATTTTCCATATCATTCTTCTTATCAGTCGTGGGCATGACGACGGTGATGCCCGCTCTCTCCGCCTCGATCACCATCTTCGCCTTACGAAGCCCGTCGATGAAGAGTTTGAGGATCTACAATCGATATTCTTTAAAATCAATCGATAATCAATATCACAGTTTCCATGATGGCCTCCCTAGAGATCAGTCTAGGCAGATTCACACCCGATTATACTGTCTTTCCTTATTCTTATTCTTCTTCTCTATTTTCATCACGAGCAATGAGTCACATAAGAGTATACGGTAGTGAGCACGATAATTACGGTATTAATATTAAAATTACGGTAAGTCCTCCTCACCATCTTGTCCATTTTGTGCACTATCCACTTAGCGTATGCGCCGAATACGCCACGCGCAGATGCCTCCGTGTGTTTCGTCTGGAATAGGAGTAGTCAATGGTATACGGTAGACAATTATTGATTGATTGGGAATAATTCAAATTTGCGCTCACAGCATGCACCTTTTCCACCACAAATGTAGTGAATTAATGGAGAGAAAGTCGAAAAGGGAATTAGATCATACATGGGCGTGGTACCTGGAGTTCGATTCTACAGGGGGCATTCGAACGAAAAATGGTTTATTTTACAGAGGGCTTTCACTTTTTTTTCAAAAATTTTACCTAAACGTCATTTTTTACAGGGGGCTTTCCACAAATTTTCGAAAAGCCCTAATTTTACAGGGGGGCACCCCCATGTTGGCGCCCATTTATGAATTAGATCGATATGATATTCATAATATGTACAAAACTTACATCAATTTCAGTTTGCAACTGACTAGCGATGTGTTTAGCGAGCAGCTGGGGTAGCCCGCCATTGTCCGCCTGCAAAGATCAAAGATCAGAAGTCAAAGATCAAAGATCAATCACCTGAGGGCAATCGATAATAGGCGGATCGATAGGATGATGTGACCGCAGATAAAGCGCCAGGCGCACCGACCGAACATCAAAGGGCTGAAATTTAATAATAACAATAATAATAATAATAATAATAATAATAATAATAATAATAATAATAATAATAATAATAATAATAACAATAATAATATTAATAATAATATTTCTTCCTTCAATAGAACTGAAATATATGACAAATAGAGACGATAAAGAGTAGTCATATTAAAAGGATTCATCGATGACATCAACTGTGGTAATATTATTCAATGAGAACCGTACCCAGTCCGGCCCAATGATTACCGTACCCAGTATGGCTCGGGGATTCCGTACGTGAACAGTACAACCGATGATTCGTCTCGAGCTATCACTGACGTCCCCTTGAAGCGACGACGTAGATAGGCAATCTGTAATAAGTGAGTCTTCGAACGCAGTCTACGGTATCTTCAAAATCAATCAATAAATCAACTCTTACATCACTCTCCTTCAGCTTCGTTTGCTGCTCACTTCCCCTCGCGTCTTCTCCAACCGTAATCGTCCGAGGCGTGACTACTCGCGCCTGACGAGTCTCCGGCGTCGGTTCGGCGCCCACTGGCGGCAGCACCACTTGAACCGGTTCAGCCGGCGTTCCCTCGGTCACGGTACCCGCCTCGACAATCTGCGGTAGCTCCTCGGGCTGGGTGGGTTGTTTCTTGGGCACATGTCGGTACGGGCACGCATCGCCCATCTTACAGCCCATCGCTGTATTGTAGAAACGACAGAACCGAGGACGAGGCATCTTCCGTATGGTAGGATTAGACTGGGTCGCATTCTCCGCTGTGGCAGCAGTTTCAGTACCAGCATTACCATCTTCCGTTCGCTCAGACTTGAGTTTGTTGGGTTTAGGCTTCGGTTTCTGACCATCGTCTTCCGCTGTCCCATTTGGATCCTTGGGCTGCAAATACGTTCGATGACCAAACATAGGTCGAAAAGTAAGTTACAAAGTATCAAGGCTGACCGGATCTTGAGACAAAATTTCACAAAAATCGAAAAACATGACCGGATTTTGGAAACCGATAACCTAGCTATTCGACATATGTGACCAAAGATCTATCTATAACTCTAAACTATGAAATGGTCACCTTGCGAGGTCGGAATCGTCGAAACTCGCGTCTACCCGATCCGGGGATTGCCGGTTTGCCTTTAGGGCCGATACTACCGGCAGCCTCTTCCGACATCTATACGGTAATAATATATAAAAATAATTTATTTATCTTTAACGATAAACAGAGAGACGAAAGTGAAAATAAATAAAGTCAATAAAAGTAGGGAATGAGGCGAAGTAAGTGAGATCAAATAATGATTCAGGTGGGGACGACAGTAGACGATAATGATACAAGAGTTAAATAAATAATCCAGACTACCGAAGCTATCAATGCTTACTTACTTGGATGTCCAATTTGACTTTGGACTTACTTAAAGCGACACCCCGAGCTAATCTGAAACTCTCCGCTCTGGCCACACTCTCTCGCTTTCTGTGTCTACGCGAGAGTACTGCCAATGCGGAGAGTAAAATTAGCTTGGGTTGTGCCTTTAATAGGATCATTGAACGACAACGATAGCAGAATATCGGACATCCAAGTATCCGAGTGGTTATCAATAGAGTATACCAAAATATCCATATTGAGTCCACTAAACTCTTTATCTAATGCTATAAACGGAACAAAAAAAAGATAATATAAGCGTTTATTGGTAGACTTCGATAATTTAAACAACAAAAAAAACTCGCATATGGTCAATCGATGAGAATTATACAGTAGTAATATATTGGAAGAGCTCATAAATAACTATATCACATATATATTTATATATTTATTATTAAATGAAGATATAAATCTATAGTACAATCGTGATCCGAGGACAAAACACTGAGGCAATAAGACTACAGTACTCAATGGATACGGTAGTCAGGGGAGAAACCAATCGATAAGAGGACAAGAATCGTTGTAAGCTTTTGTAGGATCGAGCACCAAATTGCGAAACGATTTTATTTGCATTGAAATAATTTGATTTTAAGTAGATTTTGGGTAGAGGGGGAACGCTGGTACTTGAAATTACAATTAGCGAATGATCATTGACGGTTGTACGGAATTGTACATGTGGTGTAGCGAGTGCGTCAGCGCGAGACGACTTATCCCAAATCATTCATTGCCCACTCGTTTGAGCATACTTGCCAATTTGCTCGTAGCTGCATGCACGTCCGCCACTCGAGTGCCGCCTACAATTAAATTAATTAAATTAATAATATTAAAAGTTGTACAGGTATAAGTTTCCATGCACATAAAATGTAAATTTATAAAATCTATAAGTTAGTTACAATGTACCTTATGGTGTTTCGGCCGCTACGTCTAGAATACACGCACATTTTTGCGTGATCAGGATATTTGATAAGTACATTTTTCACTCTTTTACACCCTTACATTTTTTTTTTAATTTCAACAAAAAAAATGCCAATATAATAACCACTAGTTATCGACCGCTTATATACTAACAATGAACACGGTTAATCACAGCAGTCTTTCATATATCAGGCATGGAATCAAGTCCGTCAGAAATAAGCCAGTTCGTGATCACTACCGCATTCTACTGTATTCTACCGTACTTACAGTTTGTGATCACTACCGTATTCTACCGTACTTACAGTTCGTGATCACTACCGTATTCTACCGTACTTACCAGCAGCCATCATCCAGGAGGGAATAAGCCAGTTCGTGATCACAACCGTATTCCCTCGGACTTCTACCGTACTTACAGTTCGTGATCACTACCGTATTCTACCGTATACTTACCAGCAGCCATCATCCACGAGGGCGCGTCGGCACGTGCCGACTCGAACAGTTCACCGAATGCGACGTCGCGAGGATGGTGCATCGTGTGTGAGAGAGATCGCTCCGCCATTTCTCTGTAATTAATATTTAGTAAGTAAATTAAATTAGTTAGTTTAGTAAGTAAATCAATGTACAGGAGTGATATGCATGCACGTACATATTTAAAATAATTGTAGCAATAAAGCTATTAAGTAATAATGTGCTTCATGGTGTTTCGGCCGCTACGTCTATAATGCCGATGAAGTGACCAGATCTGATCAATCTCTGATCTAATCAATCAATCAATCAATCAAATGATACAATTGATTGATTGATCGATTGATCAGACCGGATGTCGAATAACGATTTTTCTACAAGATGAATAGGAATAGAACTCTGAATTACGCTTACAACACAAAATCTATTTCCACTAAAGTATCATTGGGAAGCGAATCCCGAATCCAACAGGCTCAAAGAAGTTTTAAATTACCACGTGTCTCGTTGCGCGCCGGGCGTAGTTTAATTAATTGATTAAGATTCATAAAACAACATTTGAGTGATACAAAGATCAAAGATCAAAGATCACTCACTTGGCCTCGGCACGACCAACATCTTCGCGTGCCAGCAGTAACGCCGCGAGCACGTCCGGCGGGCAGTTGGGGAATTTGCGCGTGAAATTCGTGATCTGCAATGAACAAATTAATTTAGTAAGTAAATCAGTGTGCAGGAGTGATATGCATGCACGTATTTAAAATAATTTTAACAATAAAACTATTAAGTAATAATGTGCTTCATGGTGTTTAAACACTATTTCGCAAGCAAACAACTCTCATCGCCCCCTCCTTTCTCAATATTGCACAATGTTGGGTTTGCTCACTAGTGAGATACTAATACTAATCCAGACGATAGAAACTCCAAAACGAAGAAATCAAAGACTAAAGATTAAAGATCAAAGATCAAAGATCAACCTCGAGTTCTATTAGTGATTTGTCTGTCAGCGACAGCACATCGGCGATCGATAACAGAATCGTCTGTAGGGGAGTGAACTGCAAACATAATAAATAATTAAATTAAATTAATTATAATTAATATAATTAAACTTAATAATACTTATAGATGTACACATATAAGTTTGCATGCTCATTAAATGCAAAGTTAACTAATTATAATACCAACATCAATTTTGATTTGCAAGGCGAATATAAGCGACAATATTGCCCAAAATATACTTTCGTCACTGCCATGAAACACGAAAATACCAAGTGGTGAAAAATGATTTTTTTAAATCAATAAGTTCTAAAATCCAATCAATAACCTGTGACTGTTCCTCGGGAGGCACGTACATGTTGAAGGCACGCTCGATCGCTTTCGCATCGTTCCTAAGCACGGTCGCGGCTTGCTGTCGCTCGGATAGCGCCGCGAATGTCAGGCGTCTGAATCAATCAATAATGTCATATATGAATCAATCAATAATGCCATATCTGAATCAATCAATGATGTAATATCTGAATCAATCAATATTATAGTATATATATATATATATATATATATATATATATATATATATATATATATATATATATATATAAACCATTCACTAATAACATATCTGAATCAATCAATAATATCACATCATCAATCGATACTAGTGAATCAATAACTGAACATCTCCAACTACTTAATCAATACATCACATATACCGTATACCTGCTCTCAATCGATCGTAGATACTCGCCGACGACACGCGAGTGCACACGCTGCGCCAGATACAGCAGAATGGCGGACTTGAGATGTTTGTGATCGGTGTGATAGTCGCGTAGCGTCTCCACGATCACACCCTGCGGGTTCGCCGTACCGTCCAGCCTGAGCATGTGCTTATCACAAACTATTATCGATTGATCTATTGCGATTATCGATTGATTATGGTCATTTATTGATTGATTTTATAGCATAAACACCGACCATTTCCTCGTGAACACATCGGCCAGATGCTGCTTGATGTCCATGTTTACCTCCTCGAGTAGAATGGCGGTCCTGCACGGATTATATCACGTATTGATCGGATACGGTAATACAAGTATGCATGCCAAGTTATGTTATACCACCCAGTGGGCGTATGCAAGAACCGTTTTCCGGGAAAATGTGACGTCATTAGCGTAGGCGGAGGCGTTTTCCAAAAATCCTCCGCCTACGCTAATGACGTCACATTTTCATGGAAAACGTTTTTCCCGTTGTTCTTGCATACGGTCACTGTAGAGAAGAGGAATCGTCATAAATAACAACAGCCGGAACAATAATAACAAGTGAAACAACAAACATGGAGGTTGATCCGGAGTGCCACGCATTGACTACCTGAACAGAGGAAACTGTTTCGCGAAGGTATCTTGACAGATTTGAGTGCAAAAGAGCAATAAATCAACAAATTTATGCAAATTTAATGATATTGAATCGACTAAAACGAACCTTCGTAATATCGTCAATGACGTTCTGCCGCCGCATCCCACCCCGACCTCCGTTCGTTTCCTGAATTTAAAAATTTGAAAACAAAATATGGGATGAAAACGAGAGGTTCGAAGCTTTTGATGATCAAATAATCGTCAATGAAGCAAACATTCGGTAGATAGTACAGCTAATAATCAATATCTCACAAATAACTATATTTATTATTATTATTATCATAGGCCGAATAGCTAGGTTATCGGTTTTCAGAATCCGGTCAGGTTTTTCGATTTTAGACAAATTTGGCTCAAAATCCGGTCACGTTTTTCGATTTTTGTGAAATTTTGGCTCAAAGTCCGGTCAGGCTTGGTACTTTGTAACATACATTTCGACCTATGATTATTATTACTAGCGACGATACCTCTTCCATACTCAGCCTAATCTGTCTCTGATACTTCTCCGTCAGTTCCGCGCATGACATCATGTTGTTCGCCACGGCTATCTAAGATGAGTGTATCATGGCAAATTATTATTGATCGATTTACTCACAATAGTCGACGTAAACTGATTGAATCGATTCCTATCCTCAAAATGCTTGAGCTTGAACGCCATGGCTGCCTCTGTAGGAAAAAAAATCACATTTTTCATGCTAGAGATTTTTTCCGCGGGAAATTCAAAAATTCAAAAAAAAATACCGTACCCTTGTACTTGCCGACAAACGGCAGAAACTCCTGCATGGCCATGTCAATCACGTGCGGCAACACGTCCATCGAAAACTCCTTCGCCAATAGAATCTACCAAAAGATAAATAAATAAATAAATAAATAAAGTTTACCTTACGCCAAACTATGGTCGCCAGTGGCCGTATGCATGAACAACGGAAAACCGTTTTCAAAAAAAAATGAATGTGACGTCATTAGCGTAGGCGGAGGATTTTTGGAAAACGCCTCCGCCCACGCTAATGACGTCACATTTTCCAGGGAGACGGTTGTCCGTGGTTCCTGCATACGGCCAGTGGCGGGAAATTAGAAATTCAAATTTGTCGACCTACCGTATCCTCGAGCATGCCAAAGAGTATGGACGGGAGGGGTGTGTAGAAGTTTCCGTCGGCGTCCTCTTCCGGGTGCACGTTCTTGTACCAGTCCTAGATAGAGACAGAGATCAGAGATCAGAGTTCAAACTACACAGAATCCGAAAGATCAAAGATCACTGACGTCCTTCTCCTGATCGAGCGTGCGCGCCAGCCACATCGTCATGTCCTCGCGCGTCATCACGAGGAATCTGAAATATATATGTGTATGTCCTAGTTGACCATTGCCATACCGTGCACCACATAATCTACCGTAATCAACTCAAGAAATCTATCATATACCGTTTACCCTGTTGGCCATTGCCATACCGTACACCACATAATCTACCGTACAATACTCCAGAAATCTTATACCGTACCCACCACCCAGATACCGTATACCCTCCCCCAACCAACGTACTTCTCCTGCAGTTGTACCATGACATCGGGCGGCAGCAGGGGATCCTCGGCGACGATCGCCGCGGCGTTCAGACCGAGACGACGATCGCCCAGCATATCCTCACCACTACAAATTTATTTATTTTTTTTTTTATCTGACCCACTATATACGGCTAATTTTCAGGGTCGACCAAATATGTAAAGCTCATTTTTTATGTGAAAGATTATAATTTAAGCGAAAAATAACTATTTTTCTAAATCGACCAACTATATAAAAATATTTCGGTGAAGGCACCGAAAATGTATGCTGATGCTGGTATATTACCTCCAATCATCAACATGCTATTTACTCATCAAAATTTGTGTACACAATCGATTTATACAGTAATCTCTCCGGTCATGTGTCCGCTATTGCAATGAAATATGCATCGTCTTAAGCATACATGGGCGGGATACATGGAGCTCAATTCTACAGGAGAAACGAAAAATTTCGAACTAAAAATGGTTAATTGTAGGGGGCTTTCACTTTTTTTCAAGAATTTCACCTAAATGTTATTTTATTACAGGGGGCATTCCACAAAATTTTCGAAAAGCCCTAATTTTACAGGGGGCACTCCCGTGTCGGCGCGTATGTATGGTCTTACGTGTAGTCCTTGATCCACTTGAGCAACTGCACGATCTCCGCCTTCTGCAGTCCGCTGTCCGACTCGATAAGCTCCCGCAGACGACGTTGCACGGCGGCATGGAACATCGCGACGAAGTTGTCGTACATCTGTCAATGATGATTTTACTCTCTTTATTCGTGTTTTTTTAAACTGATGGATAAAATAAATAAATAAATAAATGAGAACGCAATTAGACAATTTATAAAAAAAACTTTACTTTTTTACATTGAAATTATTTTGCGGATAATAATAATGATAATAATAATATATTTATCGCATCTTGGAGAAGAGAGAAAAGAGATTTTTTCGTTCGTAAATAAATAAAACAGTGAGTGAGCAATACAAGCACAATAGGAATAATAATAATAAATTTATCTTATTTTTTTTAAATTTAAATTTTTTTATGAATAAGGCATTAAAAGACGTGAGAGATGAAAAATCTATAGTTTCAAACCTGATATTCGGATGGGAAACACGAGCCAGACGTCTTCTTTGCCTGATTCAAATCGTCCGTTACCGTCAATCGAATGCACTCGAGATATCTTTAAAAATTCAGATCCAAATTTTATAATTTGCATGATTTAAAAAAAAAGAAACTCGACAAAAGTCATGTTATGCCTTTTCATTATATATTCATGAATACGCATTAATATATTAATATTATTAATATTATCATTATTATTATTATTATTATTATTATTATTATTATTATTAATATTATTATTATTAATATTATTATTATTATTATTATTATTAATATTCTTCTACTTATTATTATTACTATTATTATTATTATTATTAATCTTATTATTATTATTACCTCGCTAGCCAGGCGGTTGTCGCTGCGCGGTCATCCTCGATCTGGGACGCGGACACGCGCTCCCAAACCGCCTCGTCAATGTGCAGCATCGCCTTCTCGCGCCAGCTGCAATATATTTTTTATTGCTACAAACCAAATAATTTTTCGAATGGCCGATGTTTATACTATAAATCAATAGACACAGAAACTGAAAGGGACAAATCTTCTTCATGCGACAACGTTTCGCCGGGTTGAATCAGATGTGCATTTTCAACATGGACAATCATACATTTTCATACCCTCACAATGTGAGCATCGACCCACTATATACGGCTCATTTTCACGATCGACACACTATACAACGCTCTTTTTTTTGCGAAAAATCACAATTTCAGCGAAAAAAAAAACGATTTTTCTGAATCGACGCACTATATAAAAAAATTCTGTGAAGGTGACGAAAATGTATGATTACTATCATTATCATTTATCATCATTATTATTAATATTATTAAATTTATTAATTCTCCCACCGTCTCGGTCGCTCTGGGGGCATGAAGCCGTTCATCGGTATCCGCCTCTCAATGTAATATCGATCGATCCTGAAAGCAAATTCATGATATTTATATATCTTACCCTGACCCCCTCCCCCCCCCCCCCCCCCCCTCAAATGAATCACGTTTATTCCTCACACAATTTTCGCTCGTAATTTTATGTTTCGTTGCGTGCATACGCACGTTGCTAAAATATATAATATAAATTTTCATTTCACTACAGCAACCCAGTGTGTACACCGTGAACCTCCACACCATTTATGTTACAGTAATCGCTCCCATTTCCGTCATACGGACGCAAAACAATTGCCGCACTTCGTCATTTATTCTCGTCATAGGTGGGCGCGTGAAAACGAATTCTTTTTGCGCACATCCTTTCCTTCCCTTGCGGGGCCTTGCGCATAGCTTTGCCTCGCAAAAATTGGAAAATTTCCAGTCTAATCTGCAAAAAAATGGCCATGCGCATAGCCTTGCCTTACAACATCTTAAATTATTCACTTTTATCATCCTAATCCTAGATCGAACTTTTGTTCTCGGTCTAATACGATCTTCTCTATTTTTATGGCTCCATTAAACCGCAACACATCATCGGATTTTCATGAAAAGTGGTTCGATTGATGTCTAGATACAAATTTATCGCAATCATCTATCGGAACCGATAAATGTAACAAAAAAGATATGCACATTCTCCATGAGCTGGGCCAGATAAATCACTGTAGGGAAAATGTGTTCCTCCAAAATTGATCATGCCCATTGCTCAAAAGAAAATTGTTTCGCTCATATCTCTTTATACACAATAGGTATTATATATTTATATATTTGTTGGACACAGACTATAAGCCCAACTCAGGACGACACTTCTAATCGGAGTGGGAAGAAGCCACATATGCCTACACATCCACAGAGTTTAATCTAGTGAGATGTGATATATGGAAATAAAGACACCTTACTTAGTTGTTGTCACACACACACACACAAACATGTGATCGCTGGAGGGATTAACGCATCAGAAGACCAGCTCTTGTCGTGCTGTTCTATTTTTGACAGGGCGACGTTTCGCACAAATCTACGACACCACAACGTACACAAACACGACACTGCTAGTACTACTACGTAGCAAGCCATGGTGAAATAAACAACGATAATCCTACCGGAAGCATATTTTGCAAAGTATTTAACAATATTAACAAATATTGCAAGAATAAGCGTACTGTAGGTTTGCATCCACAACGTCAGTTACCGTAATCGTACATATCGGACCATATTACCGTACCCCCCGCCCGGTGTACACCATACGTACCGTTCTTCGCGTTCGATGATTCTCATGATCGACACAATGGTGGTCGGGCCTTGATTGTTATTTCGTAAGAGTGTCATGCATCGCTTCAGGAACTGAAAATACAACAATAAGAACTAAAGTATCCATACCTGAGAGCAGGGAGGATCAGGGGCAAATGTGGAATTTTTGGCAGTTCGGGGGTAAAATTGTTCGAAAAATCAATGAAACGATGAAAAATTTTAATTCATTTTTCGAAGAAAACTTCTTTCGAAAATTTGACCGAGGCAATAGTGAATTGGATATTTTTATCATGCCTCTCGGTAGTTCTGCTCACAATAGGGTATGACCGTAAACATGAATGAATGAATGATCTAATAGTATTTATTATAATCAATCAATAAACACCGTACCGAGACCATCTCCCGCCATAGTGCATTGACGAGATCATCAACATCCTTGAAGAACATCAGCAACGACTGCAAAATAATCAATCAATAATTTTTGATCAAAAATGATCAGCGAATATTCTACTATCTTTCGGCAGTTTCGTTATGTTTTCGACAGTCGTACATAATCATGTTGTTCATATTGTTCATGCAGTTACAGTACCTCTCATAATTGTGTGTGTGTTAATTTGTCAGTGGTTTCGTCTAATGAAAGCCATATATACTCTTTCGGTACATTAATCTCGATGAAAGCAAGCGTGTCCTTTACGGCTAATATTACTTGTTTATTACACGTTCTCTATACACAAATGTCATGTTTACCACCTTTTTCAGAATCCATAGATATATCACTAACGAATGCTAATTTAAAACTCTCTGTCTAGATCATACGCTCAATCTACTGCTGAGAGTTTAGCCATAATCCTTGGTCTCTGTCTTAATTATTGTTACGACTCTGCACACATTTGAGATCAGCAGCTAACATTCTACCATATAGTGCAGTTCGATAAGGAACCGGCTTGTAAATCGCACCCAGATTGGTGTCTAGACTCTAGTGATGTTGATGATGATGTATGCTTAAGAATAAGCTATCATCTACTCTGATTTGAGGTAAACCGGAAGGACTTTCAACCCTCGCATAATCTCCGCTCTTCTACGTTCTATTATGGTTGTCTCCGATATAATTCCATGTCATTAGCACTTCTTCTACTACTACTATAGGCTCATCATCGGTGCTGTAATGTCACATTTATCATAATCTCCAGCTTTTTTATGCATCTATGCAGTGCGCTATCATGTATAGATTTGAGAGATGGGAGACGAGATAGAGATGCAGTGTAGTCGGAACTTCCTCAGAGCAACTGACTCATACGCACCATCAATGGATTATCAGAAGAGAAAAAATGATAATCTGTCGTAGCAGACCGTAGTCTACAAAGAACAATTGCATAGGCACAACTTGCAGTTATGACATACTTATCTGTATCGACCATAATGTCCCAATACTGTAATCCACAGTCAATCACTGGTCGTACAGTCCGAATAAACTGCAAACGCTATTCGTGCAAAATCTAGCAGACAGAACATAGAGATCAACTTTATTAATATAAATTATTGTAATACTTACAAATTTGTAGCATAGTGCATAGTCATAATACAAAAACAGGCTCACTTCAACCCTTCCCTTGTTAATATTAAATTTCTACAAATCCGCATATTCTACCTGCCACTTTGACAAGTCCAGCAATATATTCTGCTACTTATAGAAACAGTCAGAGCGAGAAAATGCACGAATAAGGTCGGCAAACAAGTCCGACGTCCTTTCCTGATCTACTCCAGTAGCTATAATCCAATACCACTCATTATCAAACATAACGTTTCGTAGCATATTCCACCCTCCCTAATCCCAGTAATGAATACTTTTAGTATTATCGCCTACACTGTTTCAACTAGATTACTCAGATCGAAAAAGTGTAAGGTGACAATGAATGACTCTTCCAAAGAACCTGACTTATCCATGTTGGCATGAGGCCAAAACGAAAAAAGTTTAATTTTCATGGTCCCCAAACGGACATCATAGTAGGAGAAATGGGTAATATGCATGCATCTTCTATTAGGTGGCCCATATGATGATACATGTCTGTCCCATCCAGAAGTGCAGGACTGAGTAGACAAACTTTCCTTGTGTAAGACTAGCCATGACGCAGAATAACAACAGCGGCACATTCACGATAGATATAAAAATAGAATATGGTGAAGCGACTCCGATCCTAGACATGTCCCTTTCTCCTGTCAGTCATGATGCGTACCGAGCATAAACTATGCATACGTATATTTGAAGACAATTCTTCCAGAGATCATCATTCTCTAATCCCCAAATGTTGACCGTGATATGCCTATGGAAGATACTAATCGCATCATTACTCATCTGAAGTAAGTAAAAAAAAATTGATAAATTGAATTGACCGTGACCTTGTTCGTACTTAAATATTCATTTCCATAATAGGAGAATAATAAAAATAAATACACATCAGATAATATTCAAAGTTCGTCGATTACAACAAATGTTTTCAAATTACTATGATTAGATAAGCAGTTCGCATTTCTTCCTTAATCAGTATCATTTACATGAGTGAGATCAAGATGACCGAATAACACTTTAATACGATGATCGGCCTACTTATCATACATCTCGATTATCCATACAATGTGCACCAGAGACCAATGTGTCATTTCGTGATACCGAAATATCTCAGAGGCGATCATCAATCAGATAAGCAGAATTAGGTTCTGTTTGAATCCCATCAATCCTGCGGCAGTAACACGGATCATCCTCATTTCAGGGATGAAAGCAAGCTTTGGCGACTGATCCCGGCTAAGCGGTCGTATCTCTCCTGCTGCTCACACACAAACAAACATAGAAACGTATGAGTAATGTCTCCGCAATTGCATAATCTTTACTATAAGCATGCTCAATATATCTAATATTTTTAGAGCTTGTGCGGACCAACGGGGCTTCCTCTTGCCATCATAATCACCTTGTCACCTTTTCCATGATCCCTGACATTTGCCAATCCGTCACATACATGCAAGAAGGACAAGTCATATGTGTGGGATTATCCTCTACTCTCAATCAATCGGATACCCTCTCCTAATTCTATCGTTATCGCGATACCCTTTTTTCTACACTTTAATTCATTCATATATAATGTAATTGTATTGTTCACAGTTGTACTTGTACAAACCCCAACATACATATCTCATACCGTAATGTCAATTATGGGACATTACATTTGCGGCATAATTGGTCGTTCTGGTGGAATTAGATTCACGCACGCCGCATAACCTTATCAAGCTTGAGCAGACCAGAAGTCATTTGTCTCTCCCTGATAATCCCATTTCAAGAGTTCTTCCTCTCAACATATAACCAACAAACAAGCCTAACAAGCCCAGAAGGCGTTACCTATTCATCTCGCTCTAATATGCAACTCAACTGCAGGTCTCTGGAATGGTCTAGCCACCGTAGTGGTTATTCCTCGAATAAGAACGACACTCGCTATAATCAATCGATGTCGATGTAGAGTGCATACTAAGTGTGCAATTGGTGTATTATGTTCCAAGAGCCATTCGATAAATATGTAAATAAGAGGTCGTTCATGTATTCAAGGTAGCAAGAATACCGTGCTAACACCAACACAGAACTGTGCTGGTGGTGCGATTGCGTCCATCTCAAAAGCCACCACCCTTGGACCAATTATATCTCCAATGATGGTAAGGCTTCAGGGCTGAAAGGAGTACTGTATATGCGAGAGGTAAATCTCTCCACCCATGAATATCATATTTCCATCTTATCACTCAATTAGGCCACTCTGGCTTATATCAACAACATATAGAATGACGAGATAATTGATAATCATGAGCCTAATTAGGCGTGTCTTCAAAGCCTAAAGCCTTATGCCAAGGCTAATCTGCTCTACTTTAGAGCACTTTCTGACTGAGCATCTGCATTGTAAACATATCATAATAATGTTTGATTCTCGAATAGTCCCCAGCGGAAATCGCCTATTTTTTTTATAAACGATACACTTGATGATATGTCATATGTTCTGGGATAATGATATATTACCCGACCCGATGTACTTGAACAAATCGTCTGAGATATATGCACGAGATATCATATTAGGCATTGACTTGAATTATCGAAATCTAATCACACCCCGTTGATGAATGGCAAAAACTTCCTCTGGTATTTTGAAACTTAAAGTCTACTTAAATTGCGTCACAGACTTTAAGTAGACTTTAAGTAAACTTAAAGTGAAAGAACATTTGACGAAATGCATTACAGTATACCACACCACTTTAAGTAGACTTGCGTTTTACTTTAAGTTTACTTAAAGTCTACTTAAAGTGCGGAGTTTAAGTAGACTTTAAGTTTCAAAATACCAGAGCGACTACATCTAATGGTAGTGTGCACCGAGTACGTTCTGTGAAATACTTTAGTCGAGAGATCTAGAGATTCTCAGACGATCTGACATCTAAGTCCATAATGTAGTTCCAAGCGAGGTTTCGAGGAGCGAGGGAGGTTAATTCGATCAGAAGGTGTTCAACATCGAACAGAAATTGGTCTTATTGGAGTTGATTGCGCACTAATGTCCCTGCTTGCACCCATCAAACTATATGTAGTCTAATATGTCGTTTAACACTCAGGGTAATATTACAATAAGTAGTGCGCAAAAAGTAACTTACTTTTTTGTTACTGTTTTTCTATTTCATGAGTATATAGCGAAAAGTAAGTTTATTTCTGCGTTTTTTCTGCAGTTACTTTCTGCGCGTTACTTACTGTAATATTACCCCGCAAAACCGAAGGAAGTGCGATAAAATACAGCACAAAAGACAAGTATCATCAGTAATCTTTCACACGTATACTTTGTTCACCATTAATTTTTACTACAGTTCAAGTTCACAAAAACGTGAGACACGTAAAGATCAGAACGAGATAAAGCGTGTACAATCTTTTTATTTGAATATCTTCTTCTGCATCTTATTGATCATGCATGTACAGGCAAACTAACCCCCATGCGCTATAATAAATATTAATTTAATTAACAGGGTATTACTGACATATATTACTAGCGGTTATCGATCACTGCAATCGATGAGGGGAAAACGTTCGGCCAGGAATAGAAGTCACTTTAAGAATTTCAATTTCAATTTTTTAAAGCTGTCATAGACCAGATGCAAAACGGTGTTAATCAAGCCGGACTCAATACCGTAATCCCCCGGGTGTACCTTATTACCGTAGTCCCCAGGGTGTATACCTTCTTACCGTAATCCCCACCCGGGTGCATACCTTCTTATCCTTCTCCATCGTGGGCGCATCCAGCTTGTGCACTTCGTACATCAGATCATCACGCGCATTCTCCAGATCCATTATACTGTAATTTTGATCAATCAATCAGTTTATCCATTTATTTACACTCATACATGGGCGCCAACATGGGGGTGCCCCCTGTAAATTAGGGCTTTTCGAAAATTTGAGGAATGTCCCCTGTAAAAAATGAGTTTTAGGTGATTTTTTTAGAAAAAAAGTGAAAGCCCCTTGTAAAATTAGCCATTTTTCGTTCGAATGCCCCCTGCAGAATCTCCAGGTAACTCCAGGTACCCCGCCCATGTATGTTTACACTAGATGGACTGTTCAGATGTAATTGCTAGAAAGGTTCATAATATTGTTAAAAAACATAATTACGCACTTCATACAATTTTTTTATTTTGAAAATACAAAATTTCAATTAGGGTTTCCCAATTTCAAATTGCGAATATATGACAGGTTCGAAATAATTATAATTATTTATGAGGTCAGTCACATTTGTTTCCAGCTTATTGTGGCCCATATTCTCTTCGTTAAATCTCTTACTGTTACAGCTACAGTATTTTCGTAGTTTATTTATTTTATTACCGTAAATTTCGTATATAGCGTTGGCTTCCTCTTGCATAAGAAACACCTGATTCGTTATTACCATTATCACCATCATTATTATTATTGCTACACCTTCACTCACCCACCCCTCACTAATCCAGCAGTAGTGAAGCCCATCATGCCACTCACCGTCTCATACAGTATTATCTCGCTACGTTTTGGTGTTATGCAGCATGAGTATATCATAATAATCCACGGTTAAGCAATGTTTTTTTGGTAACCGATAATCACCAAAAAACATTGCTTAACCGTGGATTATTATGTACGTACCATCATAATAACAAAAACCGCTTTTTTGTATGAATAATCCGAAAGCCGTCAAATCGCTCCAAAAATAGCATACATTCAAATACATATACATATATATATATATATATATATATATATATATATATATATATATATATATATATATATATATATATATATATATATAGCATACATTTTCGAGCACCCACATTGTGAGTGAGCACTTTTTGTCGATGCGGTCAGTTCTGAGCCTTGAAACCCATCTAGGAATATGCGGCAGATCAATATTAGTAAGAATCACCCCATGTCGGGTCAGTTCCGAGTACTTGAGATGTAAAGCGGGTCAGTTTTGTTCTAATTTCGGGTCAGTTTATAATTCGCAAAAACAATAGATTGTGGGTGGGGCGAAAATGTATGATGTATAGTGGTGACGCAACAATGTGTTGTAGAGTCCGAACACTAGCCCTTTAACCCTCGTCATCCATAAATACTCTCAAAATTGGGTCTTTCCGGTGTGAGGTGTGAGGGATGAATAAGCGCTCTAACATCACTGGATAAACACGCCACAAAAAACGTCTTAGCACTTTAGATCAGGTTCAAGGATCACAGTTCCATGGGTAATTTCACTGTATTGAATGCACTAATAATGATCACTGTGTAAGCATTCTCGTGTAAAATTGTATATCTTTATTCTGAATTCCAAGGAAGAGAATAAGAAAGATTACTGTATTGACAGCTAGCGCGATTAGGCAATTAGACACAGGGATAGTATCCGCCTTCACAACGATATATACTATGGGTGGTATGTCACTCGTCGTTTCTGGTTATCAATTATAAACCATAATCACAATCTCTAGAGGATTTCAACTAAGTAGCCTGGGGGTATAATATATATTAATACGCGTTCCGTCTGAATGTCTACTCATCATCAAAGAAACTGTATTCCCCTCACCAAATTATCCCGATAAAGGTTATTGAAATTTTTGCGAAAATCCCCTTTCCTGTATTGACTTTTGCCATTCCAAGGTTCGCGCGAGTTGTTCCGAGATTTTACGAAGCCTATACTCTATTCACTGAATCAGGGGGTAAAAGCATATACATATACACGACCTACAGTATGCTACACAGACAAATGCGCCAGTTCTACAGTAGCCTCCAAGATTCGGCTCTACCGTATACCACCCTTCATCAAGAAGCAAATCGTTGTGAGAAGCACTTTAAAGCCATTTTTTCTATCGAACAGCTGGGACTTCAATTAGCAACGTGCGTAAGCAAGCATGTTTGTTGTAATATTATACTTATTTAGGTGTGATTCTTTTTGTGTCTACCGTAATCTTTAGGTCTGTTCCCTTTGGCAAACGTCGCCCCCTAGTAGACTGAAGAACCATAAAAACAAAATCAAATTTTAATCACCAGTAACAACACATTTCACCGCGATTTGTGAGCAAACAGGAAATTCGCTAATAATTCGCTCGCGTCCTCTTCCTCTTCCCCTATCAAGCCTGAATCTCTCGATCTACTGCTCTTATCTTATCGCCAGGACTACTTATTTCCATCAGGAAATAGAGTTATCTCACAAAAGAACGTGCCATTTCATAGCCATATTGCACATATCATATTAGTGCCTCTTATCAAATTAGAGACACACATACACTACAGCATATCCACTTGCAAGTTCAATAGGCGATAGACAGCGAAAACATTCCAATATTGCGAATAATCTAATTATCAGATTTGTGTGTGTGTTCGCGATGACTAATCGCCGGAAGGTATGCACTCGTGACCAAACCCGTCTGGCCTTCGCCGCACACTTACTTCTTGTGGACGACAAGCAGTTTTCCATTCGTGATCGCCACCTTCGATTCGGCCACAACACTGTGCATATTCACAATGAGCTGGAGATTCTGGATTGCCGCCGCGTATTGTTCGTGGCGTTCGGAACATTCCCTGTAGCATAATAATAATAATGATAATAATAATAATAATGATAATAATAATAATAATGATAATAATAATAATAATAATAATAATAATAATATTTATTCCTTCTATAGAACACATCGGGGATGGGGTGCATGTATATTGAATACATGTACATCGAAACTATCACAAAACAGATAGAACCTTGATCAGAAAAGGTCCATGTTTATCCAAAAGTTTACGAGTACCCACACGCAAAAGCGGGCCACAAATTGACTGTTTTCAAAGCAATTTCGCTATTTTCGGGTACCTACTCGCAATTTTGTCTCAAAAAACATGGGTGATCATCATCACACTGTAAACAGAAAGAGCGCATACTTTAGAACAAGTTACCGTATATGTTTGCATTATAAAAAATACGCTTTTATTCTACTCTGGTATTCCGAAACTTAAAGTCTACTTAAAGTTAAACGTAAGTCTACTTAAAGTGGTGTGATATACTGTAATGCATTTCGTCAAATGTTCTTTCACTTTAAGCAGACTTCAAGTCTGTGACGTAGTTTAAGTAGACTTTAAGTTTCGAGAATACCAGAGTACCTACCGCAGTGCAGTCATCTTCTGCTGTAGTGCCGGAAACGGTCGAAGCTTCTCGCGAATTTTGTTCGTTCTGAAGAGGGTTCAGTTATGAAGTGGTCGCTTATTGTTAACAGACCATGTTTGGCTTTCATTCGTGATTCTCTCATTCACAATACTTTTTTAAACGAGTGGAAACTCGAAATTGGCAAGTTTCCAAGCTTTAAAAAAGCCCCCGGAAACTCGAAATTCGAATTCGCGAGCGAGAATAAGGTGCGGAAATTCAGACTTCGGATTCAGATTTCCGACTGCCAATTTCAGTGTACTAAAAATGAAGTAAAGTAAAAGGAATTTCTTTTTCTTTCATTTTTCATCCTCTTTAGACCTTGGAAACTCGCAGTCGAAAGTGCAATTTCAACTCCCGCACCTCATTCTCGTCCGCGAATTCAATTTTCGAGGTTCCAAGAACCTCGAATTTTTTTTTCAAAGACCCATAACACTTTTTGCATAGATGAGTGCAAAACTATTACCGCCTCATATTAGTATTAACAAGAAATAGTATGTTCACTTTGCGAACTTCACAATTAATTTTTCTCATTAATGCGATCGCTAGCTTATAGGATAACGAATTAAATTGGCTATCTTGTGCGCCGCATGGGTGTTCTCTTTTCTACTCTTTCCATCTTTTGCGTTCTCCGTGATTGCTCGTTCAGTCAAGCGCAATAAAAGGGCAGCTAGCAAAAAAGCCGAGACATAATTTCCGCAAGTCATACGGCATGGCCCGAATGCGCAAAAAAAGATATAACGAAAGTTTCCGAATGTTAGATTGCACTCAATCCTAGATTTGTAGACTACACTTGATCTTCGCACTTGTGCAATACTGCAAATGCCATTGTAGTATGCTAATCCCTGATGTGGTAAAACATCCACTTCATGGAGGGGCAAAAGAAACCCCATTTTGTTCGTAGTGAGCGCGTAGTAATCGCGCCCGAAATAGAGATCATAGCAAAAACGGGGTTTCCATGGGACATATCACATTTTTAAACATTTACATGTACTTTTTCGACTGGAGGTGTTATCTCATTGTCAGCTGAGTTGCCATGAGAATTCTCCATAGCTTTCGATCGTGACGAGCGACTTGAAAGAATGGTGCTTTCAAAAAATAAACACTTCTCCATCACGTTACGGGTCTTCCTCGTACTCTCTTTCCTTTCGGTTTAGGGATACATCACAGAAACTCCAAAATAAGCGCAAATGACGATGGAACCAGGATGTGGGAGACGGATTTAGCCTTGTATAGTTGCAATGATATAAATAGATTGCATATTCTATTCTTCGATTCTTGTGCAGGTATTCCTGGAACTTGAGCGCAATTTTGGTACGAAAGTGCTCACTATCTATATACTATATTATAACGACCAAACTAGGTGATACGGTAACACATCATTCATGTTGATGTGTACCCCAGTAATGTAGTATATCCTTTCACAATTTGTTTACCAATATGAATGGCATTATTGTGTTGTATGATGCGTAAGGTAGCGAGCAGTAATATATATTTACAAGAGAAAAAAATACATTAGCTTAAAGAGAGAGTTTCCCATAAAAATATTGATTGAAAAGCCGTAAATGTTTGAACGTGAAATTTTTTCCCACCACGAATTGACGAACTATCATACTGTAGTTTTTGAAAAGCGCCATTGATATCTACGCCGGGGCAGTGCAAAAACATAGTGATAGAGAAAAGATAGACAGGATAGGAAGCGACCCGTCTTCTATCCAATCGATTTTGGCTAATCGATAGTTGATTGGCATAAGGAATAGGCTGACATCTGATCTGTCTCATAATACAACTAGTGAATACAAAGAGATCATGAATAGGTATAGCACTTCCCTAGCAAACATATGTCTATTGATGGCCTAGTGGTCTACGGCGCGCTCAAAGGCCGTAGCTGACGAGTTCCACCACCACTCTGAGTTGTGATTTTTGCTGATTTCTATGAAACATTCTAGTTCGACTTTTCCGTATGAGGATCTCCCGCGAATTTGAACATCCAGACTTGGCATTTCCAATGTCAATGCAACATTTGCAATAACTATCTAGACGATCTTTTTAGCCTATTCATAATTCCCACACAAAACTATACCACAATAAAAAATTAATCTGTTTGAAAAACATGCCAAGTCATACCATGTTCTTCAAGCATGCCCACAATTATGGCACACAACTTTTATCATCATGTTTATGTAATATCGTCTGAAGCCACCAATGGCCCCCAAATAAGCCTCAGTGTTTGCTCAATCTTAGGGCTATGCGACAATCTTAGGAGGATGTGATACATATATCGGAGGGAATCTCTCTAAAACGCACCCTAATCTATCACCTGATTTGGAGATAGCTAATCTCTTTTCATTTATCTCTATGCTCAGCTGTCACATCCACAACATCCCCAATAGAAACTACATTATGGAATCCCATTTTGAGTCCTATATTTGTGTGTTGTTCGATGGATTATACGGCAGGTGATAAAAAAGATTCATCCAATCACAGACATAGCGCAGTTATGCAACAGGCTTATGGAATTAGGAATGCCAGACAGGAGACCGGGAAAAAAACTTAGAGACGATACTTGTGGCATCGTCTTGACCTAGCCACCATAGTCTGCGTATCACATTGTTCTGATTGTTTATACAATACCTCTAGCGCTTCTGGATGTTGTTTACCACTGCTGAAGACCCATTATCTCAGCTCAGTACAGTAAATAGCCTTTATCTCAAGAGTATTTTTTGGTCATTTAGGTATCAAATGAACCATTTAAAGAGTATTCCGAGGATATTATCAGCATAGTAATAAAATCGTAAACACGAATGTTTCGTTCGCCATATCCCTAAGACTACTAAACCCGGTTAAACTATTATAGATATAATTCAAACCGTTTCGTTCACAAAGGTTGCTCTGATTTTAAATTTCGCAGATTGTAGTCGAGCCTATGACATTGAAAGTACAAGGAGAAAACCATGATCAATAAGAGTAAAGTTTTTTCTGCAAGATATTAAGGCCTTTCGCAAAGTTTTACAGTGAACTTTACGCGTTCATATACTGTATCTCCCAGGTGAAGAGCATATTAAGGAAAAAATAAGTCCCTCATAAAATTTATTTTACAATTTGTCCAAAATCACTTTCCGCATTCCTGATTTATGTATTTAGCCGTGTAATCTACGCGAGAAAGTCAAAATCCATCATTCACCGCCGAATCTGCGTCTTTCCATCATCATATCCATGATATTATTTGAGCTTGTTGAGGAATGGCTTACGTTCTTTAGCTTTCAAATTAATTATATGATCATTATACACGACAGTCATGGTCACGAATTTCAGTAACCATTCGCAACTTTTGAATAAAAATCTATCGCTTCGTTGCGTCCATTCGAACAATTTAATCACAACTTGCTGATTTACAGTAAAATTTTGCCTTTGTAATGCCTCGCCCCAAGAACTTGAAGAGTCAGGGATATTCATTAAATATACACGACCTCGTTCGACTGATAATGCTAACAATTAGTCCCCCCTGTCATACGTTTTTCGCTATTTTGTGTCTTAAATATCGTCCTTTTCTCATCAAGTGACCTAAAAATGGGCCATATGTGGGTCAATATAGTGTGGGTCAATCGACGCATTGCGAAACTACAAAAATGTATGAGGCCCCCCTTGGCATTGTTTATATTTAAGTGTAAGGCTTAAACCAGCCATCAATCTCTAGTCTCGTTCTTATTCTTGTGATGGATAAACTATCATCACACTAATCTCATAATTAGTGTGTGTCTATCACTGGAATATTAAGCGTTATCCCAAGCATAAACAACTCCCTTGTCTCACGTCCCAGGGTATTATACTATCGTATTTCATGTTTGTGTCAGGGGTGATTACAACCAATTCGGCAAAACACGCCGCATCACCCCATGCACATCGGGGACACGACGGATTTAGTACAACAAACATGTATCAAAGTAGAGCCTACTGTCATGATATATATGGTATCATAATCCGCGGATGAGTGTCCCCCCCCCCGGAAACGTGGGGATTTATAACCAGGAAAAATAATGCAATATATTATATTTGATAATCCTAAATTGCCAGATTATTGTGCGCATCATAATGGGCGCATAGATCAGCGTATGCAATTCGCAACAACGCCGCATTACACCTCCAGCTACAGTACCCGATAGTGATGATTAAAATCAACAACATACGAACAGAGATAGTGCGGAAAACAGTAGTTTTGAACGAATAATTATGACCAGGGTTACCGTACCCATAAGTAGCAATCGACAATCAATCAATATTCTCGTTAATCAATCAATAAACTCACTCGCTCTCCACAGTAACAATATCATCGGCAGCTGATCTCAGCTGAGCAATGGCCGATCGAACTCCTTCCAATTGCGACTGCACGCCAGTACGTAGCATGGCTTCGACCGCAGCCTTAATTAGACGAATCATTAATATGCAAATTAGAGTTGTGAACTTTATTGTGCTGTAATTACTTTAATACGTATAAATCAAATCATAATAGGCGCTATCGGTGGAACATTTAATGAACAACGTAGTGTTTCGTAACATATCACAATGTTTCATATGCTGCCCCATTCACACATAGGTCGAATAGTTACATAATGGGTTTTCAAAATGCGGTCAGGTTTTCGATTTTTGGCATTTTTTGGCTCAAATGCGGTCAGGTTTTCGATTTTTGGCATTTTTTGGCTCAAAATCCGGTCAGTCTTGGTACATTGTAACATACTTTTCGACATATGCATATGCTGTCCCATTCACTTCCCTTGTGGCTAGATTCTAGCCGCTATTTTTTAAAAACTAAATGTGGAACCCCATATCCTCGTTATGATAGATGCGCAGGGGGATCAGCCATAGGAGTGAAAATTATCGGATGAATGAGTTGAACGAGATAAAAAAACAACAAATAGAAGCCACAAGTAAGACTTTGTGCTTACGTGCGAACGCTAATTCTTCCGGACATTTCGCGAGTTCTTTAGCAGTGCGAGTAACTAATAAATAGAGGATGAGTAGTACAGGAATGCCTAAGATAGAATGAGAAAAAACAAACTATGTAATCACACTTTCTGGAACAGTGAATTAATGATGGGTATATATGCCGTAGGGAGGGGTTCCGATAAATTACGGGTCTTTTCAAAAAGTTATTCTTTCATAGTATTTTACATGTTTTAAAGCTCTTTTTTACCCTTTTACTCTAGTAAACGCAACAAGTAATACTATGGCCTTTCAAAGTGATTGTGATTGTAAGATGATCACATAGCCCATTTACTTTAAGCCATGCCTATTATCTTGCATATGTTATTTTATTCATTAATGATTAAGTATACCTTTTTGCGTTCGCTTTTCTTCTTGAGTTCTCCAATTCTCTCGAGTTGATCGGATCGTTGAACAAGTGAGGCGACATGCTTGAGGGCGAACTCTCGCGCCTCCTTCTCCACGTCCATTACCTACAAATCAAGAATATTTAAGAAATCGTATATATTGGACGTTAACGAAGTTTTTGTTGAAAACAGAACTTCGTACATGATCAAAATTCTTTAAATGGAGGTCTCACTTTTATTCAACAGTCAACACATTCAATAGTCAATACTCCAAGCTTTTATCGTTCGTTCTTTAGCAAAATAAAACTAGTTTTTTTCTCTTGTTGAGTGGGAAATTAAACTACTATCAAAACATGGTCACAGATTGTCTCTGTAAGCTGTTTTCACTGATATCCTCCAGGAAATGGACTTTTATAGGTGCTCTCTAACTCTTGCGTAGACTCAGAACATCGAAAAGCAATTTCATAATAAGTTAGGTCTATACTTTGCTAACTTAACAACGAATTCATTCACAATAAGCAACGAAATAGACTTTTGGATTTGAGTTCCAATTGTAAAACTCATAGAAACGTTCAGACATACCGACAGTTATACAGTTAGCACAACCTTGAGTCCCACTGCACTGTTAGGAGCATGACATATGGAATGTAAGTGCTGTAAAAAGTAGTATAATAACAGAAATTTCAAAGTAAATATTAGGCAAGAAAAAAGAAGGCTCAGTTCTGGCAAAATGCCAAAAAAATTAGCTGTTTGTCGTGTCTCTTACAGTGTACAACACCACTATTTACAATCGTAAACTAAGTTTTTATTTTCATATTCCTAAAAAAATGCTGTGCAAATTGCAAAACATTTATATTTAACAATTGTTAAAACTCAATGCTGTCCTGTATTGTTTATTATCTGCACATTTCACAATTAGTTCCGCAAATAATTCCTGGTTTTCGTTCTAAACAACATGCAATGTCATGCAACCAAATTCGTTGTCATAATCCATCGTTGAACTTTGCGCATAAACAACCTAATCACGAGGAAAAAATGCACAGATAAATATTATTATCTCTTCACGCCTGGTGTGTGTTGATTTCGTGCTTTTCGCATTTTGCAGTCACGTTTTCTAGTTCCTTTGCACTTCACATACTTCATTAAATCTGTAATATACTATAATATAATCAAAATTTGTTCACACTACAATATTATGCCCTAGGCGATTGGCCACTTGAACTAAGCAAGGACCAAACTAACAATAATCTCATATGCTTTATGTACGTCCTGTTTTTCTAGATTATTTTTTGCTCTCACGGGCCTTACAAGAAAATAAAAGCAAACGTGTTTTTGCTGCATAAGCTCAAATAACGATTCTTTCAAAGTTTCTTTAGACCATTTCCCGAATCCATTGACGCAAGCTTTTCTTTCAAAGCATTTCCCAGACAACGATCTACCGTAATCCAAACAAAAGAATAGAGACATATCTACATGATAAAGATAACTATTTTTCGAAATTACTGACGAAATCTTTTATTCTTTTGATATTTTATAATCATTGCATTGTTTTCATTCATGACAGCTAGTGATGCATAATGGTTGCTCATCAATTTGGCATTTGCCGACATAATCATCATTCATTTGTCTATAGATATCGTTTTCTTTCCGCTTCAACAGGCTGAAATTCAACATACAATCATATAAATGTATTATTATTAATATCTGTAATAGCTAGACAAGATCTCACAGATCAATCGGGTATCTCTAGAGGGCCATCCAAAACATTGCAATGTCGAAGATCTTCCTAATGTTATGTAACATATAGCATACTGAATGCGTTTATCGATTAGTTTACAGTTTTATGACCTATATCAAGCACAGAACCGAGGGGATGGAATGGTTGGCCGCTAAATGTTTGTAAATAAACGTTTTATCGATTAGTAAAGCGTTTATTCACAAGCATTCATCTAAACATAATTGAATGAAGTGCACTTTTTTATCAACGATCTCTGTGCTCGTTCTCTGGTTGGCGAACATCTTCTCACAAACAATATTCCTCTGTTTCGGATCAGCACGATCTTCGTCACACAAGTACGCATGGCACTTGTTAGTACATTTCCAAAGAACGATATAACCGATCTCTGCATTTCTTATTTATGCTACCGCGAACTAAGATCAGCCAGACTTCCCAGTACACAAAATGAATTATTAATTGCCAGTCCCGAACTATTTTTTTATAAATATCGATAATTTATGATTCGCATTGGTCTCGGACGATTTACGACGATTATCGTGCAGAGTCTAATGGATCTCCTTCAAGGAAATACTCTCCTTGGACTGATTTTACCTGGGATATTCCCTGTTGAAGTGCATTTCGACCTCGAGAAGTAGCTCTTTTTGTTCCGACAACTACAATTTCCTTCATGTACAACAACTAAGAACCTCGGAATGAAGAAGTTAAGACAGCTTGTAATAAAGTAGAAAGTTCGACGGACTTGGAGTAGTTCAATTTTCTCGCTTACATACAGCGATTGCTGGATATTATCGTTATAAGAACTTGAGGAAGTACGGCAAAGTCGGAGAGATTTACGCTGTATTTTCAGATACGAGGTCATTCAGAGATGCTACTCTTATTTATACTACATACATTGCATGAATTAGATTCAATTGCTTCAGCCAGCACTATATTGTTTACCGAAAGAGAGGTTATTTTTACCCGCATACCGAATACCTTGTTAGAAAATTGTTCCCACGTTCTAGAGGTAAACTATCCCAGATTTTCAAGCAGATGCGCCAGAAATGATTTTCCCGAAAATAATTACTGGCGCATCCATTTCCTAACAGTCCCCTTTATCTCATACCTCCTGTCCGTCACCACGAAGTTCAAAAATATCCTCCGCGAAAAGAAAGATAGTTTGAGAGAACACTAAGAACAAACTTATAAGTGGAAGGTCTCAAGCCAGCCTGGCATTTTGTGAATATAATAGCGTGATTAGATTCAGTTTTCGGATATGATTACGAATCCATTTTCAGAAGTTGCCTAATTGGGATGAGCATCGAGAAAATCGATATGAAAATTTATGTGATTTTCTGCACAAACTATCTGTATGTCTTCTTGAACTAGTCTCCCGTATCTATGAAAATATTGAAAAAAAAGTCAGGTTGGGGAATTGAACTAATAACTTTCAAAATGATAAGTGGACATCTTATCCAGAAAACTCTCTGGGTCATTGGTTCTATAGACGAGAGACCAAAAAATTACACAAATTATTAGGTAACTATTGAAAACGGACCCGTAATCAGCATCGAAAACTGATTCTTGTCATGATATTACAATTTTAAAAGGCCAGACTGACTAGAGAAATTTTCCTTGTACGTTCGTTGTTAGTGTTCTCTCTAGCTGTCTTGCTGTTCCCGGAGGATATTTTTTGAACTTCGTGGTGAGAGACATGATATAGAGGCGACGAGATATAAACAGTGAGAGAGAATAATATATTGTGAGAGAGTGAGAGGCAGAGTAGTTAATGATAAAATGGGCGGAGTTTCATTGGGAAGTCTCAATGTACCGCCCCTTATGAGTCTCAACTGTCATTCACACATCGCCTAAGCTCTCACTAAGCTGTTCTGTTCTAAACCTGATCAAGCTCCAGTGCTGTCCACACTAAGGTTGGTTGTAAACTTCAGTTCATAATCATTTATTGTGTACCATGATTACTGTATTCTTACTTTCTTTATTGCAGAATGTTCCACATCCACATTGACTGCGGAAGCGCCGGCGAATACTGCACCGTGGGCCGATTCGCCAAAATACACCGACCGGCTGAGCGGTCGGACAAGTCATCTCGATGACCTACCGTATCTACCTACCGAACGCTTGCCTACCGTAATCTCTTCCAAACGACCGTACCTGCATGACCGTAAAATTACTGTATCCACAGTAATCTTATCCCATATGAACCGATATTTCTCTTGCGCCTACCGGTATTTCACTGATCTCACGTATAATTATTTGTGTTAAAACCACTCAATCAACGGGTTTTCATATTATGCAATATTTGTGCAATTCAATTGTTCGCCTATTTCCGAGTGAGCACTGCCACACTCTAAAAAGCAGTATAGATAAATGGATTAGCAATTTATTTATGTTGTGTCCGCGATAGCATACCACACACAGCAATTAATGTGAAGTACAGTATATCAAAGCATGCAAACGTACTCTAGTAATATTATATAACATGCAATATAAAACTAGTTAAAGGGACTGAAACCTTTGTCAACGGTCTCTTAAACGGTCTACACTCTCTCGATGTTAGAGAACAGAGAAATAGTGTGCGCAATGAAGAGGCCATTGAGAGAGGTCACTCTCCCTTTAAGGCCCCGCTGTTTCGGCCAGGGGTTCTAGATAGCGGAACCCTACTCAATGACAATTATGAGAAACTGAGATATCGTAGGAAAAATACCGAGCTACGATAGTTTGAAATTAAAAAAAAACTACTGTAGCTTCAACGAAAGAGCAAAGATTAAAGTCTTTAATCAGCTATTTTAGCGTAACCAAAATAATACTGATATGAGGCCCGTATCTGAATCGCTTGTGTGATGAGTCTTAATCATTTGAGCTTTTATCTCTGTATTTGTTCCAGATCAATCATCATTTCTTTGACATATTCATACGAATATCGTACTTAATCTTTAAAATACACCTATGTATAATGTAATAATGAATATCTTTTCAGTTATGAGATAAAACGAAGTATTACGCATGATATTTTTAAAGGTAATACATCTAAATTATCGGAAAATGTCAGTCTACGTGATCTAACTGTTGGGTCTGTGATTGATTTATTGAGGTTTGGAGACTTTTTTTCCCATAATCATTTCAATTGACCATAACAGCTCTAGGATAAGCTTTCAAGTCTAAAGTATGATTTGCCATATCCCAATTTGTTGATTGCATCAAATTAAGTCATGCGAACCGAACATGAGTCCAATTTTCGATATATGACTTATCAGACGACCTTCCAGGATCTGCTTTTCCTCCAACACAGTGTGACTAATCTGATAATCGAGTTAGACTTCGCATTAGCTCATCTTCCGTAGAAGTACTTCCACGAAATGTTTTGATCGCATTAACCAAAAATCTCTGACTGACCAGAAAAGAGCCTTTCGTACTTTGACCAGGTAAATACAAACAAATTTGTAGTGTAGGGCAGGCGTAGCGTGACTAAGGGGGCGGGACTTAGATTGGGCGTGGCCTAAGAAGACTCTTCTCGTCACGTCGATCATACTCTCACTCAACACGCTCCTAACAGCTCTTCACTCTTCTAATCTGTGTTCCGTTTCACTTTGCTTCGCTACTTCATCAAATTAAGGTATCCATTTCATCCATTTCATCCTCTTTTTCTTCTTCTTCGGATCATTTCCAGATCAGTTCATGATAGCATTTTGCGTGCGCTTGGTTACTGTATTCATATTTCTCCCATTTCAGTATGTTCCACATACACATCCAATGCGACGATCCCAAGTATTGCACGATGGAACGAGGCATTCGACCATCCGACCTACTGTCGCCGAGGTTAATCTCACGACAACCATGACCATCTACAGTAGACAACGACCTCCAGTCTTACCGTAATGTACAGTATGCCTTTCTTCTATGCACTGATTGTTTTTGTTGTTATTGAGTCTCTAAGACTAACTTTGATCTTTGATCTCATTTTACACTGTTCGTAGTCATACTAGCGCACATCACATGTCTGTCATGTCGACCATCGATAGTTTTGGTCTCTATCACATACATTCGTGTATCATGGCCACATCGGGTATCGCCTAGTGTCATACGACATTGATAAAGACATTGATGCTATCTATTTTGTTCGTTCAAACATATTATACGTTTAGAACAAGCTCTTTGTCAGATTCGTTGACAGATGTTTTCTTTGTTATAATGACTGTTGAATTCTTTGAGAGTTTATCCGACTGTCAATCATGCTCCTTGTTATTTATTGAATATAATTCACCGTGTTCGCAGAAAACGATTGCTCCGGAAAAATCCAGACGACGATTACTCCGGAATTGACCTACATCCATAAGAACATAAAAAAAGATCTTCGTAAACTCTTCACAAGATTGATATTCAGACTGGATTTTGCAAAATAAAGAACAAAATAGTATATTGCAAACAGCAATACACTTGGGATTTATCCAAATTGAAAATCGTTCAGGAAGAAAGTCTGTTGTTAGTATGGTTGAAACAGTCTCCATGAATGAATCATTCATATACTTGATGAAACTTGTGTACGATAAATATAGATATTCTGGGAACTCTTGAATTTCGCCCATATGAACAACCAAGTGACATGATGAAGACTGATCGCTCATATCTGAGTCATTGTCCGAAACATCTGGCAGCACTTCAAACACTTTCAATACAGAATTAAGGAGCATCACTGATTCCTACGACTCATTCCTTATTTAAACATGCATAGCCACTACTGCGTTCCCTACTATGGCTATTCAGGCATGTTTTAGGACCTACAAGGGGGAGGAGCCTGGAGGCCAGATCAGATTCGGAGATAGCCGAGAATAGAGAAGCAGAATTTTGGGCGGAGCCAGCCTCTGATGTATTATAAGGGCGGTGCCTCAAATCCATGATATGCCTCATTAATTTGTCAGAATCTCGAAGGAGATTGCCTCGGCTTGCCTCCTTCTCAGCTTAGCCCATCCGCGTTTGTCGACTCTTTTACCTTCCTCCAACTTTCCAAACAACAACAAAGAAAGGTTCGCTTGAGTACGCACTGCTCTGGTGTACTCTGATTACTGTATTCTTACTTCTCCCAATTTCAGCATGTTCCACATCCACATTCAGTGCGACGACGATAGCTACTGCGGTCAGGTCGGTCGATTCGCCGGTCCTCGATCTGGCTCTGCCTCATCCGGCAAATCACGACGATCCTGAAGATCTACTGATTGCCAGCCTGCAATTCGGCCATCCTTTATAGAATTCATCATGTCACTGCACCGCTACAGTAAGCAATATTTGTACGAGTTACTATTTGAGCTGATTCCACGAACACGTGTTCCACTTTTCTTTCAAGTCATTACCGGTTTGAGCTACTTTTCGATGTGATGTGTCGAACACCCATCCGATTCATATTTGTGCCTCTATGAGTGATTCTTGATATATGTGTGTGATATTTAACTCACGAGTCCGGGTATCCATGGGATGCATGCTATGCATTTCGCCTTCGACTACATTGTTATTTGTTATATGTGCAGCCATACATTAACTGGCGATATTTGTGCATATGTGAATTTGTTTGTTGAATGAAGTAATTCAAATTATCCCAAGTCTTGACATGGTGAGGGAGTAACAGAATTGAATCATCAAACGACGATATTTATGTAGATCATGTGCTTTGAAAATAGAAATAAGAGACGCTTGCATATGCGACATTACAATAATTTTCTCTGAATTTAGTTGAATACGGGCAAATCGCTTCCAAATTCTAACAATCTGTAATGTGAAATGATTCGTCCTCATACATTTTGGTTTATATGATCACTACTCATATTTCTTACCTAAGTGCTAAACACCAGCAACTTTTTTCGAAAATACATTATCAGAGTTTTTGGAGAAGTAATCTTTGCACTATCGAGACAGTAATCTTTATCTTCACTTTATGTGCAGAGAAAAA
Source organism: Parapristionchus giblindavisi (assembly GCA_943737045.1). NCBI lineage: Eukaryota > Metazoa > Nematoda > Chromadorea > Rhabditida > Diplogasteridae > Parapristionchus > Parapristionchus giblindavisi. The sequence goes on along the minus strand of CALSFV010000292.1, from coordinate 426,563 downwards.
GTTGTGAAGTCACACTGCGACAGAGCTACGCAATTGCATAATTCTTTTTGAATGCCACCATATTAGTTACTCCTAATAGTTTTTGTCCTCTCCAAACAATATCATCATCAAACACCTCCACCGAATAGTACATCGAAGATTCAATGAACGCAAACGATAAACAATTGTGATATCAGCACCCAAAATGAAACGGGGAAAAGTTTTCCGTTGGGACTCCCCATGACTATGCTGCTCTATTATAGTCTTTATTCCCAGTTTTTTGTACTATATTGACCGTTTGACATTTTTTGATGATCTCATCAAAAAAGTCTTTAAAAACTTTAAAAAAAAACTATTCTAATTATACATTAGTTAGTCTGTCGTGACTTGAAAACGGAAACTAGATAGAGTGTAGTTGCTATAGCGAAGACAAAATTGGCCCTGGGAAGCAGTCTTTTAGCTAAAATTAGGCGATATTTAGTGGTCGATGGATGCGTCTAGAAAACACTACTAATAATTGATGACATTTTATTGACATTTAACTGAGCGTTAGCTTAGAGTGAGTAGCATTAGATAAAATGCATAACAAATATCTGAACGGAAATGTCCATTTTTAGTCATCACTTATATAGACATCTCTTGCACAGTCCCACCACGGAAAAGATCAAGAAAAGAAAAGAAAAGATTGGAAAAGAAAAGACGGAAAAGATCATGGAAAAGATAGGAAAAGGAAAAGACGGAAAAGAAAAAAAGATTTCCTTGAAACATTAAGAATCCGAATTTCAGATCTTTCAGTTTCTATTCGCATAGTGTACGATTTCAAGATCATGTGAACTCTGCTAAAAAGTACGTGAAAAGATAGATAGATAGCATAGATCCAGTGTCTAGGACCAGGGCCGAAACACTGGATCGTTTTTATCTCTAGATATTAAGTCTTTACATAGTTTCTTTTCTAACACAACCTACTTTAAAACCATAGTTTCATTACTTTAACTCTAATTAGATATCTTAGGGCTTACAAAGACATCAAAAGCTCTCGCCGATCATGTGACAAGTCCTTGCCACCTTCGTACAGTTTGTTTACACTTCTGCTTCATTGATCATTCTGGAAGTAGCGTAAATCGCGTATTACCTTCCACTCTCACATTGAAAACAGCAACAACACATGAAAATAGAGCAGATTACACTTGCCACACTTGAAAATACACTTGCCTATTTACGCGCAACTACAATATACTTCTTGCCACGTTATTCTCATATGTTTTGGCTGAATGAAACACGAGTACAATATCTGGACAGCGTTTTTGACGACGAATAGATATAATAACGGAAAATGTAGCAACGCAGTAGCTGACTACATCGAAACGGAACATTGGCACGTCGCGCTGGATAGAAAAGTATTCACTGTTTATTCATGAATACGTATAAATATTATTATTATTATTATTATTATTATTATTTATTATTTCGTAAAATCGCAGAATTCAACAAAAGTCTCAATAATCGCTTGATAGATCGTATTGTATGACGCAGTTTATGCAAATGATACTTTATCATGAAATTGGCATGAGAGTAATGGTCGTTGTATGCGTTGAATTCCTCTGTGAAGCCATCTAATAGGAAATGATACACTTCATATGATTCATTCTCAATGCATATTGAACTCTTATATATATTTATCAACATGCTTAGCATGAAACAATACAGATTTGTAAATCAAAAAGTAATAGTTCACATAATACTTATGCGGTGTTACATTTTCAAAACGTGCGTACGCCGTAACCTCCTCCGCTCGTCTCCGTCGTTACGGCGGAGGTTACGGTGTGCGCACGTTTTGAAAATGTAGCACCGCATTACAGAAACATATCGCTTCAGTGTTTTTTTCTTGATTCTGCAACCCATACCACACATACACTCTGTCAATAAGAACACTCTCTCGCATTATTTCAAAGAACAAATGGCATGAATCAGAAGACTGTGACATTTTATCATTAGTGTGCAAGACCTATCTGGAAACTTACTAAGTTTACTATTAATGTCTATGATATTTTACGTCTTTTGCAAGCATTGAAAATACTTTTTACAAAAAAATGTCATCATCCGCACAGGGGTGAGATCATCGATGGTGCGATAGATTAAGTAAATCCGTCCTGCAAAATATTCTTCAAAATGATTGATAAATGGTCATTTCTTCTACGAAAGTACGCTGACTGATCTCTGAAAGATATCATAGTCAAGTGTATGACCGTCAACACGATATAGACGTAGAACTAGATTATATCTTAACAACTCGTCATTTCCCTCATTATATCCTCCTTGCGCATCGATGATTGGGCAGCATGAGGATCCCATGTCTCCAGAAGTCTTGATACTGTGAAGCAAATAAAGTAGTGACTGCCCGCTGGGATGCATCTCATATCCATGGAAGATAGACACCACAATCACGTGGTCCACACTCTTGGAGGGTATGACAGTCCGGGTTTACATGAATGGTTCAACATAAGTCGTTCATTTATTCGTATGTTGTCGAACAGTAGTGAGAGAAAAAATGGAATCAACAGCCCTTTCCCAGACGGGTCTGAATCTGCGGAGTCAGAAATGGTAGTGCTTCTAAACCACCTTCAAACAAGTCAATTTTTCTATTGACACCTTTGATATGCATAGAATCAGGCTAACATCTTTCATGGCACACAGTGAAGCCAGTAGCTAGTTATAGTAAGTGATTGCATCAATAATGTTACATTCTGGAGTGATCTTTATCTGCTTATTCATATTCATCACAACATTTTGGAATAGTTGTAATCATACTAATATGAGCCCGCTAAGCTGTGTGACATCTCTATACATGCATCTCATGCACAGTTAGATATGCTTGATTATATATTATCATTATTATAATTATATGTGATAGAGTGAGGGTGGGGTGGTCAGAGAGAGTAAATACACATCAGCACCCGATAGTTAGCGTATATTATGGCCTTCTTAGACGACCGAATAATATGTCATTTCAAAAATTATGTGACATTTGGTAGCATTCATTCTTTTGCCAACCACGCTTTTTTATCTGATTACCGAAGATAAGGGGGATCAGTAGCATTTTCCTGAAATGTTGTCCAATATTCGGTTTCACTGAAGAAAAATATACGCACTTCGACTACAGGCATAAATACAGCGACTAGAGATCGAGCATATTGGGGGCTTCCAAATAGGAGACAGACGCCGTAGTTTAACAGAGCAGAAATACACTTTATCAAGATTAACTATGCAGTGTTTCCACTGAATCTGAAGTGTCATAAAGGGGATCTTCTTTCTTCTATTCATCTTCTTTCATCTCCTTATGATCCGCTATTTTGATGGACTTGCTCAGTGTATGAGCCGCTACACTGTGATCTTTTTGAATAGATGAACACCTTTCAAGTTGTCCCAGACATTAGGAAGTAGAGATGGCTATTCGGGGGTTGCGGGCCCGCAGTGCGGTGTAAAATCATTGCGGGCCCGCAAACTCAGAGGGAGGGGAGGAGGAGGGATGCTATTGCGGGCCCGCAATGACTACTTTATTCCTACCCTGCTATTTTTTTGCGATCGGTCGTTTTTCTCTGTTAATGAGATGAACGACCGATCATAAAAAGTAGCAGAGTATGAATGACTCCCCCTCCCCTCTCTCCTAGTTTGCGGGCCCGCAATGATTATAGACCGCTCTGTGGGCCATCAATGCATTGTGCGTTATTGCCATCTCTATTAGGAAGGACTCCTTGCAACGTCACTACTACAATACTCCAATTCATGCATCAATGCACAATCGGACTGATCGTGTTTCTGGAAAAGTCAGCAAGTGGCGAGCGTCACGAATATTTTTGCGTACTATACTGTTCCATTTGTGCCTATATTTGTTGCAAAACGTAGAACAATGTAATGTTTTCAAGAATAAGTCTCACTATTGCGTAGGACTTCTCTAGCACGGTACATTTCAAGTGATTCTATTACGTTGTGGAAAACCATAAATAATTCAAAAATTGAATTCAATCAGTGAATGACATTAGCCTCTAGCGAATTTTGAACATTTATGATGTTCGTTAATCACAAATACGATTCGTGAAAGATATTTTGAGGGTGAGGCAAATTCACGAGGGAATTTACAATTATGTAACTAACGGTTTCACATCATCTGGCTGCGAGAGAGTATGGTCAGAGCGTTTCAAACAAGACGGGATAATTAGTGCCTTTAATAATTCGCCCACCTACAGGAATGTCTTCAAACTATTTTTACCACCCCATATTGTCTCCTAACAGCCCCCCCCCATTAATAATAGGAGTCGACTTTGTATAAATAACATGTACTCTACGTATAGACTAGGTTCTTCTCCACCTACACGTTACATCAACAACCATATACATCATTCAGTACTATTTTAATAATAGAGTCCTAAATTAGCCACCATCACATTATTCTTGGTTCAGTTCAACTTGTGGACTTTACAAAGGGGAACCACCATCATCTCTTCATTTCACACACTAAAGTATAACAGAGTATGGAGCGAGGTCTGTCTACCTTTAAAGGACCAAAAATAGAGCTTCCTAGCCTTAAATTGTCACGCAAAGTGAGGAAGGAATTGGAGCCACTCATCTGAATATAATACGGTGTAAACTTATTTCATTGAGTATAATATTCGTTACCATTGAGTACTATGGTATTTTTGGCTCGCGGCACACACCGCGTTGCGCAGTATGTTGTGGGAAGACGGTGTACAGGAACTACTTCGGTTTTTTAAAAACTTCCACACCCCCCCCCCAACCAACCCCTATCCCCCAATTTCGAGGTTGATGGGGGGGGGGGGGTTGGACAGAACCCAAAGAAGCGCCGGTGTGATCTGTACTCCGCAAGTCAAAATATCTTATCGGAGTAGTCTAATATCGCAGGATGAATTAATATATAACGGTAATCAGTGTTACAGGGGCTGCGGCGTTTGTTATTAAAAGAAATTTTAAAAAAATATATAAACTCGTGACAATTGAAGCCTTAAGATACAGGTTTCAGGTGCTAATTTGTAAAAAAATAAATGTCAAAACGTGATTTATTTTCCAAAATATCTAAAAGAAATATTTATCCAATCTTTATCCGTATAAAACTAATAAAAAAACGCTGTTTAGAAAAAAATCTATAGTTTACACTGTCTTATATGGCTTAATTTTTCTGTATGACAAAATATTATGTAAATAATAAATAACACTGTATGTTATGCATTTAAATACGCACGAGCAAAAGACACCTAAATAATTAGTTCCTTCATTAGCTTCAAGGATCGTACGTCACAGTATCATCACGTCTGTCAATATGACATTATCTCATAGATCAATCCAGAATGCGACACTCTAAACAACTTATTTCGTTTTTATTTTAAAAAAATGAATGGGCTTAGATATTTTATGCTACTTAAAAATGTTGCTTTTACAAAAATACATCATCTCTGATCGTCGGAAGATTATGATGTTCGGACTGCACAGATACTGTGCAATATCCCGTCGTTCCACTCAAAAGATGAGGAAATGTCAGTGATATCCTTGTCTGTGACAGAGATCTGTCATAGCGGATATACGGTCAAACTTCATATTATAGTATTCTCAGGACATTATATTTGCAAAGTTCTTTCATTCCTTCCATGAAATGGCGCAGATGAGACTTCATTTTGAATCTTCGCTGTCTCGCCTATTTGGCTTTCAATTACAACATGGCTTACACTAGAATACTGGAAATTCGAATACTTGTTATCTCTAATCAATCGATAGTACAGAGTGATGATACGCCTTCGTCTTATCATATCATCGATCAGTAAAGGGCATCTATTCATAGAAAGTGCAACACGAAGAATAGATCCAAGAGATCCTTATCGTTTCTACTCATTCTTACATAAGCACCCCGACGTATCATCGTTCCTCTTTATCACCAAGCCGTTAGTATTCAAGTCGTCACACCATCTGATATGTTGATCTACCTCTTGACTCTCGTAGCATCTACTATTACTGCTCCAGTAAGTGTTAAAGCGACACCAAAGCTAATTTGAAACTGTCCACTCTGACTTCACTTTCTCGCTTTCTTTGTCTACAAGACTATTACCAATGCAGAGAGTAAAATTAGCTTTTGGTCTGCCGTTAAAGGAGTCTAAATAATGTGTTGATTCATAAATTTAATCTTTTGATTTATGGAAAACTTCAAAGATTGCCAATGTTTTTCTGATATTTTAATGCGTGCCTATTGAAGACGGAATGGACTCATTTATTATAGGGAGACCTCGTTAGGCGGCCAAATCATCGTTATTCAGGGAAATGCTCTGTGTAAAAAGGCTAAATTACATTGATAAAGCGGGAAGTGTAACATCTATTCAGATTACGCCGATTGTTAATGTTTTATTGAATTGAATACGTAGATTACGCTTGTTCTATGAATGATACTGCTCACTAAACTCTATTCCACCGGGGGATAATAGTAATAGTTAAAGCACAGAATGCATATGTCATAGTTAAAAAGTAAAAATAGAACACCTTTAACTTAATCGAACGAATGATCCGAAGTTCTTCGAATTATTAAAAAAAACATTGTTAACAAGAACAGCTTAAAACACTATTCAAAGATCACATTGTTTTCTTGTTAGAGAAAATAGAAAGTCACGTTTGAAAGATCTAAAAAAAACAAAATCTTTGATGGTTTCCGTTGACATTCAGCTATTAGTGCATGTATTTTCAGATATCAGGAGAATATCTGGAAGATGCCGCCATCTACCGCAGAGTCCGTAAAATCACCGGCCACAGAGGTATGTACTTACTGCATTTAGCAAATACTTACTGCATTTATCAAATACTTACTGCATTTATCGAATACTTACTGCATTTAGCAAAAATGCTCATTGTGCTTCGTGGCTATCAAAGATTTTGAGTGGGAGATAAGATAGCACTATATTGGGATTATATAACGAGAAGTGGTACCAAGAATAGCGAAATGTTTCCGGGGGCATTATCGGATTATCAAAGATTAACAGGGATGATGTGTAGTGTAGTGTAAAGCGATCTGGTAGGAGGCCCTAATTTAAATTTCAATTATATCCGAACTTAACATAAAACTATTTTGGTATGCATGTAGTCTATTAATAACTTGCAAGGACTATCAATCATAAATAAATATGTAATTTTATATAATTTCTATGTATAATAATTTCTATTAATTATTCCTAATTTTAATATTCTTAATTATTATTAATAAAAATTTCTATTAACTATTATTATAATTTCTATGTATATGTATAATATCTATGGAACTTTTCATACTGAAAATGACGCGCATGTAAAAGGTCAAAAGTACTGAGATTTTTGTGTTTTGTCACAGATACAATCAACAAAATGGAAATATCATGATCCTTTTGCATTGTTAATGGACCCGCAATTGTTTGCTTTGTTGTTGCTACCGGTTCCTTGTGTAATTCATGCATTTCTGATTCGCGTAGGTCGACCCGGAACCCGCATCATGTCCCATGCTCTCACCAATAATATAATAATAATATACTTTATGCGGCGCAAAATTAAAGTATAATTCCTCATAGATTACTGATAGGTAGTGGAGTAGGTCCGAAGAAGAGATCAGGCCCTCCGGACTGAATTGGCCTTGAAGGATCGCTTGCCTAGCGGTGATCACCCGCAGGACTTCGTGTGCCTTGAATAACGGGTTGTGCCTTTACCTTTCAGTGGAGATCGCATAAATTCGATGCTACGCTTTCAACGGGGACGTTGCATTCAAATCACATGGTCGATACGAACTGATTTCGGTGTAACCGTAATCGGTTCCGGGAATTAGTCACTGTAAACCGGAGAAAAGGTACGGTTCTGACTCGATCCTGGTGATATTTGAGTTGCTGAGAGGGTGGATTCAGACCAGTCACAGTCTTGAACTGGAACCCATGTCTGATATGCCTATTCTGGTGAATTTTAAGGAAGTTATCCAAATCATTTCCACAGACACTCAAAAATATAGCGCTCATACGCACATGCTATTGAAGATAAACCGTCTTTATAAGGAGAAATGCCTGCTCAGGCGGATTTTAGCCCGTCTCGCTTATATATTATATATTATATATAATTTGATGGGCCTAGCGCATGGACGATTAGCTCGGGTGGAGGACTTAAGATGCATCCTGTCTATTTATCTATTTTGAACACATTGCAAGAAATAAATTTGGAGGTACTCGATGGACAAGAGGTAAGGGGCAAGGGGATGGTCAATGTATGAGCAAATGGCTGTGTAGACAGACTTATTTCAAAACATCACTCACTGCGTTAAAGATGGTGTCCGCAAAAAAATTTGAACTTACTGAGAGGCCAAGGTAGCAGAAGCTATACCTGTCTTCTTTTATGCAAATCAGCTAATTGATTGTTAGAGTCCTGAGTGATAGATAATACAGACAAAGGCGCGATTTTTTTGAAAATTGTTTTGGAATAAGTTTCGAATCCGCGACGTTATGCTAACTAATCTGTACTTTTACAACTGCGTGAAGGGATTCTCGTTAAGGTTCTTGCACATCATTTATCCCTTGCATATACGATATGGATTTGCATAGATCTTTAAATAGTAAATATAAGAGCAAAATCTAGCAGTTCATCTTTTAGTAAAAAAGGAAAATAGTTATTTATTAAATAATTTCATAAAACCAATTTCAGCTTCTCAAATTGGAGCCTATTCCTGTTTCCGACTACAACAACAGTATGATGAGAGGTGCGTAATAAATTATGAAATTTTATAATAGGCTACAACAAATTGTTTAAAATAGGGTCTTCGACAAAAAATTTAAATTAGTTTGTATAGTTAACTTTAAGACGCTAGATATTTTACAGTCATACGAAGAGAGTGATTTAAAAAAACATTATTTTAATTTTTTATAACTATAAAATAAATTGGTTCAGTGCGAATTCGGATGTTATCGATGCGCGCATCGCATACTTGGAAGCCGATATGAAAGAGATTCCAACAATCGCAGAAGTAGGAATTTTAATTTTTTTAAATTTAAAAATAGATATCCAAAATTGAATAAATATCTATAAGATGTATGTATTCATGCTCTATTCTCACTTTTTTTCAGTTTCCAACTTATTCAAAATAAAACAGAAAGAAAAATTGGTAATTGCACCAAATTCTAAACAAGAGATGATCACACAAAGCGAAAAATAAACAGACAAGTGAAATAATCATAGAATGGTTTAAAAACTCAAATACGCAAATTTCGCAAAGTTAACGACAAACATTTTAGGTTCGTGACAAACTCGAACGATCGGTTCTCACTCCTCAGTCTGCTCCAATCTGTGTTTGTTTCATTTTATCATTTACACTATCTTTTAAAAAAAATGCTTGAAGGTGTCTTAAAGTTATCATCGGATGCATTATAGTCTCATTTCAATTGCGATGATTGACTTTGAATTATGGTGATGCCTCTTATCGGATTATATCCCCCGTCCTACGTCACATCGAGGAACTTACACCATATTAGCAACCACCTACACTAGTTTTTTTGCCAGATAATTGACAACTTTAAAGCGAAACCCCGTGATAATTTGAATCTATCCGCTCTGACCGCGCTCTTTCGCTTTCTTTGTCTACGCGAGAGTATTGTCAATGCGGAGAGTGAAGTTAGCTTGGGTGCGCTTTAAGGGATGGGGTCGAGTTTGGTACAGGGATAGTTGACGGGAAGATATAGAGTGGCATTCACATTAGTCTAATATGGTGAATCATGATTTAATTTGTGAGGGAATAAGGTAAATAATCATACTCTCGTGCGATATTTGGACTACTCTGCAGAGAAAAGGCCGATTTTGGTTGGTATTTTCAGTGATTTAAATGATTGGATTAATGAGTCAACTTAATAAATACTGTATGCTTATTGAAAGAACAAATAATTAATTTACAAATGTACCCAATACTATGTAGAGGAACACTGTTTCTGCCATAGGTTGTGAATTTCATGCGCTGAATAAAGGACTACGAATAGGCACCAAGCGCCTCACTGTTCATGTTTTTCACAGTTTTTTTGGCATGTATCATTAACTCTCGTACAAAATAATGTCGTTTTCATTGACTTCACAGTTAGGTCGATGATAGGTGATATCAGTAATTCCTTTAAAAGTTCAGTCTCTGATGCCTTAATGGTCTCTAGATGACAGATCGCAATAGAAAAAGTGTGAAAATATCATTAACAAAGGTCATACACCTTTGATGATACAAATAACAAGTTATGAAGTGTAACTTGTAGCTTGCAATGCGTTATTTCCGGAGATAGTACCGCTTGATATGCATATTTGCACCGAGGTACAAACAAATGGGTGGCGGAATAATTTATTGCTGAAAGGACAAATAATCGTCATTTTGTTGACAAAAATAGAAGGGAATATTTAAAGTACCTTAATTTCAAGACCTTGACGTGGGTTTGTTTGGGCTTGCCATTGCATAATTATCATGCATAAACAAAGTTTCAAGAGTGGGCAGAAAAGGGAACGTTTACGGTTGGAAGGAACAATTAGAGTACGAAGATAATGATGAGTATTAAAGAGCTCGAAGAGTACGATAATACCGAATCTTTGTGCTTCGTGAATCGTCATAACCGATGTTTCAACAGCAAAGAAAGAAAAAAACAATTACAAACATCGTATTTTCGGTGCATAGCTGCTCAGTTGAATCCTGCGTGAATAGAATGAAACATGAAAATGAGCTTCGTGGAGGTGTTCTCATTACGGTTTCATTATCTTAGACTTGAGATATTTCTAAGATGTTGATCCGGTAATTGGACATGCGACTGATAACAAAATTATTATTTCAGATTCGGGTAGACGCACATGTAATCCACGCTGAAGTCGTACTCTATCTTATATCTAATCGAAATCCGGAGATGCCAACGCGATTTGAAGAAGATATTATGGTAGGTGTTTATTGATTAGCTAATTATTGATTAACTCGAAAAAAAGAATCTTGAAGAAGTTCACATTATTTTATTTATTAATTATTATTATTTAGGAACCTTCAACGATGCCATCGGTAGTTGTCCCTACGAAGCAACACTGGCTACGACGATTTGAGGAGATTCAGAAGGAAGCAGATCCGAATGGGTATAAATATTGTCCTATCCTTCACCCATCTCTCATTTTTTGCTCCATTTGAGAACAAAGTATTCAGTTTTTCGAAATGTTTCGCACCCCTTATGTTATGTAAATCCGAATGAATCAAGAAGAATTATCGCATCCTATGACATCGATTAAATTTTAAAAATACCATCTTTCTAAAAAAATATTTTGATAACTATAAAAGTATATTTTGATAACAACAATTTTGATAACGATAAATATCATCGTTATAGTGACCTCATGAAATCAGCGCAAGGTCCGTGTCGTTTGATTCAAGTCGATCTATCGATCGCTGATCTCATACCAAATCTCCAAGGTGTTACTCCAGCAACTTTCAAACAGTGAGTTATTCAAACGAATTCCCTAGAGTCCTTGACATACTCTAGGTATTTACTGAAGCAGTATACCGTAATATACCATAAACTATTTAAAATATATATATATATATATATATATATATATATATATATATATATATATATATATATATATATTCTAAAATAGATTCTGTTCAGAGGAAGGTGTCGTGGCGGCTGCATACGCAATCCACGAACACGCACGGACATGTGTTGTAAGCATACAAAGATGTCAGCCCTAGAGGTAAGATTATTGATTAATACGTTATGATCCCGCAGGACGTGTGCCTTGATTAACGGGTTGTACCTTTACCTTTACCTTTACATTATGATATAGAGATGTTGAAATTTTAAGAAGAAACTTGGCACTGAAACTCTTTCTTAATAATAATTTATCACGAGAAATGCCTTTGCTATTGATCATCAATGTATTTCTGACAAACCTAAACATTGATCTTTAAACGCATCTAGTTGAAGATAATCATCTTAAGCAATACAACTAAAGAAAAATCTTTGATCTTAACAACATTTTATTGGTCTCATCATTGGTATTCCCATCACCGTACGTAGTCTCGTCTGCTCAATTAACTCGCATTTGAGTGACATTTTCGAAAACTTTATCGATGCTCAATAAAATTCACATCGATATCGCATGTCTATTTGTTACTTTAGGGAGTTACCCATCAGTCTGGCCCCGAATCATGCGCTTATTCTCCTCTAATCATCATTCGTAACCGCATATGCCAGTCACCCTTGGGTTAGCGGCTTTGTAATATGCTTTGAAATATTCGTCAATCATCAAAAATCACTGTTGGGGACGCGCCTCTTGGCCTGTCTGCGTCTATAACTTTTCGTCTCACTTCCCCATCTCTCCCCTTTCAACGATCTTATCAGTATCAAGAATTTAATCTGAGATACAGAGACGAAGTGTCAATTATTGGTTCAAATAAGACAAAGATCTAACATCAATCAATAATCTGTACCTGTATTAATCAATAATAATTTCAGTTTTCTTACATCAAGAACGGCTCCGAGACTAGAATCAGACGGATCAATAACTTTATCGTTGAACAGTGCGGCTACGTCTGAAGCTATTAGAGGAAGCCTCACTCAATGGTCTCTTCGACGCGCAATTCTCTCTCGTTGTTGTTAGAGAACAGAAAAATAGTGTGCGCAATGAAGAGACCATTGAGTGAGGCAACGCTCCCTTTAAACCCGACTCTTTTACTTAGGCCTAAGTCCCACTAAGCCAATCTCAACCTTTGTATGGGCCGAAACAGTGCATCTCACCCTTCCTAAAACAATATGACCCATTATATACAAATCTTGTTAGTACAGTTACAAGTTCATCTCCGCCAAAATTCCCTTTAATTTGTATGTCATAAGTTCATCGTAATTCACACGTAGATGAATCTAGTCTAGAATCTCCCTTCCGCCTGATCTCTATCTCTTCTTCTACATTGTAATACACCTTTCATACCGATCTCTTTCATTCTCTTATCCACTTCCCTAACTGTTTCTCTTTATCTCTTTTTATTTATTTATCGTATATTATTTAGTTATTTATGGTTTTCGATTCTGTAAATTCATTTTTAAACCATAAACTATTTACGTGATATAGTGGTATTTCCAATTGTTCGAATCAACTGATATCAGTGCGCAAAGATATATGACCATGATTGCTCTGATTTCTGCTCCTGATAAGGCAGTTAAGGTTCATATTGGCTAACAGCTGTCCCATTGCAGTCTTTCATGCGTTTACCGTATATCTGCCTGATCATAGCACTGCTTCCGATAACGGTAGGTGACGCTATAGGATTTTTACTTATGCGGTGTTACATTTTCAAAACATGCACACGCCGTAACCCCCGCCGTAACGACGTAGAAGTTACGAACACGTAACTGCGGAGGTTACGGCGTGCGTTTTGAAAATGTAGTACCGCATTAGGAAGCCAAACATTGACTTCACGTTGATATTTTTAATGATTTCATTCATTTTTCATTTAAAATAAAGTTCCGTTTAAATTAAGCGTTTAAATTATGTTGTCCACCTAAGCCGACTAATAGTAAGTTTTAAGGTCGATGCGGTGTTTGTGAGGGAACAAGCCGATGCTGTGAGGGGATGGTGGAATAAGCTTACTCAACTGGTGAGTTGTACAGACTAAAATTCAGTTATATATATTAAAATTTCAAAATGTTTTCAACTTTGTTCGTTCATTACATTTAAAAAAATTCAATTAAATCGATGGATATGCACGTAAGCTTGTCCAACATGAGTGTCCACGAATGTCCACGTGTGCTAGCGTTTTACCATTGAAACAAAAAGCTCGTGGTTGACGGACTTTGTTTTTCCCCAAATTTCACAAAACTCATATTGGTCCGAAAGAATTACAAAATTTGGCCGACTCAAATTTCTTTGTACATGTGTCAATTGGCGAAAATCAGGAAATACAATGCAGTGCCAGAACAAATTCGGGAAAAATCATTTGAAAATTGAATATTATATTTTTTATTATCATGTAAATTCTGAGTTAGGCATTTTTTTGGGGGAAAACGTATGCGTCAACCGCGAATTTTGGTTCCAATGGCGTTTAGTAACCAACAAAGCAATAAACACTATGAATATATTTTAATCACTACACATATTCACTGATAAAAAACACTCGTTGGAAATGCTTGGACACCCTTTGGAAATTCTTGCGAGTATCACTATATCCTCATTGGAATTGGATCGCTATGCATAACAGAGCCTTCGACCTAACGAACTCTTGATAAATGTGATTTAAATGTAAATGTAAATCACTATATCCATTGTCAACTAATGGGATTATTGACCTCTAGTGATCTGTAGATTTCGAAAGACTTTTCCTGAGAACATCACTACGGCATTAGATCATCAAATCAATAGTGATCCTGAAACAAAAAAAAATCAAAACGTATAATATTTCAGTTCGAGCGTACCACAACAACGACTACAACCACTCCTCTTCCCACTACCACTACACCCTCTAGACTGCACTGGCCACAACAACAGTAAGCCTTCATGCCCTAAATAATCAATTATTGAGTTTTCCCATTGGTCTACATCTGCGAAACTTAAAATTTTAAAAAAATATTTAGAAGAAAAATACGACTTCGTGAGAAGAAAGTCTGAGACTGGGAAGTTTAAAAATAGATTTGTTGTGCGCTATTATCATGATGAACGATGTGGCATTCTGTTCTGCAGAAGATTCGATAGGCTGAAAGCGTAGCCTGTGTGGCTCATTTTTAGTCTTGTTCATTTAAGCGGACACTTTCAAATTAGGGGGTATTGCTTTCAACTTAAAAAAAAATCAATAATTTATTGATACATCGAATCTTTTCCTTTGAAAAAAATTGGTGAACAAATTCAGAAATGCTTCCGAAGTTGAGTGTACCCTAATCACATCCAAATTGTCTGTGCAGCAATTCGTAACTGCCGGAGTCGTCATCGCACCCAAATTCATTGATCAGTGAGTGCAATCTATATCTTATTGATTTTTTAAAATTTAAAAAAAAATTTAATGTTTGACTTCTTATAGTTACTCAATTAACAATCTTTCCTGGACATTTGACATCTTGCTTGCTTCATATTCGTTGATCTTTAATCTATAAACCTTTTCAGAGGAGAATGTCGTGGTAGATGCAAGTTAGACACTCGAACAATGAAAGTTGTCTGTTGCAAACCGGCCAGAAAGGAAGCTCTTCAAGTGAGTTTTTGTTTTTAATTCGAGGCGGAAAAAAAGTTATGACACACAAAAACAGCAATTTTCGGGTCCAAAATACGTGTAAGGAAATTTAATTTTTGAAAAATTTTGAAAAATCGAGAATATTTAGCGCATAAAAATCACTTCTTTTATTTGTACGGAGCGTCCGCAATGATTGTTTCATGTTTTGCACGGTTCAGACACTATGATCGATCTCTTTTAAATATCAGCGCGGCGGTTAGGTGAGAGGAAGTGGAGAGGTAATCGAGAGTAAGGCGAGAGAGCGCACGCGCCCGTTGTCTCTGTATTTACATACAGTTTGTCATTTTCTTATGCAAGTACATTTTATACGGACAATGTACATATAGTATACCAAACATTGATCATGTTATTCATTCAATTCAGTTCTCTTACACCCGCAACTCGGACCTTCGCATACGCGTTATCGATGACTTGGTTGTGACCGCGTGCGGCTTCTCCTAGAGCCGCTGATTCAGCCGTGTCCGTCAATTAGCGCCTACTGACGAATAAACGGCTCCTTTTCCTATGTACAGTGTACACCCCATAGCCTTTGTTGTCTAGATTCTGTACATTTAATATTGTATACACAGATTTCGTTTATGTTTTCTGGATCTCAAATCTTTTATTGATCTCACATCTAGCCTACTAGACGGTTTTGTTTCCGGTTTTACGCTAACCAATATGATAAAGAGGCAAGGGCTCGAGATATTGTTGCGAAATCATTAAACACTGCGATTTCTATATAGCAATGAGTGAAGTTTTTCTTTTTTTTCCTTCTTTTTTTTTACATTCTAAATGGATATTTTATTCAGTTGTTATGATAGTTTTTCCATGAAGAATTGTGAAGGCAGATAAGCAGATTGGGAAGTATTTATAAAAATATCATTTCAATTTCATTTCAAACACATTTATCAAGAGATCGACAAGGACTCTGGTGTTCATGGTATTTCAATTGACTTCGCCTAGGAGGATACATGCAACATTCTTCCGAAAGAGGTCTCTCCATCTTGTGGGGTCTCAGATTTCTTCGAATGCATAATCGACGAAACCATTCGATCACAGATCGACTCCACTTCCAGCACTCATTATTCACGAGTTTGTGCACCCGAACCATTTCCTCTTCAGCGAAAAAAACGAAATACTGAACAAGAATCCTGCCCCGCAATCGCTCATTACATATAGTAGCAGCCAAAAGCAATTTTCTACCTTATTTCTCCAATTATAACTTCTCTCGAAAAACTCTAAATTTTATCAAACACTAGTAAAATGTCGTCTATTATATATAGAAGACATATAGCTGTTAAGTAGAATAGAAATTGACCTGGGCAGGTACTTAATGCATCTCGAAAAATGAGAAAAATAAAATTTTGAAATTTCTCAAAATTCAACCGATCGGGCTCATACTCGGCCAAGTTTTGTATCACTCATGGGGTATGACCTCTGCCAAGTTTGGACAATGCAGCTTCACTGATCACAGAGTTATGACATTTTAACTCATTTTCAGGGGTGTCGAAAATTTCGATTTTCTCACAGGAATGAATTTGCTCGAATGGATGGTATAGCGGATGCCACTCCTCAGTAAATGTTATTCATACACTGTTAACAACAAGTCTCAGAAAAATCCCGCTGAGGAAATAATCACTGCTGAGTAAGTACAGAGGGGATCCAGGATCGCTACACAATAATACGACGACGAATCCTCTGGTATTTTGAAACTTAAAGTCTACTTAAATTACGTCACAGACTTTAAGTAGACTTTAAGTAAACTTAAAGTGAAAGAACATTTGAGGAAATGCATTACAGTATACCACACCACTTTAAGTAGACTTGCGTTTTACTTTAAGTTTACTTAAAGTCTGCTTAAAGTGCGGAGTTTAAGTAGACTTTAAGTTTCAAAATACCAGAGTCATAACAACGGGAGTAGGATATGATGCACACTAGTACTATAGTATCCTGCCAAAACATGAGCCTGATCGCTCATCTGAGTCAAAAGTTATGACAATGCAAAGTTTTTGACGAATACTTTTGGCTGCTACTGTACATAGCACAGTGGAATCCCATTATCCGATACTCCATTCTTAATCGATCCACGGATAAGAGATTCATTTGTGCCTGGTTAGTGCTCAATTCTCACAGCCACATACTACAGCGTTAAGCCCGTTAAATAATTTTCGTTTATTTTTTTGGGAAATTGGGACGAAAATGCCAAGAACAACCTTTAGAAAAGATAAAGTACTAATAAATAATAAATATTATGGATATATTATACCACAGATCACAATAAAGTTGCAATTCAAATATTTAGGTTTTTTAAAAATTCTAATACTTTTTTAAAAAATTCTAATATTTCTTCTACAATATCGTAAATCATTAGATAATTAGCAGAGTACGATGGCTCATTATATTGTGATTATTATTATAATGGGCTATATAATCATCATTAATATACGTATTAATGAAAGCTTCAAAAATCTCACATCATAGTTTGTGAGAGCTGTAAACAATATAATCATATAATTTTATCAGCATTAATTACGTAATAATTTTTATTAATAATCACTGTTTTATGTGCATTGCAAAACGAATCGAAGATGCCATCAGCGATGAACAATTCGCCGATTATTGCTAACTATAATCATATTTTCCATTTAAATTACCAGCTAAACACTAACATTTTTAACAAATAGAAAACATTTTAAAATATTTTGCTTGATTCACTAATAATCAAAAATTAGCATCAATAAACACTTAATGAAAAAGCAACAATTTCTGTATCTCGCTAAATTAACCGAAATAATCTCTTCTGACGAAGACATCAATAACAAAATTATTTCCGAAATTCAGGGATCTTCGAAATACCATATTTAGTGCAACAATAAAACTTCAAGATCCCGTCAGAACTGAGACGCATTGGGCCGTTCTCCCTCTTCCTCCGTACAGTCCTGATATTTCCCCCCCCCCCCCCCCGCTCGGATTACTTTCTTTTCGGGGATCAGCAACATTTTTAAAGGGAGAGTGACCACTCTCAATGGTCTCTGCATTGTGCGCACTGTTTCTCTGTTCTCTAACAACGAGAGAGCATTGCGCGTCGAAGAGACCATTGAGTGAGGTTACACTCCCTTTAAGGGAGGAACTTACCGAAAGTTGGAATGATTGAGTCTGCACTCAAGCAGTACTTCGACGGCTGAATGGCTTTTACAAGAAGTGTATCCATAAGCATTAGGATACACTGCTTGTAAAATTTCGTGAAGTCAGCTGGACCACAATTCTTGCAAGTGGCGAGGTACACTCGTTCGGAATGGAGAAACCGCATGGCAACCCAGCTACGAAACACCCATTATAGCTGATACAGTTGATTCAATGTCAATGTATCCATAAGCTGCCCACGCGTTGACAATGATGATTCATGCCACTATTCTTGGTACATTGTCATGATTTAGTAATGCGAAAAAGAAAATAGTAACAAAGACTTATGCAACCTAATAGTTACAGCATATCTTTAGAGTACATAGATTGTAGGCGTAAAAAAACATGTAAAAAATCAAATGTAACACAAATAATTCACGTAATACTTGAACATGCTGTAGTTTGGAGCAAAATCAGCGACGGTTTATCCCGATTCAGGATCACTTTCAGTCTACAACGATTCATGCCTTTGTAGAAATTCATGAAATCGGAATACTCTGGGTCATCCCTGTTTAGGGATTCGGAGGGCGAAACTATTATTACCCCAATAATAAAAAAAAGAAGTTCGCAATGTTGTCTTCCGACTTGTTCACTTGGAGACACTGGCAAATCGATAACAAAAAATTTAAAATTAAAGCAAAAAAAATGTGTAAGAAAATTCAAAATTCAACACGTGATCATTATATTTCTCTGGTAATATTCAAAATATAATATCGATTCCACAGACAGTTGCATAGATCATTCGAGAGGGGAAAATGAAAGTTGGGGAGCCCTTGGCTTATCTGTTAGAAGGAGTACTCTGATATCTCGTCATCTGGGAACACTTGAATGCCAATGTAAATTATGGAACTATCTTTCTGCTGTGCCGCACTCAAAATGAATTTATTTTCCTGGCACAGAGCCAAATTTTTACGCCAAAGTAGACAAAATCCATTTCTCACGCAGAAAACACGAAATGATCTACCCCTCCCCTGCTCTTCGATGTTTGAAGAATCGTATTTTTCTTACATGGTCACTTCATTTCACGTACCCTTTTCTCCCTGAATCATCACGTTTTAAATACGTTTCACATTTATTATATATATTTTATAATTCATCAACCGGTAGTTCGCATCATACCATTGTTTTGAGTACAAAAACTAAATAATTTATAACTTACCTCTTTCTGCCCCATTCTATCATTCTTTCCTTCTTCTTTCCCATATAGTCAATCCCTGCCCAAATTTACCCTCTTTCAATATAAATTTATGTCGAGAGTGTTATGTGATCTATTCTCTTTGATTTACAAACCTGTATTGTTTCATGCTGAGCATGTCGATAAATATAATATATATTACCTATACATCTCCCAGGTTACACCAATGATAAAAGTACAACCCGATATTCAAGACACACCACACAGCGTTTCGAGAGCGCTCATGGTGTAACAGAGAAAAAGGTAGAGCGAAAAAGAGAGAGAGCACGCAAAAGTGAGAGACACAGACGACGAGAGTACACCACGGTGCAGTCATTCCGTAATTTTTTTGGCATTTTGCCAAAATTTCGATGCGCGCTATCACTGTGTTATAGAAACGCTGTGCACCACGAAGTCCTGAAGGAGATCACTGACACACGCCAGCGACATTTCAATGCCAATTCAGTCCGTATGGCCCAATTCCTTCTTCGACCAACTTTACCGTGTGATCTAGTGATCCTGCCAAGCCACTGAAATTAAATTACAATATTTATTTTACATTTGAACAATTTATGGAAAAATAGCACAAGTTTTGATCTTTGATCTTTAACGTTCTTTTAAATTGAACTTTCACAATAGCACTTTGATTTATAATCTTTGATCTTTTATCTTGAACCTTGGTTTTGGCCGCCGATTCTATACGTAATCTGATTTCGATAAATCAATTAAATGAGAAGATTCATTCGAGCTATGGTCTCTAATAACTTGTCTTCCAAACCTGTATAGATGAACAATACTTGAAGTAATGCTTTGATGTGATAACAGATGAGGCTCGTTAATCCCATCGATAATCAACTATTCGAGTAATGGTCAAAGGCTCACTCCAAGTTATTTGAAACTCTCTAACCACACTCTCTCGCTTTATTTGTCTACGAGAGAGTATTGCCAATGCGGAGAGTAAAGTTAGCATGGGTGTGCCTTTAAAGACGACTTATACTGTCATTCAACGGCATCATTTATCATCCACTATTGTACTATGGTGCAACGTCTCGCTCAATGCATTTGTATAACTTCCCAGAATATATTATACATACCTCTCCCATTCATCCCGCTCCCTCTCCCTTTTAGAACTCCTCTCCCTCTCCCTCTCCCTCTCCCTCTCCTTCTCTCTCACCCTCTCCCTCTCTCTCTCCCTCTCCCTCTCCCTCTCCCTCTCTCTCTCCCTCTCCCTCTCTCTCTCCCTCTCCCTCTCCCTCTCCCTCTCTCTCTCCCTCTCTCTCTCCCTCTCCCTCTCCCTCTCCCTCTCTCTCTCCCTCTCTCTCTCCCTCTCCCTCTCCCTCTCCCTCTCTCTCTCCCTCTCTCTCTCCTCTCTCCCTCTCCCTCTCCCTCTCCCTCTCCCTCTCCCTCTCCCTCTCCCTCTCCCTCTCCCTCTCCCTCTCCCTCTCCCTCTCCCTCTCCCTCTCCCTCTCCCTCTCCCTCTCCCTCTCCCTCTCCCTCTCCCTCTCCCTCTCCCTCTCCCTCTCCCTCTCCCTCTCCCTCTCCCTCTCCCTCTCCCTCTCCCTCTCCCTCTCCCTCTCCCTCTCCCTCTCCCTCTCCCTCTCCCTCTCCCTCTCCCTCTCCCTCTCCCTCTCCCTCTCCCTCTCCCTCTCCCTCTCCCTCTCCCTCTCCCTCTCCCTCTCCCTCTCCCTCTCCCTCTCCCTCTCCCTCTTGTACCTCTCCCTCTCCCTCTCCCTCTCCCTCTCCCTCTCCCTCTCCCTCTCCCTCTCCCTCTCCCTCTCCCTCTCCCTCTCCCTCTCCCTCTCCCTCTCCCTCTCCCTCTCCCTCTCCCTCTCCCTCTCCCTCTCCCTCTCCCTCTCCCTCTCCCTCTCCCTCTCCCTCTCCCTCTCCCTCTCCCTCTCCCTCTCCCTCTCCCTCTTGTACCTCTCCCTCTCCCTCTCCCTCTCCCTCTCCCTCTCCCTCTCCCTCTCCCTCTCCCTCTCCCTCTCCCTCTCCCTCTCCCTCTCCCTCTCCCTCTCCCTCTCCCTCTCCCTCTCCCCTTCAGACTTCCTCTCCCTCTCCATCTTCCATGCTACATACATCGTGTCCATTCATTGCTCGACTTCCTTTCCATTCACTTATTGTTAGGATTCATTGTCTCACTGCTTGCAACTCTGTCTGCTAGAGAATACTCTAGGAAATTTCAAATTTCTATTTCGATTTTACTCAAACTATTTCGTTTTCGTTTTCTTTTCGTGAACTTTTAACCCCCATGTTGATGTCAATCAATGGATTAAACCTATAGGATCATTTTAGGCGTTTCGGTCCGTTGCGTTTTTGTCATGGTCCATGTTTTCATTGTTTATTGCAATTGAACTATTCTCGTATATTTGGCTTATACTGACTAAATTGTGGCTCAGAAAAATTTATATTAATTCAACGCTTCCGTGCAATGGATTCTCTGGAAATTTCTCCCCGCGGGGCACCCTGTCTAAGCCCTCTACCCCGCGGGGCACCCTGCCTTTAGTTTCCCCGCGGGGTACCCTGTTGCTCACCCCGCGGGGCACCCTATCTAAACAAGCCACCCCGCGGGGCACCCTGTCATTTCAGAGACTCAACAAGCTGCCCCGCAGGGTGCCCCGCGGGGCGAGTGACAGGGTGCCCCGCGGGGAAAAATTTCCAGAGTTACTTATTGTTGGCTGTCTAACTCCCTATCCCCTATCCCAATATGTATCGTTGCATTTGCCTTACGCGCCTACGCCGTATCCTCCGCCGTAACGACGGAGACGCGGCGGAGGAGGTTACGGCGTAGGCACGTAAGGCAAATGTAACGATGCGCATCCCTATTCATTTTTTTCAATCCCTAGTCGGTTGAATAAAAGTAATTATGAGTCAATCCCGCGAAATTTGAGACTCATCCTGCGGAATTGGAACATGAGCTTCATGGCTAATAGGGCTGCTTACAGCATATTGAAGCACGATTGCCATCATATTATATTAGTTTAACACAAAGTAGTTATAATATTAAAGGGGCTGACACCTATGCCAATGGTCTCTTCAACGCTCTACGCTCTCTCGTAGTTAGAGAACAGAGAAATAGTGTGCGCAATGAAGAGGCCATTGAGAGAGGTCATTCTCCTTTTTATTATATGGTGATCTTGCCCTTTCCAGAGACGATGAATTATTAAGAACAGAAGAAAGTGAGTCGAGAGTAGTTAGACTTCTCCGTTTCATCATAAAATCTTTCGAATTCATTCATTACATCTTCTTTTCATCCCTTCCCCTGAAAGCCATTAGGTTTATTGCTGTATAATGATCTTTGATCTTTGATCTTTTGTTTTCCACTCGAACTTCGTTGAACAACGTCGAAACAATGACTATAATTTAAATATTTTAGAATTACAAATAAAATAAAAAATTTTTATTTATTTATTTATTTATTCCATCATATATAAATGTTCATAATCACATTAATAACAGAGGGAATAGGGGAGATGGATTTCATTTTTTGGATTTTTGGAGATGGATGGAAAACAATGAACCAAATTGTTAAAGGAATAATATGAACTGGCCGACTTTCATCGAAATCTGTTGCAAAAAATTTTTCCTAGTGCCAGAATCGGCCGTTTTTGCTACACTTTTACAGGAGACCCGTAATGAACGAATAATTAAAAGCACAAGTTCAACCGTGAAATCGCAGTTTAAATATTTTTCAATGAATTGGTACCCCGGGACACTTTTATTCGATATTAGACCATGTGGAGGTTCGGGTTGATGCTTTACAGGGGGCTGAAAGTGCTAATAAATAATAATATAATAATAATATTTTATTCCTTCAAATGAACGCATTCAAATGAATTCAAATGATTGAAATGAATAATAACAAATAAAAGGGTAAATAGGTACTCATAAATGGGATCGAATCCATCTCAATTACTCTCCTTTCCTTCTTCTTCTGCGTCCTTATAAATTCACCTTTCTTTCACCTCTTTTCAGTTTCTAGACCCTCCCTGGCCCTATTTAATTCCATTATTACTTTCTCTTAAAGTTGAAGGGCTTATTTCAATCATACTTTTTTTAAAGGAGAATTTGTTTACTATTTATCGTAGTTTTCTGTGAATGTCACGAATCATTTTTTTCTTTTAAAAAAAAAATTAAACTTTGGAACTCTCCGCTCTGGCAATGGTGTCTGGCTTTCTTTGCCTACGAGAGAGTATTGCCAGAGCGGAGAGTAAAATTGGCTCGGGGTGTACCGTTAAAGGGTTTTGAACCATATGCCTATTCAAAGCGATGATCATTGAGATCATGATTTCTCTTAAAGGGAGCGCAACCTCTCTCAATAGCCTCTTCAGTGCGCGCACTATTTCTCTGTTCTCTAACAACGAGAGAGCGTTGTGCGTCGAAGAGACCATTGAGAGAGGTTACGCTCCCTTAAAGAGATCGAAATGGACACAATTCATCTTCCGTAAATTTCCCTAACCCCGCTCTTTTCTGTAATAGAATCAAAGCTGTGACCTAGTTATTGCAGAATTTTTTGTCGTTCATACGTTTTTTAAATCAATATATTACATAGAATCGTTATTTCCTCTTGTCCAAGAAACGATAAATGTATTAATATAAAAAAAGCAGATAATGAAGCAACGAGAGGGAAATACTATTAAAGGCAGAGAGAGCGACAGAGAAAGAGATAAAAAGACAGATTAGAAGAAGAAAGGGAAATAAGCTGATATAAAGATGAGAGAGGCAAAAGAGTGAGAGATATAGACAGAAAGAGGGGGAAGATGGATAGAGCTAGAAGAGAGACAGAGATAGAGAGGTAGAGTAGTATAGAATGTGATTGAACGGAAGAAAAAGAGAGGCAAAGAATCAGACAAAATGAGTGTACGTGTAGGATTGAGAGTGACAGAGATACAGAGTGGAGCAGGCTTCGAAAGAGGCCCAAATGATTCAAAATCATCCATTTGCTTGGACAAATACACAACGATGACTTCACTATTTCCTTTCTTCGCCATCACAGATGACGACCTCGATTTGTACAATTGTGGCACTAGGTCGAATGAGAACCGATGAATAATAACCGACTGAATGATAACCATTTGCATACTTTGTTTATTCATTAGCGCCTGTCTCTCATATGCAAATGGTTATCATCTAGTTGGTTATTATTCATCGGTTCTCATTCGACCTAGTGCCACAATTGTCATCGTTTTATAGTATTTCTGAACTATTGCTCTGAACTATTGCGACAAATGGCATATATTGGAGCGCACCATTTATTTCTGCAGAGTAATGTTATTTTTCGAATCTCAGGGTTAATTACTTTGAGAAAAGAAAATTTGCATATTTAGCTGAAATATCTGATGCGCCAACATGCAACTCGCTGCGTGGCGCAGCGCAGCACGAGCTTTAACTTAATTTAAATTAAAAAAAAATTAAATTTATATTATTATATATAAATATATTAATATAAATATAATAATATAAATATAAATTATATTATTATTATTATTATTATTATTAAATTTAGAAATGCTCGACCGAACAACCGAGTTGTTGTCTGCTGACATTTGGAGACCACAGAATTGTACAATTCCATTCAGACGTTCATTGTCATGTCGTCATTTCCAATTTCCACATTCATACTGTCTATGGCCTCTTCGAATACCAACTTTTTATATTGCATACTTCGACAATGTATCACACAAAAACTTCCGAAAATTATGTTTATTTGTTGTTTTCGCATTTTAATTTTCACACGTTCCTTCTGACGGTCTTCACCTCTTCTCATAGATCTCTTCCAATTTAAATGCTAAGCACATTTAGCACATCTAATCGCTAATTAAAACAAATCCTGTTAATTATCTGTAGTCACTTTAGCGATATAGTTAACTCTCTTTAGCATCATGGAGTTGTTTTGTCATCATATAGAGTGCGTAAGCACATTCTTGTCCATTGACACAATACCCCATGCTAATTTCAAACTGCCCGCTCTGGTTCCTCTCTCTCGCTTTCTTTGTCTACGAGAGAGTATTGTCAGTGCGGAGAGTGAGTAAGCACATTCTCGTCCATTGAATTGAATGGAGGAACTATTTAGACACTAAGAGAGACCCACACTATTTACCAAGATGTCTCATCACTGCTTATTCAGCTTTTTGTCGCTCCAACGAAAGATCTTTATACTCACAAGAGAGGAACGCCCTCACCTCGTGAGACCCTCACTTTACCCTCAAATTCGTTCCATTCCAGTTGTGAAAAGTGATTATCAAATAGAAATAGTTTTGAATATGCAGTGGTATCATATCAAGTGCACTGCAAAATAAATAGTAGAACAAAGAATTGCCACTTTTCAATACGAAACTTCAATTCAATTCAATTCAATTTATCATTTCAAGCAATAATTGCTAGATGAGGATGGGACGAAAAGCATCATAGGGTGTATTCCACCAGTTGCCAATTTCTCGGTCCAGGTCATCTCTCCATCGTGCTCTAGGCTTTCCAGGCGGCCGATTCCGATTGTAAGGCGTCCATACAATCTTATAAAAACTTATAAAATACGAAACTTCGATTCCTATTTATTATAGTTTGTAGTAACCGAATATTTAACCCATTCGATCACAATCTTTCGTATCTTCGCCCTAAATATTCTAATTTATTCACTGCTCTCTTTCTATTTACTTTGAATGGAAGGGAGTAATCGCACCAGCGATTGTTCCCCTGCCCAAATCGCTAACATATTCTTGATTCTGTTTTACATTATCCTCACTTTATATCTTATTCACCTTCTCTAACCCCCCTTCACCCCCTCACCCATTCCATTCTCTTCACCCCCTCACCACCCCTTTAGCCTCCCTCTGAATGGCCTGCCTTTATGTAGTCACAACAACTGTTGCCCCCCCCCCTCCCACTATTGTCGTACTTTTTCTTCCATTTCACTTGTATCTGTCATTCTCTCTCTTTCATTTTTTCAGAGGATTTCTGTTGTTTTCTACATCTACTAAATCAGATAAGCCATTGAAAACATTGTATTTTATCAAAGAGAAGGATCGCTTAATTGTTTTTCTTTAATTTTGAGAAATGTAATATTCTTTGAAATCTTCCATAACTCATTTAAAGGTACACCCAGAGCTGATATTGCTCTACGCTCTGGCAACGCTCTCTCGTAGACAAAGAAAGCGAGAGAGTGTGACCAGAGTGGAGAGTTGCAAATTAGCTTGGGGTATTGTGTCAATGGACAAGAATGTGCTTACTCACTCTATCTCATGACAAAACGTGGCCAGAGCGGAGAGTTGAAAATTAGCCTGGGTGTGGCTTTAAATTCATTGATGCATTGCTTTTCACTTATCGTTCCTCACCAGAATCATCTCAGCTTTGCTCGTTCTCACGAAATTTTCCCAAATCTTCGTGCGAATCCTCTCACACCCATTGCACACTTGGACTCATCCACAAGCCACGCCCACTTATTTAGCATAACCATTATGTTAATGACGTTGTATGATCACGGTTTGTTGTGTATGTAATGTGAACGGATTAAATTCACACCGCAAGCTAATTTGAAACTCTCCGCTCTGGCAATACTCTCTCACTTTCTTTTTCTACGAGAGAGTATTACCAATGCGGAGAGTAAAATTAGCTAGGGGTGTGCCTTTAAAGCGGGAGGCGTCGTTGAGTTTAGAGGGAGTATTATTGTTAGATTCATTGTACTGTACTTGAAGGAAAATGTATTCTTATTCGATCAGTTTAACTTGCGGTTCGTTAAAAAAATGATGAAAACCAAGGGAATTTGAATTCCAGCACATTTTGGCGTCCACGAATTCAAATTTAGAGCCTGGAAACTCGACTATTTTGGTTTTATATTATTTTAAAAGACTTATTTGGCTCATTTAGGGAAAAAAGAACACATGCTCCCAAAAACGTGTTCATATGGGAACGCTTTTTTCTTTTTTTTTTCGTCTGTGCATTACTCATAACGCCTTGCTCATCTTATTGCTTTTGTTTCATCTTTTCAATCTCTACTTCTGCTCTCCCTCTCCTTTTCTCCCTCCCTCTCCCTCTCTGTCTCATCCTCGTTTCGAGGAAGATACGTAATTTCATCTTCACGCGCGCACGCGTAAGAACGACATAGAGAAGAAGAAGAAGAAGAAGAAGAAGAAGAAGGGGGTATAATACATCTCCTCCCACTCTCTATTAAAGAGACCGAAACCTTTGTCAACGGTCTCTTCAACGCTCTACGCTCTCTCGTTGTTAGAGAACAGAGAAATAGTGTGCACAATGAAGAGACCATTGAGTGAGGTTTCTCTCTATTAAATATGCTCTCTTTATTACACATCGTTGCTGAACTTGCGAAATCCGATCCTGTTCCATTGATTCTAGACGTTTTCCCATCGATCTCTTTGTTTTTTGTTTGTTTTTGAAGTTATCGCAATAATTTCCTCTCCTTCGTCCTCTATTTTCTTCCACATTCTTCACTTACTCATTCCAATCAACCTTATCCCACAAAATCTGAAACCCTGCATCTTTTTGATGTATGATAAATTAAATATTCAATAGTTATATCATGTTTATGTTACTCTCCTTTCCTCTTTCTGTGACAGATTGAGCCTAGTGAAGGGTTTCAGATCTTGTGGGATAAGGTAGATTGGAGGGAAAAAATTGATGATGTATGCGTTCAATGCTGAGAGAATGAGTAAGAGAAGAATGTGGAAGAAAATAGAGGGCGAAGGAGAGGAACGGAAGCAAAGGTTAGTGGCAGAAGGATAGATAAAAGGAGAGAGAGAGTGATAGAGGTAGAGGGAGAGATAGATGAGAGAGATAGAGGAGGGGAGATAGAGGTAGAGATAGAGATAGAGGTAGAGGGAGAGGTAGAGGGAGAGGTAGAGGGAGAGGTAGAGGGAGAGGTAGAGGGAGAGATAGAGGTAGAGGTAGAGGTAGAGGTAGAGGTAGAGGTAGAGGTAGAGGGAGAGGTAGAGGGAGAGGGAGACAGATGGTTGAACAACAGAAGACTATGAAGAAGCGTGAAGGAATGAGCGATCGAGAGATCTGAAAAGAGAAATAAGAGAAAGAGAGAACCAACAAAAAGTACTATATCTCCGAACTTCTCCCAATGAATTCAATATATATTGTCCGTATCAAATGTTCTTGTGAAATTGCCTCGCTACTAGCTGCTAAACGCTCTCTCTCTGATCTACACGTACTATCTCGCTTTGGCTCTGTCTCTAAATATATCACTCTCGTACCAAATAAACAAGTGTATTTTATACGTTCAATACTATATTGACTGATATGAATGTTCTCTAACCAAAAATCTCATATGATTAAACTGTGATTTTTTCATATGAATTTCATAAATTTCATAAATCAATAATTTCTTTTTTTTGCGCGTCATCCTTGCTCAGGGGCCATGCTAATCTTCTCTGTATTGTTCCAAGTTTAGTATATGTTCATTTGGAATGAACATTTCATATGATTTCACTGTGAGAACATTGTCAAATTGGTACCCATCATATTTTCGCAAGTTTCCCATTTATCTATTTCATCTCACATCTCTATCTATTTTTGCGCACAATTTCGTTCGTTATTATTACCATAGATTACGACTCTTATATAAGATAGCATCCCTACTGCCATTCAGTCGAAGAAACTTTACATAACTAGTCTCATCTCATTCTTCTGTCTCCTTTACCCTATGGTCGAGGGATGGGATTTTACGTTTACGGACGTTACGGAATTTTACGGATTTCGAAACCGTAAATTTTACTTTTTACGGATCCGTAAAATTTTCATTTTACTCCCATCCCTGGTATGGTCTGACCACATCGTACTAAACCTTGATTGATCAATTGGAGTCCCTTAAAGGGAGGCACTTTTGTTGGCGGAAGTGTTCCAGATAACTGCCTTTGTTTAGTGTCTATCTGGGTTAAGGGAGCGCAACCAACTTTTGTATATTTAATGCATATTTATATTTAAATAATGTATTATATCTTTATATCTGTATTTATATTTGTATATTTATACGTTTACATATTCAATGCCTATACTGTAAAGGTAAAGGTAAAAGTTATCCAAGGCACACAAAGTCCTGTGGGGAGATAATTTCTATAGGTAACTAAAAATATGAATATGTATGTTGGTAACAATAAAATCATATTCGTCTACCCTTGTCACATTCTTTATATATCCTCTTATGTATAATACCCAAAACATGTAATTCACACCTATTATGTACTTGTTTCCTTTGCATTCGTAATACAGACACAACCTTTGGGGGGTGGGGGGGGGGGGGAGTCAAAGGGAGAGTAACCTCTCTCAATGGTCTCTTTATTGCGCACACTATTTCTCTGTTATCTACCCACGAGATGCGTTGAAGAGACTGTTGACAAAGGTTTCAGTCCCTTCAATAACTTTTCATTGTGGATTAAAAGTAAACCCGGATCGTAATGGATATTCCTTCTTAACATGTTGGTTTAACATGAAAACATATGTTTTCTTCTTTCTTCTCTAGCCTTAAAGGAACACCCCAAGCTAATTCGAAACTCTCCGCTCTGTCCACACTCTCTCGCTTTCTTTGTCTACGAGAGAGCATTGTCAATGAGGAGAGTAAAATTAGCTTGGGGTGCGCCTTTAATGTATCGTACACGGTTTCTTTTTTTTAAATTTTAGTGTAAATACCTTGTGATAAATGAATCTCGCTTATCTGACTCGTGCAATACTCACAAATAAATAAATAAATAAATACTCTCACCCTATTGAATCGCCTTTCTCACCAATACCTACTACATCCACTAAACCCTCTGTCTATATCCCATTCTTTTGTGAAATATTTGAGCGCGGTATTATGTAAATCGATACTTGTTCAATACGAAACTCAAGAAGGGCATTACGGTGTCAGATTGAAAATGTCCAAGTGTTAGAAGTGTTAGAACATTGGATATCCTCTATCAGCGAAGGAAAATGTACTATTCTCGCGTATGCCCGTGTATGTGTTCGTATATCCTCACACCTTCATCCATAACAAATATCTCCCGTATACTTTGGTCATATACTTCCTATTTTCCTTATTTCTTCACTATTTATCTATCCATACTCTTTCTCGTTCTTTAGATGAGTAACTCAGATAATGTCTCTCTATTCCTCCCTCTCCTTCTCCAGATAACCATCGCTGTAGTGCACAATAGTAATTCTGTATTCATAACAACTCGAATGTACAGTGCGTGACATAATTATAAGACACCCCTAAAATTTTGGGATTCTGGCCGAATGGTGAATGGAAATCGAAATATGTATAAACCATTTGTATCCCCTCCTTGGATAACTAAGGTAGCCCACGTGTGAGGGAATTCCATTTCCCGGTCAACGAGAAAATAATGATTTTTCGAAATTTTACCGCGACATAATTATAAGACACCCTGATTTTTTTCATGAATTTCTATTTTTTTAAACTTCTGCACAACAGCAACCGGGCAACAATAGGTTAATAATCGATGTTATGGCCCATTCTTGAGATTACGCCAAAGGTGCGATTGGGCATGCTTCCATAGAGGGCAGAAAACAATTGCCGCTCGATGTCGTCCCACTCCTTTTTGATGAAAGCCTTCAATTCGGCAACGGGTGCATACTGTTTGTTGTTCTTGTACACACGACGAACCATGATGCCCCATATGTTCTACATGTGGTTTATATCGGGGGAACCCGTCGGGCATGGAAGAACAGGGATGTTCTTGACCGCAAACAATGCTTTTGAGGGGTACTCGCATGAATGGAAGCGCTGTCTTTCTGGGAGATCAGGTTGAGGGCATGGCTCTTTCTCATGAACAGAACAAGGGTAGTCTGGTGCATCACTTGATACTCCGGATAGTCCATCCTGCTGGAGCTGAAGGGGATGGGCGGCATGTCGAATTTTAGGAACCCTCCCCAATACGGTACATAATATTTTTTGTCAAAAATTCTCAAATTATCGGTTTCTGATTGCATTCACTGATAAGAACAAGTTCAACCCTTATATTTCGGAAGGCTATAACCGCTTCTGGCATGATTTCCTCAAGGAACCGCGTTATTTCAGCTGGAGGAACTTCGGTCATACTCTAGAGCACGTTCCTAAAATTCGACATGCCGCCCATCTCCTTCAGCTCCAGCAGGATGGACTATCCGGAGTATCAGATGATGCACCAGACTACCCTTGTTCTGTTCATGACGAAGAGCCATGCCCGCAACCTGATCTCCCAGAAAGACAGCGGTTCCATTCATGCGAGTACCCCTCAAAAGCATTGTTCGCAGTCAAGAACACCCATGTTCTTCCATGCCCGACGGGCTCCCCCGGTATAAACCACATGTAGAACATATGGGGCATCATGGTTCGACGTGTGTACAAGAACAACAAACAGTATGCACCCGTTGCCGAATTGGAGGCTTTTATCAAAAAGGAGTGGGACGACATCGAGCGGCAATTGTTTTCTGCCCTCTATGGAAGCATGCCCAATCGCACCTTTGGCGTAATCTCAAGAATGGGCCATAACATCGATTATTAACCTATTGTTGCCCGGTTGCTGTTGTGCAGAAGTTTAAAAAAATAGAAATTCATGAAAAAAATCAGGGTGTCTTATAATTATGTCGCGGTAAAATTTCGAAAAATCATTATTTTCTCGTTGACCGGGAAATGGAATTCCCTCACACGTGGGCTACCTTAGTTATCCAAGGAGGGGATACAAATGGTTTATACATATTTCGATTTCCATTCAACATTCGGGCAGAATCCCAAAATTTTAGGGGTGTCTTATAATTATGTCGCGCACTGTACTCAATCATCTTGAGTCCGGTAGAGTCTCGAGTCATTTGTCCATTGATACTGTACTCTTTTCCGCTCATTCTTACTCTACACGCAGAGAAATAAGTGTTATCCACGGAGAATAGGATCTGAGAAGTGTTATATTTTAAAAAAATATGGGCTCAATAAGTGTTCAAAACACTTCTCAGGTCTTACGCTCCGTGGATGACACTTGTATTTATCTGTCAGTAGTTTGATATCCAGCTAAAAGTATTTTAGATGCTCGATTTGTTTTCCATCGAAGTATCATCGTTCTCGTTCTTCGCGATCTTCAACATGCTTTTATGCGTTATCGGGTTGGTTTTCGAAATAAAAAAAAAGAAAATAGGAAATGAATATGATTCCATGCAGAAATCGGAAATACGTTATTACAAAACTTTTAACGCTATAAATTATCGTTTTAATAGAATAAATTCACAGGAAAACTATTCTAACTTTCTATAAACGATGATTTTCTTCAGATACAATTTCTGGAATCACTTTCCACGTGAAGGAGGCAACTACCGTACTGAGAAGACTAGAACTACCGAAGTCCGTGAACCTACCGTAACCAAGAATGAAGTAGTCTACGGTACCGAAGTTAATGGTTCTGTGCCGATTGTGTCCGGCAGAGTGGTCATCGAGGAATCAAATGAAAGCAAGAACAACAACTACATCACGAGCTGTTTGGTTTCAAGGTTTGTTATATTTCAATCAATATTTTTTAAAAAACAACTAATGTTTAAAGGGGCGTACACCTTTGTCAACGGTCTCTTCAACGCTCTCTCGTTGTTAGAGAACACAGAAATAGTGTGCGCAATGCAAAGACCGTTGACAAAGGTGTCAGTCCCTTTAAATTGGCATTTAAAAGAAAAAATGGGAACTTGACACAAAAATAACAATACTACTTTCAGCATCGACTCGCGATCCGGATGATAATGTACTTTGATCTTTGATCTTTGATCTTTCGATCTCTGTCACTACGCTTGTACATACCTATTTGGCACTGAATACGGGAAGCGATCTATATCACTTTGTATGATAATTCTCATCAATATTGTCATTGTCCTTACGATTGATGCTGATTCCTTACGGGATAAAGTGATTTTATAATTATTTATATATTATTATGTTCCCGCTTTGCATCTGAGAAACGGCAATTCGTTGAGAATCATTCTACCTTTCAAAATATCAACCACTTCCCACTCAACATTAGCCTCACGAACTATTGATATTTGGAATAATCTCCCTGATGCTATTGTGCAGGCTTCACCAACAGTCTTTCGTAATCACGTTAAAAATATCCCATATAATGTGATTGTCCCTGAGGTACATATTCACTCATGAAATGTTCTGAATTGGTAACATTCCTGCTGCCTCTTCCTCCACCCCCACATCTCACCGATTCGCCTTGGCGACGGACATCCTTCACAATACTATCTAACAGATATTCCCGATCCCCATCCCCGATGCGTTCATTTGAAGGAATAAAATATTATTATTATTATTATTATTATTATTATTATTATTATTATTATTATTTTATTACGAGCAATCATTAGCACAGTAAACCGTGGTTTCTATTGCTGATTATCGTTGATAACTGACGCACTTTTTGAATTTGAATATAATTTAATTAATTTCTTATTGATTAATTAAATAATTAAATAATTAATTAATTGACTAATTGAATAACTAATTAATTGAATAATTAATTAATTAATATAATTTCAATACAGTTCATTCCGAAATTTCATCGCAATCGATTGATGAGTGGTCTTGATAACTTTTTCTGTAATAATAATTTATCACATTCGCACATTGGTGCGGAGGGTCATGGCAGGGGATCCTTCAAACATCAATGGGTCTTCGTTCATCTATACATCATTTAATCTTCCAATATCTCATCTGTCTTGATGGTCATTCAGCATCTGCTCTTTCTTCTGTAACAATTGTCCAGTACATAAGGTACTTTATACATTCACAGTATAAAACATTATGCATGATTTTTTCGCATGGTTTTCTACATTTCCTTATCATCTTCTCGTTCATAATTAAAGGGACATCCCGAGCTAATTTATTTTTCCGAACTGGCCACACCCAAAGAAAGCGATAGAGCATTGACTGTTATCAAATTCGATCGGGGTGAGCTTTAAAAATTAAAATATGCTGTAAGAAAATTACTACGATTTGATTCATTTACTCACTGACTACTCGATCTGATCGGTCTTTTTCTACTCAACAAAGGTAGAGAATTTTTTCTCTTGAATGCGAATTAGCCAAGATTTTAATACTGGTAAATTTTATGCTTTTGAGATGAAAAGATTAAAGATTAGAGCTTAACGATGGCGCTATTAGTTTTGTTCCTAATGTAATAGTTACCTTAGCCCATGAAACGAATTGAATCATCTTATATCCCGCACGGAATTTACAATGACTTTTAAAAAACTCAGAAGAAATAGAAGAAAACGAAATTCTCACTTTTGTGATTTTTGATAAATTCGAAATAAATTTCACCATAAGAGTTCAACCGGGATGATTTTTTTTTTAAATTTGGACCCGATTGGTTGAGTCTGAGAAAAGCTATGTAAAATTGGGTAGACTTTTGCACTGTACAGTGTCTTTTGCACAGTCTCTAGAGCCACAATTCAGATGATGTTTTTAATTATTATAGAATATTTCTGACTGTAGCCGAATACTTCTTCTTGTCAAGTATTCGGCTACACTCAGAAATATTCTATATTATAAATCACAAGAATGGCAAGAATTACTCAGTATATTATGTTCATCAATTTTTAATTATTATACAAACGTATTTTCACACAAGCAATATATTTTACTTTTGGGCTTATTGACCGAGCTTTTGGAAAACCAAAAGCTTTAAAAATTTTATATTTCACAACACAAAATTTCTAAGGCGGTGCTGCATTTTTAAGACGTGCGCACGTCCACGTGCGTTTTTTCAGTTAGTAAAACGCTCGTGGACGTGCGCGCGTTTTGAAAATGTAACACCGCAAAAATATTTCTGGCTGTTGATTATATTACTGTATTTGACAGAGGCTTCTCCCTTTATCAAATATAGAAACGACTCTATTGGGAAACAAATGAAATAGACAGACCAAAGAAATGTTCCTCTAATTCTATTCTAACGCAATCGTGTTTATTTAATTAAATAAACGAATAAATTCAATTATTACTGCGTTCCACTATTGTTAATTAGACGAAATGCATGATCATTCTTTCTTTCATTATAGTTCACAGTCTTCTTGTTCAAGCCATTTTTTCTTTTATTGCCAGACAAGGTTATTCTGGCTTTCAAAGTCTACAGAACACTGTGAGTTATCATCTCACCATTAACTACTCTATCTGTTACATCACTGACTAGTAATTCTGCGACTGGTTTTCATCCGTTTTCTTGCTCGTTCCTTATCAATTGATTAGAGTTTATCCTTTCATCTCCATTACATTACCTTGTATCTTCCTCCTACCTAATCTGTATCAGCCTTGAAGGAACACCTCTAGCTAATTTCACTTTTCGCTCTGGCAACAATCCCCAAAATTTCTTGGGGCCTTCCTAATTTCGGCTGTGTTCCTTACTCTTAAACTTTCAACATTTGATTATCTCTTCATGTCGCGCACTATTTCTATGTACTTTACTTCTTTTTGTTCTTTAAAAATCATGTATTCCTCTGCACCATTGCCTCTCTCGATAGAATACCTCGAGTTAGTGATTTAAATTCTTCAAGGGAGTGTCCACTTTATTTCCCACCTTATTTGCACGAACTTCACACTAGAATTACACAGCATTACCATTCCTAACCAGGGTTTGAAATACAGCAATTTTGTTTATTTTCTTTAAAAAAAAATTGTTTCTTTACACGAATTCGCTCAAAGTTAAGATCATAGTTAGATTATGAAATTGGTTTTTTCTCTATCAATATTGAATGTTGTGCCGATTGATTAGACGAATAGATTTGGTCACAGATAGATTGTTGACATATATGTCTATTTTATCAAATGTGAAATCTATCGGAACACACGTTGTTTCCCTCAATTACTTGACAATAGACACACATCGTATTTAAAGGCACAGCGATTTCAGTCAACATTTTCCTCGTTTGCAATAGTTTATCTTTTGCAGAGATCGAGGAAATAGTGTGTGAATTAGGACTTTTTAAGAAATACTTCCAAAAAAGTGAGAAAAAAATTTTTTTCCAGATGATTGAGGCATCATCGTTCTCGTTCTTCACTATTATCAACGGACTCGTGATTTTTCTAGCGTGAGCAATTTAATATTTTATCTATTGATGTTACATAAAATTAACAAATATCCGATTTTAATCTAGCGGATTCTAAAATATTGCTAAATTTTATATTTTATTCACAGCTTGAGCCTTCCATAGTACGCCGTAAAACGATCCACTTCAATCTCCGCCCACTATTGAACCTCTTCTTTCAGATACAACTTTTGGAATTATTTCCCATGCAAAGGAGGCGAATACTGCACAAAAAGGCCCAGAAATGCCGCTCGACCCGCCGTGACCCTGGGTACCGTAACCAATGGTACCGTACCCTCCTTTGTGAAAAAAGAGGAGATCGAACAGAATAATAACAACAACATGACAAGGTTTGAACCTTTTCTATCAATATAGGACTCGAAACATAAACTATTGTTTCAGCGTGGGATCGAAAACATGATGATTTGATCTTTGGACTTTGATTTATGATCTCTGATCTTTGCTCATTCTAAGCAGAGTCATTACTGACACAATACGAAAATTGATAAATACTTGCTGATTACTCGCACTTTCTTCAATACACATATTATTCGTCTCTTCTTTGCTATATTGACGAATCTGAACAGAGTAATCTTTGAAGACGATCATCACCCTTTACCAAACCCATAGTAAATGCTTGGAACAGTATGCAGGACATATGTCATTGTCATCCTCTCATTGTCCTGTCATATCTTGGCAATGATTGTCTTTCTTCATTTGAACAACTTTCCGGTGCTATTACCTCACAAATATTGATTGACTTACACAGTGTACTGTATTACTGTATTCAAAGCAAGATAAACTTTGTTCTTGCGACGCTCCTAAGATCTTGTTTAGAGGAAATGCTAACTAATCCAATCAATAATCATCGTTATCAGTGTCAATGGATTGTTGATGGTCAGTCGATGTTATCATACAAAAGATATCATTCGTTCATCACCACATTGGTTCTTCCATTTAATTACATCAACATTCGCGAAGTATTTAAAGGATGAATAACATTACACGTGTTAGTCTTGTTTTTATAAAAAATATTCTCTGGTTTAAAAAAAATATATTTCTCCCATCGCATCTGTAGTGGCTGTCGCACCTGTCACGGGTGTATTAAATAAATAAATAAATAAAAATATCTATTTTACGAATGAATTTGTGGTAATGGATCATCTTTAAACAAAAAATCTTCGTTGATGTTGTGTTTTACGATTGATGAGAATAGTTAAAAATGATATTTCAGATGATCGAACCTTCATCATTCTCCTTCTTCACCATAATCAACGTGCTCTTCATCCTTGTTTGGTAGGTATTCACAATTTTTATAACGATTAAAAGATGTGTAAATACTGAACGAATTATATCTTTCAGTTGGAACTTTTGGCACCTCTTTCCATGCAACGGAGGGCAGTACAGTACCCAGGGGAGAAGAAATATCGTAACCAATCGGTCTACCGTAATCCGCGGAACTGTAGTCAATACAATAACTGCGTCGCAAGTTAAGTGCAGGCATGTTTTATTTCTATAATATGTATAACTTGTTGGTGTCTCAAATTAAAAAAAAATTTTTTTCAGTGTGGATTCGAAATCCTTGATCTTTGGATCAAAGTCGACTTCGATTTCTTTGATTTATTATCTTCGCCCTTTATTTTTTCTTCTTTTCAACCACTGATGATATGATACTGAAATCGATGAACACTTTATGCAAATTTAAATCGCAATCGTTCACTCTGTTTTTCAGTTTCTCGTTCCTGAGATGCGAAGTGTAGATAAAATGTGCTTTTCTTATCCTTCTATCATCATTCAGATAACCATCTCTGTGTATTGCTCTTGTACAAGAATTATGCTTTGTCAGGCAGGCATTTGCACTTATCCTTTCGTTAACATCGCCTGTTCCCTTCAGCAATCATCATTGTGGGCATTAATTGTAGGTCGGATGAGAACCGATGAATAATAACCGACTGGGTTTTATATACTTTGTCTATTCATTACCTTTTTTTTCTCTCATAAGCAAATAGTTATCATCAAGTCGGTTATTATTCATCGGTTCTTATCCGACCTAATGTCTCATTTTGTAAAAGTTGTTTTAAATGACATTTAGCATTGTTGTTCACATAACGTATTTGACCGTGTTATTGCAATTTCCAAGCATGATTAAGACACCGGCTCAGTAAGACTCCCGGTAGTGCCGGACATCGACCTCACCGATTTGGCTCAAATTTTTTTTGTGGATACCCCCATGGCCCCCCATCACAAAATGGGTATTCATTTAGGCTGGGTCCTTGAAACATGAATGTGGCGGGTTCTCGAAATATGAAAACTCGATTTTCACCAAAAAAAAGTGGAGCGACCTAGGTTCAATGTTAGTGTCGATTAATTACAAGTATGCCTAGACAACAAAAACTCGCTATAGGACGGTTCGGATATCCGATCGCAAACTGATTTTTTTTACCTCCTCAAAACACATTAAAATTAATTAAAATTTTAAATTACAAAATCGCACAATTTTTTTTGCCTTTTCTTATAGAGCAAAAAATTCCGCGTCGAATGAGACTAAAAATTAAAAAATCGATAGACCCCTATTTTGAGAAAAATGGACCTGAACATGAGCCAAAAATATTTTTGTTTTCAAAACCCCTCATGTTTGTACTCATATTGAAGAGCTCGTCGAGTAAAACAACTTTCATGTTGAACGTTTTCTCTGAAACTCATGTACAAGAGAGTTTCACACGTTTTCCTGCAATTTTGAGTAAAACGAATATAAAATATTTTTAAAACAAAAAAGCGCGGTCCAATTTTTGCCTCATCTTATAGAGCAACAAATTCCGCGTCGAATGATTGAAAAAATTAAAAAATCGATTGACCCCTATTTTGAGAAAAATAGGCCTGACCATGACTCGAAAATATTTTTGTTTTCAAACCCCCTCATGTTTGTGCTCATATTGAAGATCTTTTTGAGTAGAACAACTTTCGCGTTGGACATTTTGTCTGAAACTCATGTACAAGAGAGATACACACGATTTTGTGACCAATTTTGAGTTAAGCGAAATAAAAATATTTTTTTGCAAAATTGTGTGTATCTCTCTTGTACATGAGTTTCAGACAAAATGTCCAACGCGAAAGTTGTTCTACTCAAAAAGATCTTCAATATGAGCACAAACATTGGGGGGTTTGAAAACAAAAATATTTTCGAGTCATGGTCAGGCCCATTTTTCTCAAAATAGGGGTCTATCGATTTTTTATTTTTTACAATCATTCGACGCGGAATTTTTTGCTCTATAAAATTAGGCAAAAATTGGACTGCGCTTTTTTTGTTTTAAAAATATTTTATTTTCGTTTTACTCAAAATTGCAGGAAAACGTGTGAAACTCTCTTGCACATGAGTTTCAGATAAAACGTTCAACATGAAGGTTGTTCTACTCGACGAGCTCTTCAATAAGAGTACAAACATGAGGGGTTTTAAAAACAAAAATATTTTCAAGTCATGGTCAGGCCCATTTTTCTTAAAATAGGGGTCTATCGATTTTTTACTTTTTAGCCTCATTCGACGCGGAATTTTTTGCTCTATAAGATAAGGCAAAAATAATTGTGCGATTTTGTAATTTAAAATTTTAATTAATCTTAATGTGTTTTGAGGAGGTAAAAAAATCAGTTTGCGATCGGATATCCGAACCGTCCTATAGCGAGTTTTTGTTGTCTAGGCATACTTGTAATTAATCGACACTAACATTGAACCTAGGTCGCTCCACTTTTTTTTGGTGAACATCGAGTTTTCAAATTTCGAGAACCCGCCACATTCATGTTTCAAGGACCCAGCCCAAATGAATACCCATTTTGTGATGGGGGGCCATGGGGGTATCCACAAAAAAATTTTGAGCCAAATCGGTGAGGTCGATGTCCCGGGTCACTGGCTCAACCCTCGAATCTTACCGAGCCGGTGTCTTAATAATAATACTTATAATAATAAGAATAAAAATACAACTAATACTAATAATAATCTATTTATGATTCCAACAATT
Organism: Parapristionchus giblindavisi; assembly: GCA_943737045.1. NCBI lineage: Eukaryota > Metazoa > Nematoda > Chromadorea > Rhabditida > Diplogasteridae > Parapristionchus > Parapristionchus giblindavisi. The sequence goes on along the minus strand of CALSFV010000292.1, from coordinate 385,915 downwards.
TCGATGGAGTTCTCATCATTCACTTTCTTCGCTCTTTTCAATATGTTCTTAATTCTAATGGTGTAGGCGATTTTCATGTTTCATTATACAAATGCTGGTTCTTATTGCCTTGACTTCTTCACCTCTCCATGGTCTTCTTATTGTTAGTGGCATGAAAATTTCCAAATTTCCATTTAAAAAGAAAAATTAAAATTGGTGCAACTCTTCTAAGCGCTCACTAACTTGACGGTAATTGTTCAATATAGGTTAGCTGATGTTCCAAAGACAATGGTGCACGTTAACATTTTCTTAATGCAATACGTGGCATAACGCCAATATTGAGCGTATAAAATGTACTTGCAGACGAAAATGACACTGTGCTCTAAAGAACGGAAGTCGCTCAAAGGCTAGATCTCTCCCCGCCTCTCGATTGTCTCTCCGCTGCCTCTCCCTTTTCTTGTTTTCTTCTTCTTTTCTTTTTCTTCTTCTTCTTTTTTTTCAGTTTCTGAACCATGCAATACAAGAAATAGTTTCTTCTACAAATAAAACAAGTGATTTTTATACAGTATCGGCGTAAAGTCATGGGACGCTTTTTAATTTTTTTATAACTTTTGATCGAGGAAAGCGATCAAGCTGATCTTTTGAGTCAATATAGAGAATTTATCAAGGAATATTACCATGATGTGTTGGTGTAATTAACTTAGTTATTTTTTTGCGTAGTGATGATGCTACCGAAGTACACTTTTTTTGAAAATTCCCATTTCTTTAGTCTCCGACTCCGATTTCAAGCTGTAGCAAGGTTGCAACTTTGACCCCCAAAATTTATAACTCAGCTTCTAGATGTGATAACGACCCGTTCTAAGCGCCAAAATTATGCTAGTGGCGAGTAATGTTTATCCCCAAATTACGGTAGTCATAGCTCGCCATTTGCCCTCAGGGCATAAAATATTTATTTTGTTGGGATAACCAATTTTGAGACCCTACCGTTCAGAGGGCAGGTCTTCTAAAATTATGGTTCCTGCGCAAGCAGCTTAGCAATATATCAAATATTTATTTCCCTTATTTTGGTTTAGTTCGGATTCCTTTCAGACCCGTAGCAAAAGTTACGGGAGGTTACAATACGCGATGGTTTTCAAAAACCTTTTCTGACTACTCACATTTTCTTTTTCGAGGCGATTCAGAACATCTACAGCTTCACTGATCTTTATCTTCAAATTATCGATTTATTATCGATTGAATGCGATAAAACTCATTTCCACTCTTAATTCCGATCCCAAAACGTCAATCACATCGATCGTAGAACAGCCACATGGGTTGTGTAAAAATGTAAAAAATAAATAAAATGTAAATTATCTGGGTCCAATCCTTTGCTACTCCAGTTAGTTGAGTGGACAGAAAAATCATTGCACAGAGTTGCACCTTCTCAAGTATGAAGTTGAACATATTCATTTTGAAAACGCAGTTTGGCAACCTAAAGCATAACCATTTCGCGGTTAATAACCACTAAGAGTGGAGCACGTAGTTTAAAAACGAAGAAAGTTGTGCCATTTTCCATTTCGGACCAATATTTTTGGCCGATACTATGGTTTTTTTCAAACTAGTAGTTTACTTATATTTCCCACTAGCCGTAGACTTGCAAGTCTACGGCTAGTTAAAGGTAAGTTTTCTAGAAGTAGTGTATAATACGGTATTGCATTTCGTCAAATGTTCTTTCACTTGCAGTAAACTAACAGTAAACTACTAGTCTGTGACGTCACGTAAGTAAACTACTTGTTTGGAAATACCAGAGTACTGTACACAATTAAGACAAACATTGAGTACAATTAGTTTCTCTCATATTTTCACAAGTCGCAGTGTCGAAACGAATTCGTCCCAAAATTTGTATTAGAATTGATGAAATACTAAATAACACCGTTCAATATTTTTCTATTTCTAGCTACAACTTCTGGAACAATTTCCCACGCACTGGAGGCAATTATCGTCATGGCCGCCCAAACCATACCGTACCCGATAGAAAGAGTACGGTAGTTCATGAATCGAAAGCTTCAATAGACGCTCAGTCAGACGAAAAGATCCAGACGGAGAATAACAACTACATTACATGGTTCGTCCGATTTTCATCTTTACCCTGCAACTGAAAGGGAGCGTAACCACTCTCACTAGTCAACGATCTCTTCGACGCGCAATGCTATCTCGTCGTTAGAGAGCAGAGAAATAGTGTGCGTAATGAAGAGGCCATTGAGTGAGGTTACGCTCCCTTGAAGAGGGATTGAACTAATCGAATTAGATGCAACCTCTGTCAAAGATATCCGTGAAATGCTATCGTAAACGGAGAACGAGGATATATTTTGTAAAATCCACTGATCGTTTGTTTTCACGCATAATACATCTGCAAAAGAATAATAATTTATCTGACGTCAGAGATTTTTTATGACTCATAATTAAATGTTTGAAAGACATGATAAAGACAGGTGATAAGAGAGAAGGCTACTATTACTTGAATAAAGAATATTCAACGTCAACGATAATTTACCAATCCATAATTTAATTGCAGCCTATAATGATGTTCAAATGCGGAGCAGCTAACGTGATCTTTGAACTTTACATTTTGTGTATTCTTTCAAATCACTCAGTACTGCAATTCATTGATAATTTATGAATAAATCAATATCGTCATCATTTTATTGATCGATTTATTTTGATTGATTGCGAGATAAAGTTATTTTGTACATATGCACCAATTGAAGAAAGTTCAATAAATACAAATGTTGATCATTTGCTTGGAATGTTCATGTTAATATGACAACAGAAACAAATAAGTCTAGTTTTATTGGAAATAATTTACTGGTGAAACTCATATGAAATGTTACGGTATAGTCAAAATAAAATTCTTTACCTAAAAATTATGGTTACCTCATAGCTGACAACACTTCTATCCTATCTTTATCCTTTCCTCTTTTCCTTAATCGTTTCAAATTCCATATATCGCTTTCCACATCTGTCCAGCTTCTCATCCCTCTTCCTCTTCAACTCACCCTCCCTCTTCTTTTCCTTCCCCCTCTCCTTCTCCCTCTCCCTCTCCGGCTTCACTAACCTCTCGCTAATTCCTGAACTGGGTCGGATATACCCATCCCTTATCCTCTCTACTCTCCATTTCACTCCATTCCTGAAAGTGAGTGAGCTTTATCATTGCCCTTTTTAACTCGATCATTTTGGATTTTGTCATCGAGTCAAGCTTACTCTGTATGCATACTACCTCGTCAGCAGTCATCATTAAACAGCCATTCATATTCATATTTAGTTTACTTGTGCTTGTATTAATATCGATTTGTTTATCGACTAATATTATATGATTTTCAGAATGTGGGAACTTATCCTTCTACTTCCTCTGTTAACAGCATCAGTTTCAGCATTCGAAAAGGGCGATCTGAAAGGTTCAATTATCGATTATATGACATTAATTCATTGTTTTTTTGCAACTTCATTTATGGTTTATGTTTTGCACATCAGTTTTGTCAACTTTATTCAAACATAAATGTGTGATCTTCAACATAAATCCATAGATTCTGAACATAGATCGGTAGATGAGCACCCATTATCACCAACTTTCTCTCATTCATCAATTCTCTCTTTTGATCTTATCTCGATTTCTCGTATACCCTCCCATCTTCCTCTACGTTATCTTTATGGGTTAGCTTAGACGAGGTTGTGATAGGGCGAGAGCGAAAGTTTCCCGTTTCCCGTCTTGAGATACTCTCGCTTTCGAGAAATTTTTATGCGACCACTAACAATAAAATGCTATTGAAATGTCGGAAAATGTTAATTTTCGGTGGGCTGAACACGCGAAACGCGTCTGACCGATAAACTAGATGATCCAACTCTTCGTTTAACCTATGGCACAACCAAGTACAATACTAGCATACTATTCCACACAATGAAGATAACTCAGAATAACCATTTCAATCTATTGTAAAAGCGATTGGTGGGAAATTTTATTGAACTGTCAATCAATCATGGTTACTGGCCAAATTGAGACATCTTGGTTCTAACAATTAACGTAAACGTTCCATTCTGGGATATGGTTACCATACCCCAGCACACCAATAAGTGTACCTGATTAAATTGGCTGGTTGTGAACGTTTTCTTAGTTGCTATTTCATTGGTTATTCTAATATATTCTTGAAAAGGTTCTCTGAATACTTTCGATCTTCTTTCTTTGGGCACCACCCTATTTCTACTATTTCTTTCTTTAACAAAAAATGGAAATCCCGATGCTGTTCTTGCTATTCTATAGAGATTTTGCTTTCATTTAATTCGGTCAATTATTCATTTCCTGAATACTTCGAAATACTTCTATGTCTGTATGAATGAATTGTTCATTAAATAGTTACACCACATTCGAAACGATTTATTCACACAATAAAAAAATATTAGTTCTTGTATACGTAATGTAATATGTAATACTGTGACTTAGTTGTTACAGTTCTGTTCGCTTCTTCTAATTTTATCATTATTACTGTACAATGATTTTTTAAACTGTTCATTAATTTGAAAGATGCGATAAATATTTATTATTATTACCATAACCGCAGTCAATTACAGTACTGCGACCATGCTTCGAGCGGTATCCCAATCACAAATTGGTTGGAATGAAATCGTATCATGCAGAGTTCAGAATGGCCAGTGAGGAGGAGTGTCTGCACTTCTGTGCGCTAACCGCAGTAAGTCATGGACGAAAATAGCTACCACAAAAGAACTTACAAGGGAATAGTCTCTTGCCTTTTTAGACAGTAAAAATGCAAGCTGAGACTATTCCCTTGTTAGACATCATTAAAGAAGGGGACTCTCGAGTTTTTTTTTTGCGACTAAACTGGCCAGGCAGAACCATAGATCACATCTCGCTGAATGCAAAAACAATTTTCTCTAAAAATTGAGATGCCCGGGAATAAACTAAAACCGGTATTAAACATCATTGACTTAAACGTATGACTTACCATTAAGACTCGTTGCCGATCGATCGTATACGACTCGGCCAAGCATCTCTGTCACTTCTTCCTCGATGATGGTGCAGAGCAGGCAGAGTTCGCTCCCCGAATGATCTACTTTAGAGTAACGAAGAAGGAATGTTTAGGTACGTATTATGAATTTATTTATTTATTTGCAATTTAAGAGTAAGTTTATAATAATTTTTAGTACAGTTAATAGTGTAAATGAATGCAATTCATTTACAATATTAACTGTACTTAATTGTAAGCTACAATCTGGAAGTCTCTGGCAAACATACAGCTTCATTCATATGCTTTTAAAATTTAAGCTCTATGTGAGCTCTAAATTTATATTTACTGTTCGTTGAGAATCCGTGATGGCGCAGCTCCCTGAGAACGGACGAGCTCTAACCACATCGAATCCCGAGACCACTGAGAGGGAGTTCAAGTCTCCAGTAGTAGCTAGAAAGCACGGTGGCAAGTTCTCGAAGCGCAAATACGCCACTCTTGACAGTGATACAGGGGTATGTACACACAGAAAATAATTATTATCCACGGAGCATAAGACCTGAGAAGTGTCATATTTAACACTTGTTGAGCACTTTTTTTCACTTTTTGAGCTCTAAAAATGTTAAATATGACACTTCTCTCAATCAGGTCTTATTCTCCGTGGAGAACACTTATTTTTCTGTGTGTAGATATTTATCATTATTCCTTCACACAATGAAGTGACTTTTCCATGACTTATCTTAAGTTGCTAAGTATTCCTTATGACTTAGCTTAAGTACTCCTGAATATTTGCAGCTCACCACGACAACAACCACGACTACGACCACAATGAAGCCACCGCCCACTCTGGAGGACATGGGAATGAAGGTGACTTAAAGCGACACCCTAAGATGATTTTGCTCTCAGCCTTGGCAATACTCTCTCGTAGACAAAGAAAGTGAGAGAGTGTGGCCAGAGCGGAGAGTTTAAAATTAGCTTGGGGTGTCACTTTGAAGGGAGCTTAACCTCTTTCCATGGTCTCTTCGACGCGCAATGCTCTCTCGTTGTTAGAGAACAGATAAATAGTGTGCAAATGAAGAGACCATTGAGAGAGGTCACGTTCCCTTTAAGAGGCCGTTTGTGTAAGAGTCGAACAAGGTTGGCACAGGCCAAAAATTTTAATACCCTCAAAACTTGTGTATAGGGGTTATCGACCCCGCTGATGAAGATGGACATAGTTATTTTGGCCCCAGTGGTCCCGCAACGCCTGGGACGGATTACGGTAACATCACGTTTTCAAGTCGTTCTCGGTCCATGGTTGAGCTAGAGGTATGAAAATTGGGCTCCTGGGTCAGAATTCGATGGCGATGATGGCTGTCTACATCATTAGTTTTGAAAAGTTTTCAAAAGGTTGATTAGTGGAAATTTTGATGGACACGGATGCGGGCATAGCGAGTATGACAGTTCGAACCGGCGTGACGAGAGGATTCCAATGATGTATTATGAGCCCATACGTACATTGCCATCTCAATATTGCCTCGATATAGTGAGCTGCGAAAGAGGTAAACAAGAGGACTCTCTCAATTCCGCGCGCTCTCTCGCACTCTCGAGAGAGCGCGGCGAAATGAGAGAGTGTCGAGAGAGCGCGCGGAATAGAGAGACGCAGACAACTCCTCGTGATTTTGCAGCTCACTATATCGAGGCAATATTGAGATGGCAATGTACGTATGGGCTCATAATACATCATTGGAATCCTCTCGTCACGCCGGTTCGAACTGTCATACTCGCTATGCCCGCATCCGTGTCCATCAAAATTTCCACTAATCAACCTTTTGAAAACTTTTCAAAACTAATGATGTAGACAGCCATCATCGCCATCGAATTCTGACCCAGGAGCCCAATTTTCATACCTCTAGCTCAACCATGGACCGAGAACGACTTGAAAACGTGATGTTACCGTAATCCCGCACAGGCGTTGCTGGACCACTGGAGCCAAAATGACTATGCACATCTTCATCAGCGAGGTCGATAACCCCTATACACAAGTTTTGAGGGTATCAAAATTTTTGGCCTGTGCCAACCCTCTCCCAGATTTGCCCGACTCTTACACAAACGGCCTCTTAAGCCATTTTACAAAAACGGCCTAAACCTGACTTTCTCCCTTAAGGACGCGATGAACGATCTTGTGGACGACATCGAGCGTAATACTGAGATGTTCGAGGCAGAACAACGAAAGGAAGAACAGACGAGAGATGAGGAGGAGAGGGAGGAGCTCAAGAGGGTCAAGGAACAAATCAGAAAGGTTTCTCTTCTTCTTTAATTTAAATATTCAACAAAAAATAGTGCAATATTATATTCTGCATATCTGGAACAGCGTATTAAATTTAACTACTGCCTTAGTGTTCAGTTGATCGAAAGCTACTGAGTGTCCAAGGGATTGTAGTTAAATCTTTGCCTAAAATCATATTCCTCTGATTTTAATGTGCTGATAGGATAAAGAATTAGTTAGAATTAAAGTTATATTGTACTTTGATCCTTGATCTTTGATCTTTGTAGAAGCTGAAGGAGAAGATCGAGACTCTGCGCACATCGTATCCAGATATGTACGAGGAACTTCTCGGAGGGGATGATACTGCATCAGAGAAGGAAGTGAAGAAACACGAGATCAAGGTATTGTCCGTATAAATTGTACTTGTGAAATTGCCTTACTACTCGCCACGGACGGGACAAAGGCGGGTCAGCAAATTGCCGCACACTATATGCACGCCACCGCGCGTTTTAGGAACCCCTAATTCGCAGATCCGGAATTATTTTTGTTTCTTCAAAATTTTGTAGTTTAATGAATTTATTTCGCTTAAATCTTTGATGAGGGTGAACACTGAAACAATCTAAATTGTATTGGAAAAAATAGAGAAGAAATAAGAGTGTTGGCAATACGAAGTTTGCTAAATGCATTGAAAAGTCCTATATTTCGTTATGTCGTGATATCTCTGTGAATACGACATTTATTAACATTTTGCATATTCAAATATCTTGCAGACCTATAGTTCCGCCTAATTTGATGACAACAGCTTTCAGCTAGCTCTCACGACTACGAAATTAATTTTTTGTGCATTTATTCAGTACGATTTTTTTGCTAATTTACGAATATTTTTGAAAATTCCGCCTCTAGAGTTGCGTTTCTGCATTTAGCAATGCCGCCTAATAAATACCGTAGTTTTTTTTAACTTTGATGTGCATGTGGCAAAAGGGGCGTACGTCCTTTTGGCTTGTGTGTTCCGTCCGTGTCGCTGCTAAACGCAGAAATATTCTATCGATCAACCCCTTTACCCTTCCTTCCTTCCTTGTACTCTCTCTGATCTGCGTACTTTCTCGCTTGGACTCTCTCTCTAAACATAGGAATTCATTGTGGCTGGCTACTCTCGTACCAATTAAACAAGTGTATTTTATACGGTCAATATGAACGTTATTCCTGAAATATAATTCACCAATTTAATTGCACAAAACGTCATAAAAACGACGTGAATTATCCTTATTTTGCTAATGAAATTACTGACAATGAGACATAAAAATCTCAAGTGAAAAGGATTATATGAAGTGATTTATTGCACTGACAAGGGGAATATATATATATATATATATATATATATATATATATATATATATATATATATATATATATATATATATATATATATATATATATATATATAAGCATATATATATATATATTTATCGACATGCTCAGCATGAAACAATACAGGTTTGTAAATCAAAGATGACGTTATCTATAATTAAGATCAACGACGGTGAGATTGAGCGTAGGAAGATCGCGCGAGCACCTGAGAAGGTGATCAAGGCCCCCACCAATGTTGTGTCCAATGATGAAGACGACGAGAAGAAGGAGAGTCCTGTTGAGGTATGTTTTATTTATTTATTTATTTGTTTGTTTATTTATTTATTTATTTATTTATTTATTTATGTTTCAAGAGTTTGTAATATTGTTCCTTCTCGTATTGATTAGGAAACAGTTCATCAAAGAGAGTAGTGTATCAATAAGTAGTTGGGAGAGGACTACTTCCTATGAAGAATCCTTCCTCTGTTGTCGCCAATAGAGGCTTATCATTTATTATAAGCCTCTATTCGCATTATCATGGCATATTGGAGTATGAATAGTCCTGACTTTACCCGTTCCATCCCCACCTAGCGATGATCGCTTGACGTGATAAATTTATCATTATTATTATTATTATTATTATTATTATTATTATTATTATTATTATTTATTATATACATTATGATAAGTTATGGGATTGCAGTATTCTAGTGCAGTTCTACTTTTCTTTGTGAGCCATGCAACTAGCATTCATTAATTTTGAAAAATTTTCCTTGTTCTGCGATCTTTCAAAGTAAAGAGAATACACAGAGATTAAAGTTGCCGCTGTTTAATTGCTGGTTTTTTTTGGGCTACCATTTACCCGAATGTGGGCAAATCTTGTACACAAGTAGAACAAGTTGGCAAATATATTGTCCATATTTTTGTTGTTCTCTGTATACAGTGAACTATTTCAGATGATTTCTGGAGATAGTGACGAAGAGCCCGTTGTCAACAAGAAGTTCCTCGCCGTCCCTGACGCTGTTTCTGAAGAGATCGACTACGAAGATGATGTTAGCGATTTAAGCTTACTTAGCATTTAAGTTCTTAAGTACAGTTAAATCCAACGATCCCTTCAGGAGAAGACTGACATCAGAAAGAGCCCGAGCAAGAAGACCGACGACAAGAAGAGTGTAGGAATTCCTTGATCCTTAAAGGGAGAGTGACGTCACTCAATGGCCTTTTCATTCCGCGCACTATTTCTCTGTTCTCTAACAATGAGAGAGTATAATAATAACTTTATTATGCTGGTACGTAATTAACAATACATAGGACACAAACAAGAAAAATGGTTGGATACATAATTTACTATGCCACAACGGGGTAGCATAAGTATAAGTGGACATCGAAAAAGTTAAGAAGAGCTACATATAATTGATTTGATAGAATTACTAAACGATTTTGGATTAGGACATATAAACCGTTGAAGAGGCCATTGAGAGTGTTATCCCTTTAAGTAATCAAGGATCCTTGACTTAAGCACTTACGAATTACACTTAGTGACTTGGCGTTAAGGGCCGCTTCCACAAACCGCCGAGAAGTCTGCCGATTGAAGTGAACGAGCAGCACCCATGGCTTACCCGGCGCCGGGTTCGTCAGGCACTTTTAGTGACTTAGCACTTATGACTTAGCTCTTATGACTTAGCTTTTATGACTTGGCACTTATGACTTGGCACTTATGACTTAGTACTTATGACTTACAAGGAGTCTCTCTCAGCTTAAGGTGGCGAAAAGTGACGATTTATAGCTCATTTGAAAGCCCTTTCTCTGTAGAATAAGAATGTATGTTTAAAAAATCCGAAACGGCTCTGTACATGGATTTTAAAAAAATCCAAAGTTTAAGCAATTTCTGCCTTGAAATTCCTGTGTAATGCCAGTTGAATTGCCGTACAATGATGGCCTACTTCTCCGCGCTCTCTCTCAGAGCTAGTGGTGGCGCAGTGGTAAAGATGTCGCTTACAATTTTTGCGCTGCGGGTTCGATCCCCACCGATGCGACATGTTTTGCACGATTTTTACACTTGTCTTTTTATGATATTTTTTTTAAATTTCGTAATATGCTTACTGATATCCATGCATCTGTCTGAAAGTTTGTCAGTGTTGATTGAAAGATTCAACGTATTTCAGAAATCTCGATGAAACAAAGAACAACACTCAAAGATTTGAATAACAAACGAGTAAGTCAATCAATAATTCTATATTCTGATCTACTCTTCTTTCTTTCCCTCTCCAATCAATTGCTTAGCTATACATTCTTCAGAATCTTTCAAGTTTCTTCATTTTTCTTCCTTTTTTCTTTATACTATTTCATATACATAACATTTTGATATAGGCTTCGGTATGGGCACCGACTGCAGCTCCTTCGAGCCTGCCAGGGTAGTTATCATGCTGTCGCAGCACGTTTGTGATCCTGTTACCGAGCGTCCGCCTACGCGAATGGAGAAGGCTCTCTACAACCGCTTCAAGAGCATTCTCGTGGACGCTTCCAACTCAAGATTGGATATTGATTTGGAAATGGATAACGGGGAGGGCGAGAGCGATAGTGATGACAGCGACAGCGATATCGATTGGGCCGAACTCGACTCTCGCACAACGACAATGACCGACACTCGTGTTTAATGGGAAACCTTTCTCATCTTTCTTTCTTTGGAACAAATCTTTCAGTGTTGTTCTTTGTTTCATCGAGATATTACATATTACGAATTAGCATATTAGCATATTACGAAATTTTAAAAAAAATATCATAAAAAACAAGTGTAAAAATCGTGCAAAACAAGTCGCATCGGTGGGGATCGAACCCGCAGCGCAAAAATTGTAAGCGACATCTTTACCACTGCGCCACCACTAGCTCTGAGAGAGAGCGTGGAGAAGTAGGCCATCATTGTACGGCAATTCAACTGGCATTACACAGGAATTTCAAGGCAGAAATTGCTCAAACTTTGGATTTTTTTAAATCCATGTACAGAGCGTTTCGGATTTTTTAAACATACATTCTTATTCTACAGAGAAAGGGCTTTCAAATGAGCTATAAATCGTCACTTTTCGCCACCTTAAGCTGAGAGAGACTCCTTGTTAGCACTTATGAGTTAGCTCTAAATGAAACCGTTACAGTAACCTCAAGAGAGCTAAGTAGGCTATTATAGGAGCTGAAGAAGAACACGTTCTCGAAGGCTCAGCTGTTCGCACAACAACTCGGAGGAACTGTGTCGGATGTAAGATTACTGTAGTTTGATCTTTGATCTCTGATCTCATTCAGGATGCTGATGTCACTACTACGACTCGTAAACCCATCACCACCACCACCACTACGAGGAAGCCATACAGAAGAACGATCAATTCTAGAAGAAAGGGACCACCTGCCAGAGCAGTTGTCACTACCACAACCACCACTCAGGCGCCCGTTCCGTGAGTGATTGATCTTTGATCTTTTTGATATTTGAAACGAAAACTCTTTTCAGTATCTCAATGGAACAGCCCAAGTTCAGCATCAAGCGTCGGCCAGTAGTGGATGATGAAACTGCTGATGGAAATGCCCCCGTTACTGGTATCGACCTATTATTAATACTATTATTACCTATTATTATTACCTTTTTTTAAACCTATACCTATCATTCATCTCATGATTTTGATCTTTGATCTTTTTTCTAGGTTGTCTCGACGATGAGATTCCCCTCTGGGTTCGATTCGAGAACGCGGAGCCAGATTTGCAAGGACCCGGCGCATCCGCTCCTGTCGAAAGCCGCGAAGCTTGTGAGGCGGCATGCAGTGAAGTCGTGAGTGACGTTAGACGACCTTATCATAACATACCATAACATAATTTATCAGGGGTCGCATAGTTGCGCTAATCAGGCTTTAGGGTGTCCATTCTTCATCAGTTAGGCTACAACAACGACCTTATCATAACCTTAACGACCTTATCATGACCTTATCATTAACTCCTTAAGGATGGCGCCCGATCGATGACTTATTCGGAGAAAAATCACGCGTGTCAATGCAATGTCGACTTTGACGGAGTGTCAATGAAGAGAAGTGCAAGCGATGACTTCTCCGTATCTACAAGCACGCGATTCTGCTTCTCCAGTAAGTCATGACTTAACTTAACTTAACATTTAAGACTACTTAAGTCTAAGAGTCTTAAGTCTTAAGTTAAGTTTAAGCTAAAGTGTTAAGTTAGTCCGTAAGAGCTAAGTATCAATTCAGACTCCCTCACCGTCTTCCAGAACTGTGGCTACTTCATGGGCTTCCGTGATTTCACTCTTAATGTTAGTTATGTTTCTTATTCACTTCTTAAAGTGATGTTTATTCTGAAAAATGTTTTTTAAACAACATTTCCCTTTTTGAACAGGAAAAAACAGATACGGCATCGCAGTTTCAATATTTAAAATGTGAATTTGAAGAGATTAAAATGAATCTCAGGTTTCTCCACGTGAACAATTCGACGGACTTCCCCCATCATACGAGGGTCTTCAACTATGTATCGAATTGTGTACACTTTCTACCGACTACGCTTGCAAGGTGAAAGATCAAAGATCAAAGATCATTTCGTGTAATCGATATTATTTTAATTTTGCTATTCTAGTCCGCTTCCTTTGATTTCCACGCTGGCCGTTGCTCGCTGAACGATGCCGACTCTACCACACATCCTACGGACTTCGCGTAAGAAATCAATTTAATTTTTTTAAATTTTAATTTATCTTACATTAAATAAATGTGACAGCAAGTGAAATAAATAGCATGAATTATAATGGGTAGAGTCGAGGGGGGACCGGAGAGAGGGAGTCACATGTTCTTGTTCTTTATCACATTCACGCATTGGAGCGGTGAGTCATACGTCGGGACCATCATAGATCAATGGTTTTCATTCATCTATGCATCGATTCATCCATACATCTACACATATTTTTTACTTATCAAATACTATATAAGGAAGAATGATGTGCTTTCAGTCCAACATTGGTTGACAACCTTCTCTACTTTGAGAACTCGTGCGAGCGAGCCGACGCCTTCCTTCAGAAAGGTTTAAAAATTAAAATAATAATAATAATAATAATAATAATAATAATAATATATTTATCGTTTCTTGAATAAGAAAAAATAACGATATTCTATGTAATATGTATGTAGTGATTAAAAAAGTAAGAACGACGAAAATGCTGCAATATCTAGATCACAGCTTTGATACTAATACGAAAGAGTGAGGATGAATTTTACGTTTTTGTACTTAGATACTACAGTAAATTTTGATTTCATCCCTGAATAATATGCCTTTCAGAATCTCAGCCTGCTCCAATGACTGTGAATCGCGTTGCGGCCTCTGATGTAGATGGAATCGTCGCGGCGCCTACTGGAGGCATCGGAGGACTCAAAGTGGGAATTTACTTTTATCATCTCTTCCTTCTTTTACCTTTTTATTGGATTTTCAATTACTATATGCTAATGTTAGAACGCTGTGTTCCAGTCAAAACATTATTTTTAAAGGGAGAGTGACCTCTCTCAATGGCCTCTTCATTGCGCACACTATTTCTCTGTTCTCTAACATCGAGAGAGTGTAGACCGTTTAAGAGACCGTTGACAAAGGTTTCAGTCCCTTTAAATGATCATTTTTGTACGAAATACAGGTCCGTCCTCTCACTCGCGACTCCTACTCACTCAAAAACGCCGGCAGTGTTTTCGTCCACCGTAATTGATGGACCTTACCGTAGTACGATCTTACCGTAACGAGATCTACCGTAACCGAATCGGTATTACGGTATATACGGTTCAGGGTCTGTGAATAATAGCAATGTGATTGCGCCCAGGACCATAATAACAATAATATTTGTTTGTATTTACTTGTCATTTTAACCGCTAATAAAGATTTTTTTCTTCGTATTTTTATATCGATCTCCAAACACTGTTATGTTGTAACTATTTTTAGTACAAGAAAAAGGATGTGCTAGGTAAGATCAGAGAAACATGTAAAGTTTACGAAAAAAATTACTTAATAATAATATTTATACGTATTCATGAATAAACAGTGAAACGTGTGATCGAAGAAAAATACTTTGACAACACCTTGTCATAAAATTATTAATTGGCCTATAATTAACAATATGGAGTAACCAAGATGAAGTGATATTCTATTCAATTTTCAAAAGAATAGAACATATTATTAGAACTGTATGGGAATTATTTCATAAACGAGATTTACGAAAAAGAGAGAACCAATATATATATATACAGTACCGTGCAAAAGTCTATCCACTTTTGCTTTTTTCGTCATAACTTTTTTCAAACTCAACCGATCACGTCCAGCTTTTCAGGGATTATTTTGAGAGTGTTTTCACGTATTTTACACAACAAATTAGCCAGGGTGAACTCTTACTGCGAAATTTATTTCGATTTTATCAAAAATCACAAAAGTGAGATTTTCGTTTTCTTCGATTTCCTGTGAGTTTTTCACTCATTTCGCTACCAATGTGTGTTATATCATTTTAAAACTATGAAACGATATCTTGGGAGTTAGAATCTATCGATATCCGATGAGAATCCATTCGTCGTGGACGTCAGATGGGGCTGTCCGCAGACACCCTCTCACAGATGGTCCGGGAGTCTTTTTCGACTATCCACAAGGTCATCAAAACTCCAATCTATGCTCAAACAATGGAGAAGTCTAATGGACGACCTCGCAAGACGATTTTGACATCTGATCGACAGATTACCCGCTTCTCGAAGGAGAAAATAAGGCTCACGGCAATGAACTTCAAGTGAGAATTGGCGAAATTTCACCAACTTGGGGTACATAAAGCTTCTAAACTTGGCTGAAATGATGTTTGAGGTGTCCGTGTACATCGTGCAATATCGTCTACGTACGTCTGGACTATTCGGAAGTCAGTATATTTAGAGACCGCTGATCCCCGAAACGATTCGTAAAGCAAGAATTGCATGGGCAAAAGAGCACATTCATTGGACCCCCTAAAACTATAGATAGATCGAATTATATGACGAAATCAAGTTTATGATGGTTGGTACGAAAGGAATAACCAATGTTAGTCGTCCGGTTGGCACTAGATTCGATTTGAAGTACCAACTGGCAACAGTGAAGCATGGAGGAGGATCGTTGATGTTGTGGAGTTATTTCTCTGTAGATGAGGTTGGCTCCCTGGTCCATATGAATGGAATATGAGTAAGGAGGACAACAATAATATCCTAGAGACCCATTTAATTCCCTTAAACATCTTTTTAACCCAGTTTAGAAGTTTTAGGTGCAACAATTTGGTGAAATTCCGCCAGTTCTCACTTGAAGTTCATTGCCGTGAGCCTTATTTTCTCCTTCGAGAAGCGGGTAATCTGTCGATCAGATGTCAAAATCGTCTTGCGAGGTCGTCCATTAGACTTCTCCATTGTTTGAGCATAGATTGGAGTTTTGATGACCTTGTGGATAGTCGAAAAAGACTCCCGGACCAGCTGTGAGAGGGTGTCTGCGGACAGCCCCATCTGACGTCCACGACGAATGGATTCTCATCGGATATCGATAGATTCTAACTCCCAAGATATCGTTTCATAATTTTAAAATGATATAACACACATTGGTAGCGAAATGAGTGAAAAACTCACAAGAAATCGAAGAAAACGAAAATCTCACTTTTGTGATTTTTGATAAAATCGAAATAAATTACGCAGTAAGAGTTCATCCGGGCTAATTTGATGTGTAAAATACGTGAAAACACTCTCAAAATAATCCCTGAAAAGCTGGACGTGATCGGTTGAGTTTGAAAAAAGTTATGACGAAAAAAGCAAAAGTGGATAGACTTTTGCACGGTACTGTATATATATATATATATATATATATTTAATCATCCTCAGGTTCTGGTCTCTTAAGTAGATCGCACCAGTACTCAATAGCCTCGTTAGGGACATAGATGTTCAGTGCACCAATCTGATCAAAGATAAGCTATTATATTCGTAAGGTATAATGAAACGCGTGTCTTTTCTTCTTTCATGGAAATTAAAGTGAAAACCTATTTTCAGGCCATTCTATATTTGTTTAAATACTAACGATATATCTAGAAAATAATGCGAAATTGCTTATATTTAAATTAAACATATAGGTATGCTAAAAGGGTGGAGAGTAAACTGTTCTTACATTCGCAATATGTTTTTGTCCCACAATGTGTCTGATGAAAACGTCTGGACTGATAACGGTGATACCGCAAATTTCACATCTTTGGTGCTGAAATCAAGTTTTTTTAATTTGAAATTAAAATTTGAGCCCTGTAAAATGAGAATTCATACCCTCTCAAATAGATGTGCCGCTATTGCTAACTTTCTTGCGGCCGATTCACTAGTCATATTGAACAAATGTCGTAAATAGGGCAAATTCTCTGCGCCGTTGTCTACTCCTGCAAATTTCTTTTAGTTCGCCAATTTTAGAATATTCCCCGCATAAAATGTACTTGCATAAGTAAATGACAAACGGTGTCTAAATACCGAGACAACGGGCATTTACATAAAGTTACACTCTCTCGGATAACTCTCGATCACCCCTCCTCTTCCTCTCACCTAACTCGTCCGAGCTTCGCCGCGCTGACTTGATATTTAAAAATTAATTTTAATTAATAAATATAATTTATAGAGTTCGTCATAGTTTATGAACTACGCAGAACAGGAAATAGTAATTGTGGACGCTCCGTACAAATAAAACAAGTGATTTTTATACGCTCAATAATATGAATACCATTCGGTTGTGGGCGAATTCTTAATAATGACAGAGGATCAACAATATTTGATAGTCTTCTGGTTGTTTTGAGAGCAGGCTTGAGAGGAGGTGGCTGAAACTTTTTACAATTCTTATCACTTTTAAATTTTTTTGTCAATTAATTTCAATGTTTTCGATCAAATCGATGCATTGATTAGTATCAATTTCAATGGTTTTTCTTCGACTGACCTGTAAATTTTGATAACTAACAAAAAATATAATATATTCAAACCTGATGAGAAGGAATAGAGGGCGGTCGTGCATTTGAATTCTTCTTTATATTAGTTTGAAACACTTGAGGCGTTTCTCTCACCACGTTTTCATATGCTCCCAGTCCACCGGGGAAATTTTCTTTATTTTTCTGAAGGATTTGTCAATTTCGTTTAATGAATAGTTTGGATTTCTTACATTTTTGTAGATTTCATCACGAACGGACATAAAGGTCTCTCTTGAATGTTTCAACGGAAGATTCCATTTATCGATGGCTCTTTGACTTTTACTCAAATTTATGGAAATATCGCGGATACTGAAATATCAAATTGTTGAAAAATATCTATAATACAGCTTAATGTTCTTGGAAAACTCTAGCTCTGTAGGAATTTGTACGATCATGCTAGATTTGATCTAATAAAGACAAGAGAATAACAATGCCTCAAATTTATCGTCAAATAGAGAAAGAGACGCTGGAAGTTCAAGGCAAATTTGAATACGTAGAGAAAGTAAACCAGAAAAAATTTATGATGAAAATGAGGAAAAGGATTAAAAATCTTACGTATCCTTGAGTGATTCATTCTCCAATCGTAATTCAATAATAATTTCTTGTAATCGATCGATCTGCGCATTCTTATCAGCTATCACTTGGTCTTTGTCAACTACTTCTTCGAGCGAACTAAAATTCAAATTTTAAAATTTTGGATGATAAACGGAAATAGAATATACCTGTTGTCCACTGCGTATGCATTAAATGGGTTCATTATATTATTCTTCTCAAATGGAACTTCTTTTTAATACGAAAACGTACAAGTTCTCTCAGACACCTAACGTTCCCTTGTAGACTAAGAAGAACTACATATACTACTAATCGAAGGGATAGTTGATGACCGATTATCTTGCCTTTGAAAAGGCTGACTATTGACACAACCTATGAATACCATAGGGAATGATATCAAGGGAGAGAGAGAGTATGGAGAGTGAAGATACCATTGAAGTGATAAGAAGCATTGATTCCTTTCGAAATGAAGTCCCTTATTTTATTTTAGAAACACATTGAATCGAAAAAAGTGGCATTTGTCCAATCGATTGGATAAAAACAGGTCCTAACATTAAGGCGAATGTTATATAGTGCTACTTTAATCAAATGTTTGACTTTCCACTCTGATTCCTCTATCTCAGGTATAGATGTAGTTACAACAGAGATATCTTACAAGAGATATAAGAGATATTGTTAGGAAATATCTTATTACATATCTTAGGGTATCCCATTGTATAATTCCTTTGCTCAACTGAAAATTACTACTCGTAAAACTCGATCTTTCGATGGAAATAACTGATCACTTGATTTGAGCAAAGTAACTGAAGAACGAGATAAATCAAACGTTATGCCACCCGTCCAATAGCACACAAAAACCATCTTGGCGAGAATAGGTGACTTTCAGATCAATCTATCTTATCACCGTTGTTTGACATTAACCTATCTTACACGATGTCTTATCATACGACATAATTGATTGATACGTCAAATGCAGAGATTTTAATATTGCATAAAGCCATTATGAATCTGTGAATCATTCTGACTCTGAAAAATGTTCATCTCCCATTTACTCAAATTTTGAACGCTTCAATTTCTAAACATTTTTTCAATTAGGAATATAGTTGTCTTTCGTACCATTTAATATGTATTATATCATTTACCCTTAAAGGGAGCGTTTCCTCACTCAATGGTCTCTTCATTGCGAACACTATTTTTCTGTTCTCTAACAACGAGAGAGCGTAGACCATTGAAGAGGCCGTTGACAAAAGTTTCAGTCCCTTTAGGGCAAGATTAATCATGGAGACAATGTTTTCTGATATTGCATCTTGTTAATAAATGGATGACTATTCAATGAACACACGATTGTATTGAAGAAAACACAATTTACCACAGTGATGAACATCGAAAGAGCGAACGATTGCAGTATACACTGTTATTTCTAGGCTGGAACTAAATAATTAATATAATTTTGACTGCAGTTTAATCGTTCATCGATATCTACTGTGTTTCTGAAATTTTTCAAAAGTCTCAAACTTAAGAAACGCAAACTTCTCAAGCTCCTTTTTAACAGTTCTCAAACCAAAAACAAATCCATAAGATTCACTTCGTTATATCAAAGAATAATAACAGGATGATTAATGATACCCAATGTATGTAAAAGGAAGGGATAGTCATTGTTATCGAACATGAAACATATTACTCTACAACATGCAACTCTCTATCTACTATCCCTCTCTCATATACACTATGTCTATCTCATGTTTTCAACTCTTGAATTGACCAAGGATCATCGCTTTATGAATAGGCCCAATTCGGGCGCTATTTACGGCTCCGCGGTATACCTCTTTACCTTTAGCCCTCTACCTCTACCTCTACCTCTACCTCTACCTCTACCTCTACCTTTACCTCTACCTCTACCTCTACCTCTACCTCTACCTCTACCTCTACCTCTACCTCTTCCTCCACCTCTACCTTTACCTCTACCTCTACTTCTACCCTTACGACTCACTCTCTGTCTACTTTCCTTTCTTGTTCTGTGAACCCGTTACTACTTCTTTAGATATGAACCCATACACACTATTACTCTATCGTAATCTTCTCTTCTCACTTTCGCTCTCTCTATCCCGTACGTTCCTTCCTGTCTAAGTGTTCATGTTTCTATGATTTATATCGAGTCGGAATTCTAGCCTCGGGCGATTTTGAAATTCCTTTTTATTGTATTTCTATTATAGATTTCTTTATCGTAAACATTCAATCTTATCGTTTATGATCACTTTAGCAATTAAATTTTTCTGCCACCGTTTGGTGTTCCTTTTATGTTTCTCGGTTTGACGTTAAAAAGTTATCTACTCAGCATTGTTTTACTGCACTTTCTCGAATACATTCTTATAGCGACAACATCGTTTGTATTATGTATATAGCTTTTTTTTGATAATTTTCTAGGTGATGTTCGATCTTCTATTCAAAAAATGAATAGATTGCGCGATTCCCGAGGAGCCACTAGAAACAAAAAAAATCTTTCAGCAATGCGATCTAGGAAATAAACATGAGCCTACAATGGTGGAACTGAGCCAGTAACTTATTTCTTCAATTTCTCTCTCAGCATACTTATGAATCTGATAATTATGATATTGGCCATGTTCTTTTTCCTCAACATTATTGCACTAGAAGACTAATGAGAAATTACATTAGTTCTTGCAATTTCTCATTACTCTTTTATTACAAAATACTTTAAAGATGTTATTCACGAAAAGTATTCTCTGGTATATTATCACGTACAGATCCATCACTATTAGGCGAGAATCTTTTTCCTCTCGTTAAATTTTCTCTACAATGTTGTTAAAATTCTTTAATTGTCCGTCTTTTTTTTCATTTTTCAAGGATTTTTGTATCATGATATTTGTATTATATTATAAAAGATATAAAAAATATTTAAAAAAATATTGCAGTATGTCATGGTCTCCTCTGTATCATCCTCGTCGAGTCCTCATCATCTTCATTATCGGTCTTCTTCCTCTTCTTTCCTTCTTTGTACTATATCCGGTTGATCTTGAGACGGATGTGAGAAGAGGATTCGCCCATAAGAATGGCCGATCGCAGATGGAATTTCAGGTCCGAAAATTGATCTATCGATTTTGTTCCTTGATCATTTTTTTTTGTTTTTTTTTTACAAAAAGCTTTCATACACATCCAGACTGCATTTTTGTTACAAAGCACAATGATTTCTTAAATTATTATTATTATTATTATTATTATTATTATTATTATTATTATTATTATTATTATTATTATTATTATTATTATTATTATTATTATTATTATTATTATTATTATTATTATTATTATTATTATTATTATTATTATTATATAAAAATCCATGATTTTGTGTTGAAATATTAATGGAAAATAACTGGATTTTGAAAGGAAATTACTAGTTTAACGATTTAAAGATGGAGGCCCTCGAATGTCTACGCTAATGTGTAACATATCGGGCATACAAACGATAAATGATATGCAAAAAATTAGATCTTCCATGCATGCATCCCATGGCGTAGTGGTAAATGCGCTGCCTAGTTAGCGTAACCTCGTGGGTTCGAATCCTATTGCTGAACTTTCTTATTTTCCCGCCTTTGCCTGTACATCAAGCATGGATTCATTCATGATTCTAGAGATCAATAAGCTGAATTAGCATAACATAATTAATGCACAGTATGCAGAATAACTTTTGCAATCTTTCTGTCTTCACAGTTTGTTCACGAAAATATTCGTCGGACTCCACCTTTAACGAAAATTGTCATAAATACATATCTGAATTAAAAAATCTGTTCATAATTAAAATCTGACTTCTTTCAGCGGTTCGCAGAGCACTTTGGATTGAGCTACAAGGGATTGGAACTATGGGTGGTGCTCATTACGGCAAAAGGTGGAGATCAAAATCATCTGAGAGTGAACCAAAGTATTTTGGATGAAGTAAGTTCCTAATGAATTAAAACTTTCATCTTTCACTGGAATTATCGGGCCCAGCAAATTTTAAAAAAACCTGAGGACTGCATTTCATATTTTCGTAGTTAAAAAACATTTGGATGTGGATGTAGAAGTGATAAAGAGAGTAGACCACTTTAAGTATCTGGGATCAGTGATAGCGACAGAAGGTGATGCACAACGGGATATCGATAATAGAGTGAAGTGTGCTTGGAGTAAGTGGAAAGCTTGCAGTGGAGTATTAAGAGATAGGAGAGTAGCGATTCGAGTGAAGGGCAAAGTGTATAAGACTGTGATTAGACCAGCTCTGATGTATGGAAGTGAGACATGGCCGATGACGGATAGACAAGAAGCAAAGTTGATGTGTACTGAGATGAGGATGATGAGATGGGCATGTGGAGTTACCCTGTCTGATAGAATAAGAAATGAAGTGCTTAGAGGAATGATGTAAGTAAGACCGATTAATGAAAAGATCCGAGAGAAAAGACTGAGATGGTACGGACATGTGAAGAGGAGAGATAGAGACCATGTATGCAGAAGGATGATACAATACGCGCCACAAGGAAGAAGACCAAGAGGAAGACCGAAGCTCAGATGGACGGAATTGATCAAGAAGGACTTCAAGGAACTCAAGCTGACGGAACGACACACGCTGAATCGACTACTATGGCACACGAAGACTAGTTTTCCTGACCCCGTTTAACGTGATAAGAAGAAGCCCATACCATCCCCTTGCTTTCTTATACAGGAAAATAAATGATTTGATTTGATTTGATTTTAAAAATTTATAATTTTCAAAATAAGGTTTATCGATTGGACGAGCATCTCCGTAACTTCACAATGACTAACGATCGAGGAGAGATTATCCACTCGAGTGAATTCTTTGGAGATGATATCAACTACTTATTCAAATGGTAAGAATTTGTTATAGATTAAAACATAACATATTTGTAGAAATCATTTTCAGAACAAATACGTAAACTATCATAACATTTGAATAACATTAATTTAAAAAATAAAAAGAATAAGAATAAAATATACTTCATCAAACATGCATCCAGAGATTAATGATTTGGCGAAGCTGGCGAGAATCAAATGTAAATGAAATTAGTAGTGAAACTTTAACAAAATTCTTATTCCATATAAAACTATGAAGCATTGTTTCGTTTCTTGGATTCCCGAATCAACATCACCGTGCAAAATCTATCCACTTTTGCTTTTTTCATAACTGTTTTCAAACTCAACCGTATAATTGAATTTGATTAAGGTATCGTCAGATGTATTCACTGTCATCATTGTCATCATCAATCAATCTCACTTTCCCTGTCGCTCGAATCTTTGAGCACAAACTCTTTCTCGGATCGCATTTCTTTGGAGTCAATGAAAATGGAACCAAGGAGGTGATTTAGTCAACTTTTCGTAGATTTTACGAACATTCCATTGAGACATATGTTGAGACTTCAAGGAATGAAGTATAGAGATTAAAATGAGATTGATTTAAAGAAACTACTGAATTTTTAAAGATCAAAGATCAATCTATTTCAGAATGCACCAATTGAAACCGCGCGTACCATCGGTTTGTGGTACGTTTCTAATGGTCCAGGAAAGGAGAAGAGAAAGCATCTCGAAGACGTGGAGATGGATGCATTCCGATTGGCTCTCAATGATTCATTCAGTGATATCATATCTTTTGAGATGTTTGCCGATCAGGTATTCTTCAAAAGCACACCCCTAGCTAAAGTTAATCTCCGCTTTGGCAATACTCTCTCGTAGACAAAGAAAACGAGAGAACATTGCCAGAGCGGGGTACCAGAGCGCGTTAGTCGATCTAAATTATTGCAAACCAGCTGCATATCTCAAAAACTACTTGAAACTTTACAGTTGAAACTTTACAGTTACAATCTATCACTTTCCAAGATAGCGATTTGCAAATTGGTTTGGGGGTTTGCATTGATCAAAATCTTCTAGGTAGCTAATGCTGAGATGTTCCGTGGCACAGTTGAGACGAGATTCTTGTTCCTGATTGGCATAGCGCTCATGGTTCTCTTCATGATGTTCACCTTCCGCCATCTCACTTGGAGATCTATGGTGAGATCTTACTGGATGATGAAACACCACTCAACACACAGAGAATAAGTGTTATCCCCGGATCATAAGAATTAGAAGTGTTATATTTAACATTTCGAGCTCAAAAAGTGTTAAATATAACACTTCTCATGTCTTATGCTCCGCGGATAACACTTATGTTTCTGTGTGAACGGCCTGCTCTCCATGCAATACTCCCCGATGGTAAAGGGAACAGAGTGAGTGTGCGATAAAGTGTTGTATGCGGAGTGAGTGGCCGTACACAAGGAAATAAATAAATTTGGATATTAATAATTAAATGTTTGACTATATCTTATAGAATTTTTACATTTACATTTACATTTAATCAACTTTATCAGCTTTAATGGGTGTTTCGTAGCTGGGTTGCCATGAGGTTTCTCCATTCCGAACGATTGTACCTCGCCACTTGCAAGAATTGTGGTCCAGCTGACTTCACGAAATCATCCCTCCATCTCTTAACTGGGCGACCTTGTTTCCTCTTGCAACTGGGGGTCCAATTGAGCACATTCAGCGTCCACCGATCATGACGCAATCTCGAGAGCCTCTCCACCCACAACCACTTCCGTTTCTCCGCCTCTCTAACAACGTCCTTGAATTTTGTAATGTCACGGATCTGCTCATTGGTCATCCGGTCAAGTATTGAAACACCGAGAATTTTGCGTTCGAGTCTACGCTGGGCAACTGACAGCATTTGCTTTTCACGTTTACTAAGGTACCATGTTTCGGCGCCGTAAAGGAATGCTGGCAAGACCACACCATCAAAGAGCCGTTTTTTCAAATACATTGGACAACCCCTTCTCCGGAAGAATTCGGAATATTTGACGAATGCCCAGTTCCCACTTCGAATTCTTCTGTGTATTTCCCCCTCAAACCGCTTTGATTCCAGAGTAATTTCCTGCCCCAAATAAACAACCCTCTCCTTCACCTTCACCTGATCTCCCGCGACAGTAACCAATTTACTTCTAGAGTTAGTGGCGAGAGCAACAGTTTTATTCCCATTAAGACGTAATCCCACCTTTTGCAATTCCCCCTCCAATTCAGTAACCATAATCTGGGCCTGGCTAGCATTATGCGCTATGAGGACACAATCATCTGCGTATAGTAAATGTGATAGATGTTCCCCATTGACCCTAACTCCCTTCTCCTCCCAATTGAGATTGTTGAAAACTAAATCTAAAACTGATGTGAATAAGCGGGGGCTTAATCCATCCCCCTGGCGAACACCCCTCCCGATTGAAACCTCGACTCCCTTACCATTTACTACCACGCTGCTTCTACTCTGAACAGTGAGTGTATAGAATAGTTTAGCAATATTCAAGCGCATTTTCTGTATGTATGGGCACTTTTGACATGAGCGCACCAAAAAATATAGTACGTTCAAGAATCAAGAATTTGCGTCGTGTACGACAGATTTTCGGATAATTTATAATTAATAAAAAAAGCAACAGCAAAAAAACGATATCTTCAGACATGTGCCATCATCGCTGGTATAGCCTCTCCAGCTCTAGCCACTGCAGTCACATTCGCCATACTGGGATGGACTGGAGCCTCACTGAATTCCATAATGTGCATCACGCCCTTTCTTGTAGTTGCTATCGGTAAGAAGCATCTAGATCTTCTTCTCTGGTAATTTCTCCCCGCGGGGCACCCTGTCGAAGAGAAACTTCCCCGCGGGGCACCCTGTCATTTTCAGAGACTCAACAAGCTGCCCCGCAGGGTGCCCTGCAGCTGGCCCCGCAGGGTGCCCTGCAACTGGCCCCGCAGGGTGCCCGGCAGAGTGCCCCGCGGGGCGAGTGACAGGGTGCCCCGCGGGGAGAAATTTCCAGAGTTGTTGAAATGGCTGACAAACCTTCGTATCAGCCGCCATAGCTCAGTCGGTTAGAGCGTGGGTCTAATAAGCCCAAGGTCGCAGGTTCGACCCCTGCTGGCGGCAAACTTTTGCAGCTCTTGAGCTTTCACAGTTAACTTCTGAAAATGATTGAGAATCTTTTTTTAATTAAAAGTCAATGCATCCAGCAAAAATGAGGGTCCAAAAATAGATGTTAAGAAACTCACGATTCTTCTATTATGTTTAACACCGTACAAAAACCACATCGAAACAAAAAAAATAAAATGTGAAATTTATGATATGTTCTTTGATCAGTTAAATTGGGAAAACAAAAGCAACTTGGATAGTGTTTTGTCGCCAAATATCTATTTGAAAGGTGTCGACGATGGATTTCTGCTCATTCACGCATGGAGACGTCATCGTCGATTAGTGAGGCCTTCAACATCGAGGTCATCAGATTCGAGAGATACTGTGACGGCCTCGATAGCCAAGGCTGTGCTGCTGGAGGTAAAGGCTGCTTTAATTTTTTCGATATCCTTTGTGATTTCAAAATCCGTCTGTTTCATCCGTTAGTTGTTTCTGTTTCAACAAGTAAAATGAATGAATCAAAATTAAGAAATCGGCACATGGGGAAAATAAAAGGGGTCGATGGACAAAGGGAAATTGGGGGAAGGTGAAGATGGTCAAGGATATCTCAGGATATTCAGAATATTTCCGAAATAACTTTGACAAAATCAGGTTGCTCCATCGATGGCGATCACTTCAGCGACCAACACCATGGCATTCGGCGTTGGCATATTCTCACCTACGATACAAGTTGATATTTGATCTTTGTGATGAGTGCTAAATGTTTGATCTTTGATCTTTATGATGAACCCTATATGTTTGATCTTTGATCTTTATGATGAACCCTAAATGTTTGATCTTTGATCTTATCAGATGTCAGACTTTTGCCTCGCAACAGCAATGGCGATACTTCTCGATTTCTTCTTTGAATTCCTAGTTTTTCTTCCAGTCATAGCCATTTCATATGAAGAAAAAGAGAAACAGTCTGTACAAAGTTATGGAGGACGGTTAGATTACATTTTCATACTCATATTCACTTGCCTTGCGTGCCTACGTCGTAACCCCCCCCCCCCCTCTCTCTCCGTCGTAGCGGCGTTTGCACGTAAGGCAAATGTAACGATGCAATAGTAATAATAATAGTTTTATTCACTATAAAATAGGCAAACAATAAATGAATGAATAGTAGTAATTGCATTCAACTTGAGCATAGAGAACTTTGGATTTTTCGTCGTAATAATTCGAACTCATTCATGTAATGTTATACCTATTTAGTTCAATGTGGGAATGGCATACATCTTTATTGTTATCGACGACTGGAAAGGCTGTCGTTGCGACGATATTACTCGCTGTATACACATCTTCATTTATTGGTATTTTTTAATCACTTTAAACAAAATTGCATACTTGAAAATTCGTGATTGGAGAATAGACCCAAATCTTTTCGTTTATTCAACCTTACTACCTCGTTGTGGTATGATATTTATGTGTCCCTAATGTTACTTCTCTATGTATTTCATTATCTTGCTTACCTTAAACCCACATCAAGATATTATTATTATTATTATTATATTATTCCAGGATTGATGACTCTTAAGACCGGATTCGATCCTTCGAAAGCTTTTCCATCGGACTCTCGCCTCGTCTCTTCACTAGCCGCATTCGACAAGATTCACAAAGAGGTCTAGTAGACAGACCATCATTTTTTTTACTTCATTTCCGAAAATAGATTCAGTGTTGTTATGCATTTTTGTTATACACTAATCTTGTATCGCTCAAATATATATGGGAAAATTAATATCAGAATATTGATTGTGATTTTTAGTTTAGTATGCACCCCTCAACTTAGTGACGAGTTCGCCTCCACAACTGGACGACAAAGTTGCTGTTGAAAGGTTGCATTTTGTATCTTAAAATTATAGATTATGTCTAACGTTCTATCGAAGTCTCTTCATTTCGCACCTGACTCCTCTTTATTGGTATTGTTCGTATACAATGTACTTGCATAAGAAAATGACAAACTGTATGTAAATGGGCAACGCGCGCCTGAACTCTCTCGCTTTACTCTCGATTACTTCATTGAAATAGTCATTGCGGACACACCGTACAAATAAAACAAGTGATTTTTATACGATCAATATCCATGAACAGTGGCAAATCGTTTGCCAAACGTGACGTCACAATCGTAGGCGGAGACATTTGTCAAAAGTCCTCCCCCTACTCTTGTGACGTCAGGGTTGGAGGCATCTGGACTCTTTATGATCGTTTACAGATATCGTGAGATGGTTCATCGATTGGAAACACGTCCAGAGTGTCAACCTGAACATACACAACATCCACTTCTTGACTTCATCAAGGTCTTCTTGTGTTTTGTTTGAATCCAGGCATTTATGATTATTTGTATTGTTTTTTAAAATAAATTTAATCAATTCTGAATCTATCCTTAAGCAGGAAAAACCGAAGCGTGTTTTCAGTGGGAAGAAGGCAAGCCTGTTCCGAACAGCACATATGAACGATTGCCTGAATATCTCCGCGAGAAGTTGATGTCAGAACTGAAGATTGTACGGTACAATGACGACAAGTATGTAATTATATTAGTAATATTAAAGGCATACCCCGAGCTAATTTGAAACTCTTCCATCTGGAAACGATCGCTCGCCTTCTTTGTCGAAGCAATAGCGTTGCCAGAGCGGACAGTAAAATTAGCTCGTGGTGTGAATTTACATCGTCATAATCAAAATCGCAAGATGTTTTTTGTTGGAATAATATTCAGTACAATTTCATGATTAATATTATTATCGTAATAATATAATACTATAATATCGTCATAATCAAATCGCAAGTAATAATATTAATATTATTATATTAATAATATTAATATTATTATTATTATTATTATTATATTACTACAGCGGAACAATAACCGTGGAGGGCGTCAACTTCTACATAGTCTGCAAAGGTATTACTTGGAACTTGGCAAGGTGCCAATAATAGATTAAGAGCTCGGATCTGTAAGACTCGAGCATTGTCCGGACATTTCGCCAAGAATTTTGATTCAGGCCACTGTACTTTATTGGTGTAGGGTACCTTGGGCCCACATTACAAAATGGTACCCAAAGTGGCCCCCGTGCCAGGTGGGCGCCAAGTTTGAAAACTCGATTTTCATATTTTTTCAACTTAACAAGCTAGAGACCAAATTTCTTCGGCATTGTGTTAGGCATGTCCAATGTGCACAGAAACACTATTGAGATTAATTTTAAGCAATTCCTAGACTGATTTTTTACCCGTATTTTCGGTTTTCTTCGATTTCTCGGCATCTCAATTTCAATTCCGCATAAGTTCTCTAGTATATCCATGTAGCCCAACTACTAGTGCATGTAACCCTGCTAGGCGGAAATCGATCTTGGATTGCGCGTGTCGGAAAAAATCGGTCTGATCGTCTCCAACTTGACTCAGACTCGTTGTTTCATAATTTTTTGCTGTATTTTCAAAACGATTAGAGCGGAATTGTGGTCTACTCAAAGAATAGAGGTGAGACTAGTAAAATGACACAAGAAGCTCATCACTTGGATCATTTTGAAAATTTCGATTTTCGTGACCCGGGGGTCATGGTCGAAAATTTCAAAATTTCTCAAGTTTGAAATGTTTTCATATATGCTGCGTATTGTGAAGTACTAATGATGTATATAATATTCAGCCAATGCTCAATGGCTGATCTCTCCTTTCAACCATTTTTCGATAAGTTTCATGTTGAATGCGTGCGAAAAAGTCAGAATTGTGCTTGAATCAGTTTCCAACTTACTTTCTGTAACATTCTATCTAAGTACTTTGCAATACACATAATCAATATGAAAATCGTTAGTTTCGAAAAATTCATATTTTTTTACCCGGGGGTCATGGAAATCGATTTTTTCAAAAGTGAGCCGAATGCCAGGATTTCAGTTGTACTGTGTTTACTCATCATGTAACTTCACATTGTCATTGTCTTTTGCTAATTGTCGCAACATTCGAGTCGAAAAACAGCAATATTTCAAAAATTTTCCGTGAAAGTAGGCACTCAAATTGATTTTTTTGAATTTTCCAAAATTAACGATTTTCATATTGATTATGTGCATTGCAAAGTACTTGGATAGAATGTCACAGAAAGTAAGTTGAAAACTGATTCAAGCACAATTCTGACTTTTTCGCACGCATTCAACATGAAACTTATCGAAAAATGGTTGAAAGTAGAGATCAGCCATTGAGCATTGGCTGAATATTATACACATCATTAGTACTTCACAATACGCTGCATATATGAAAACATTTCAAACTTGAGAAATTTTGAAATTTTCGACCATGAACCCCGGTCACGAAAATCGAAATTTTCAAAATGATCCAAGTGATGAGCTTCTTGTGTCATTTTACTAGTCTCACCTCTATTCTTTGAGTAGACCACAATTCCGCTCTAATCGTTTTGAAAATACAGCAAAAAATTATGAAACAACGAGTCTGAGTCAAGTTGGAGACGATCAGACCGATTTTTTCCGACACGCGCAATCCAAGATCGATTTCCGCCTAGCAGGGTTACATGCACTAGTAGTTGGGCTACATGGATATACTAGAGAACTTATGCGGAATTGAAATTGAGATGCCGAGAAATCGAAGAAAACCGAAAATAAGGGTAAAAAAATCAGTCTAGGAATTGCTTAAAATTAATCTCAATAGTGTTTCTGTGCACATTGGGCATGCCTAACACAATGCCGAAAAAATTTGGATTCTAGCTTATTCGGTTGAAAAAATAAGAAAACCGAGTTTTCAAACTTGGCGCCCACCTGGCACGCCGCGTTCCACTGCTAGGGCCACTTTGGGTACCATTTTGTAATGTGGGCCCAAGGTACCCTACACCAATAAAGTACAGTGGCCTGAATCAAAATTCTTGGCGAAATGTCCGGAATCTGGCCGAAATGCTCGAGTCTTACAGATCCGAGCTCTTAAGAGACGGGCTCGGTAAGACTCGAGCATGGTCCGGACATTCGCGAGGAATTTCGATCTGGCCCTCAATACTTTCATCATAGACACATACCGGGGGGGAGACCGATGAAAGGTATAGTGAAAATGCCCTTACGCTCAAACCCAGCTCAAATATGTCACATTAAGTAAAAAATTGAAAAATTCATATCTTTTCAATCGTGATAGCTAGGACTTATATTTCTTTTTAGTGGTGAATAACATGTCATGAGCTCTTATAAACACAGCTGAACAGTAATATCATATCGTTCTGAATCTGTTTTTTCGTGTTTGATTTTCGGATTTTCCTCTTCTATCCTCGTTGAACAGATAGCGCAAGAAATTTCATAGTGCATATTGTAGCCCTGAAGATTATGTACATGGTGGTCATATTCCCTTGGCCAGCCAGCTTGTCATAAGCCTCGAGAATTGCAACTGAATGTGAGATATGTGTAAATTGCAAAAATCAAAAATTAAATTTCTTGAAATTCGCAAGAGTAAGAGTTAGCTTTATTATGTCATTTTACTCGTAGTGATGTGCGTATATATGCAAAATATACAAATAGACTCAGACTACATTTTATAAAAATTTTGAAAAATAATTATTTTATTTTTACTTTTTTAACTCCCACATTCAGTCGACCGTCAAGTCAAGTTGATTCATAGGGCGGATGGTAGCTGATGCATGTACGTTTGCGAAAACAACTGCCACATGAAGAATCGTCGTTTCGCAGATCTAGAATTTATTTTTTAAATCATCAAACTTGAATATTTATATGTTTCTTTCATATAAATCTGTTGGAAGGTGGTGTATGGCAACCAAAGTTGTACCTTTGCTATCAGTAGGAGTGTACGCTATTGTACTACCGTAATCGTCAGGAATCGCGAACTGATTTTTTTCAGTCGACCCATGATTCTCAACCATGACCCGGGGTTCATGGTTGAGAATGGCTGATGTCGAAAAATTCATGACGATCCCAGACCAAATACTATGTGACATTATATCAACAGTGAGCCAACTTTTATTTTTCTGGATACCATACCCCGAACTACCGTAATCGTAAAGCACACACCGAGATTTTCTGTGAACTTCGCCTCAATATTATAGGGCACGGTAGCTAGATTACGGTAATTCGAGCTACGCTGTGCCTAAGGGCATTTTCACTATAACTTTCATCGGTCTCCCCCCCCCCCCCGGTATATGTCTATGATGAAAGTATTGAGGGCCAGATCGAAAGTCCTCGCGAATGTCCGGCAGAGGGTCAAAATGCTCGAGTCTTACCGAGCCGGTCTTAAAGAATCCTTCGATATCCTTTAAAAGCACACCCGAGTTAATTTGAAACTCTCCGCTCTGGCCATGCTCTCTCGCTTTAAATGTCTACGAGAGGGTTGCCAGAGCGGAGAGTTTCAAATAAGCCGATATCAATACAAACTAAAATACTCATTATTGAGTACCAGCCGTGAGCTCCGCCAAGTCGGAGCTGAGAAAAGGGGCGTGGCTTGAACAAACGGATGACCATTCTGTTTTATATATAGTGCATGATTACGTGTTTAGTACCCGCAGGTCTGGAAGATTGGACATCGCGAGCGAGATCAATCGATGAACTCAGAAGATTACTCGATGAATATCCAGAGTTCGACACGACCGTATTCGACTACGACGGAACCATCTACGATATCGTCATATCAGTCAAGGTATAAAGATCAAAGATCATAGATCAAACTACAAAGTTTTACTTGAGGAAGAAGTCATCAAGGCAGTCGCCATCACTTTCTGTTGTATGGCAGTGGCCTGTGGATTTTTCATTCCTTCGTTGATAGGAGCAAGCGCGGCCGCCTTCTCTATGCTGTCCATTACTTTTAGTGAGCCATCGATCTCTGGAATTAGATATTGATCTTTGATCTTTGATCTTTAGCTATGCTGGGCACGCTGTCCCATTGGGGAGCTACGCTCGATCCGGTTACTATGATCAACATACTATTGGCCGTAGGGTGAGAAATTCATTTTGAACTTTGATCTTTGATCTTTGATCTTTGATCTTTGATCTTTCTAGCTTCTCCGTCGACTTCTCCGCGCACATCTGCTATCATTTCCATAAATGCAGAAGTTCTTTTCTTTCTCATAATCAATTTTCTTTTTTTAGAAAACTAAACTTCGCTTAATCGCTTAAAGCGACTCCCAAAGCTAATTTGAAACTCTACACTCTGGTCACACTCTCTCGCTTTCTTTGTCTACGAACAAAAAATAGCAATACGGAGAGTGAAATTAGTTTGGAGTATGCCTTTAATTGTTCCAAATCTTGAGGAATACCATCAACGAAGAGTCGCGTTCATCGAATGAGTGAGATATTGGAGGCAGTAGGAAAACCCATTTTTGAGGTTAATTTCCAGTATATATTTTCCTCGGAAATTAACATCACACAGTGAACTTTGTAGTTTTATCCTCTAAAAGGCACAAGGTTCCAGAATCCATGAATAATAACCGATTGGATGATAACCATTCGCATACTTTTTCTATTCATTCGTGCTTGTCTTTCACATACAAATAGTTATCATCCAGTCGGTTCTTATTCACCGGTTCTCATTCTACCTAGTGCGGCTAAAAAATGTCACTTTCTTTCATGGTGTGCTTTAACAGTACTTTGAAGTTGATCAAAACGAATTATTAAGGCTTCTCTATCCACATTCATCTGTGTTGTTCCTCTCTTCGCCCTCAAAATCTACGTCTTCAATAGTTTCGCCAAGACGGTCACTTTGGTATGGTATTACAGAACGATTATGTTAATGATACAGATTTTTTAAACAATTTACTTTTCAGGTGGCAATTTTCGGACTTTTCCACGGCCTAGTCGTCGTACCTGTGCTTCTCTCGGTCATTATTATCATTTCTCTTTTTTCTGAACAATTGTCTCACCCCTCTTTTTGCTCGCGGGGCACACCGTTGAGAGGCCAAATCTCGCGGGGTACACCATGAGAAGCACCACGGTGTGGAATCTCCCACCCCGCGGGCGCGCCATCTTCCACCCCGCGGAGTACCCCGTCTAAAGGTTCGGTGGCGTACACCACCGGAGATCGTAACAAGGGACAAAGCCTTAAATAATTGAGTTTCATACCGGCATATTTCAGATGTTCCTTCCCCGCGCTACCAGAGGCTCAATGGATATTCAGGATGAACGAGTAATTGAGGATGATCATGAAAAAGATAGAAACGGCATGGAACGAACGAGATTGCCGTTGTTGAAGCAATAGTTGACAGTTTGACATGTTAAAAACTCCATTATTTAACAATAAGTGTCCAGAAGAAAGGCCGATGTCCCCAGTGAACTTTCCGATTATTTTATGCGTTTTGAACACCTTGATGGAATTGGTATATAATAGAATGTCGTTGAGCGATTTGTAAATTATACGGTTTGATAAAGGTTTTCCGCTCTTTAAAATATGCTGCATTCAATTTCGATAAGTCGGACATTCTCATCCTATGTAGCTGCGTATTCAGAGTCCACGGCTTATCAACAAACATTGGAAATTGCCCTTGAAAATAGAAAAGATCGCGCGATGAAGTATGTTAGAAAAGACGCCTTCAACTGAGTTCTGATGGAAACTCTCAAAAGTTCATTTTCGATTTTCGAATAAACGGAGGTCGTGGTAAGACCCAACGGATATCGGATCAGAATTTCATTCCAGCACACATGTCATTTGCATAACTCAAATTTCGATCATATCCTTATTAAAATTAAAAAAAATGTTGTAAAGTGTAATACATGGTCCCAATAGTTCGCTGTATGGTCATCGTAGATATCGCAATTGGGCTACATCGTCATCAGTCCGTCACCAAAGATCAGAAATCACTCTAAGGTCAAAGTGCAGATCGTACTTTGAAAACAACAACCACTGATAAAGCGATCGTGATCATGTTTGTCTCATTTGTGTCTCTCTATTCGCTTTATCACTTTCACTCTTATTTTTAGTCGATTAGACGCATCGCTTGCTCACGATATTTGTTCTTTTGAATCTTTAAGATTTGGTTAGGAAGTGATGAGACTCCGCCCACTATGGAAGATCCTTTGAATGTCGCTTGTTCTTATAAAACGTAACGTTTTCGTCTACTTAACGTCTCCGCCTGTAAGAAAATGGTTGTGTGGACTTCTAATAGGGAGCAATTGCTGGGAGAGAGGGCTATTCCCTAGCACGATCCCTCATTTGATATCGATTGACCCCAAATTGACCGCGTTCCCAGACTTAAAGATGATTGTATAAGTTCCATGATGGTTTCCTCAATCATTTCATACAGTGGGATGAATTAGAAGTAATATAAATGATAATTAAACGAATACCCCATTGCAATTTTACTCTCCGGATTGGCAATACTCTCACGTAGACAAAGAGCGAGATAGGGTGGCCAGAGCGGAGAGTTTCAAATTAGCTCGGGGTATGGCTTTAACCGTTGTTATCGAGCTCATTCTTTCATAAGGAACCTTTGATTGTTCTCTGAGTGATCTATCTTTGGGTGATTAGGGAACCTTCCCCACCACAAACTATCTTCATTCACCGATCATCTCTTGTTCTTATCATTGTCTACTATACTCGTTTACGCAGTTATTTCTTTGTTATTTCTAAAAACATTGAGACAATTAGTGTGATTATTGACAATTCTCAATCAATATGTAGTATCATATTTCTTTATAAAATATTATTGCCTTCCTGTCTCTTTTAGTTTCTTTTGCCATCACTGTATTATAGTTGGCAAATTCCAATATATCGACTATTGGTCATTTTCAACACTATCCTGCAAACCATGTATTGTCTTCCTTGCCTGTCTCCTCGATCAATCGATAATCGTTAAACCATGATCTATCAATCTATAATTACTGTCTAGATGGTCTTCTCGTCTCCATTTGGATCAATCGATATCGCTACTACTCCTCTCCATGTTGATCTACTCAATAGGATCGATGAGGCTATCCGTCGCGATCCCACCAAGAAGGCATTCGTGAGTTGATCTTTGATCTTTGATCTTTGATCTTTGATCTTTGATCTTTGATCTTTGATCTTTGATATATGATGTCTTTCACAGATCGACGGAGCCAACCCATCCCGATTCCTGACCTATCCACAACTCAAAGACCAAGCACTCGCCATCTCGCAGTTCCTTGAGAACCGAGGATTCGTCAAGCAGACTGCCTGCATAGGTATGACTGATAGTTGATCTTTGAACTTTGATCGTTGAACTCTTTTAATTCAGTACTACCCAATTGCTACGAGTTCTTCACCTTCTTCCTTGGCGTTTCCATTCAGGGCGGCGCAGTTTCAGGAGCCTCGGCTCTTTTTACCGATTGTACGTTTTCTTATCTCCTTTATTAGTTCATTTAGCTTGAATCAGAACCCCTACTCTTTTAAAAATATTATATTTTTGTTCAAATAATGGAAGTGATAGAGAGATTTGTAGATTATCCTGGGTTTTTTTTTAAATAAAGGTTATAATTAATTTTTTTTTCTCCAAATCGGATCAAAAATGAGAAGATGGCTTATAATATATATTGATTGAAAAGACATATTGATTGAAATCCATATATATATATATATATATATATATATATATTGATTGAAATATATATTGATTGAAAGAATTGATTGTTGCAGTCGAATTGGAGAGACAATTCAAGGATTCCCGTTGCACCACCATCTTGACGGATAAGAACAATCTTGAGAAAGTCAAGAAAGCTGCACATGGAATATCTGCAATAAAGGTATTGGTGTACGATAAATAAATAAATAAATAAATAAAAGTATTTTGTTATAACGCGAACAACTCAACACAGAGAACACTGGGAATGACGATATTTCATGGTTGTTATTATTTTGATGAAACATATTAAGAATTCCTTAAGTTCATTTGGTTTTTGTCGAATTAAAACGGAAAAAAATGTGGCAATATGTGAGAGTTTGAAGTTATTTTAAATGGTCTAGTCCTTTGCAAGAATAGTTTAGTGAATTTATGCTCAACTAATCTTCAAGATTTCTGTATCCACAACAATATTCGTTTCAAATGTTGTCACATCTTTATTGGATGTATGATAAATAAATAAATAAATAAATAAATATTCGTTTAAGTCAATAATCGTCCTGGGCGTGCCTCCTCTCACTCCCGGTACCATCTCATGGAACGAAGTCATATCCACGCCCATCAATCCGAATAGGAAACCGGTGCCCATTAATGTGAAAGAAGATGTCGTCGTTTTACCGTACTCAAGGTACTCTATCGTATACTGTGCACGAAAATTATGTTTTAAAGGCACAAACCAAGCTAATTTCACTCTCCGCATTGGCAATACTCTCTCGCAGACAAAGAAAGCGGGAGAGTGTGGCTAGAGCGGAGAGTTTCAAATTAGCTCGCTTTAAACATTTTTCACGATGTTCAAAGTTGAATATCCTTTGGCACAATGTTCTATAGGCTGTGAAAGCAAAAACGACCGCTCAACATAGAAACTCTCTCAAATGCAATCGTCTTTCGCTTGTCTCGCTATGGAAACAAAATGGCTTGAACCAGAATACTGTGTTGGTAAAGCATAAACTATAGAACAAAGAACAATTTTAATGAGATATATTTCAGTGGCACAACAGGATCTCCCAAGGGAGTCATGCTCACCCATCAGAACGTCGGGACATCTATGAGAATTCTCCTGAAGTGAGTCATTTTTATCGAAATGATAATGAAAACCTTATCTCTAGTCAGACTCTCCCGCTTTGTTGATCTGCGAGAGAGTATGAACAGAGTGGATAGTTATCATTTGAGGGGTTGTATGTTCATTGATCTTTTAAAGATTTCATCTTATCTGTCGACTAAAGAATCTTGTCACGTATTCTGCATAAACAATGATAAAAGGGTGGTGTTATTTTACACAAATGGTCAATGAAAATATCACTCTTCATCAGTAAAATTCGTTTCTTAGTGATATGCCAAAATCGAGAAGTCTCCCAGAATTTCCACCTTTCTTTGACCAGGGAATGATCACATAAAAGACAACATAGGCGGGCTATCGGCTAAAGGGTGTCTTGGTGCAGCCTGAATGAGAAACCATCAGATAGAGTCTACTAGGAGAAGTTGAGAAAGATTTGGTGGAATTGTATTATTTTATCCCTTTCACTCCTTTCACACTGCAGAAAATGCATTTAAATATCTCAACATTTCTCGCTGACATCTCTTAATAAAAAGGTAAAGGAATGTTCGACATTTAATTCATTTTGGTGTTCCTAAATACTCTATTTTCCAAAATTCGACTAATCGTTGTACCAATAACAACTTAGGAAAATATCCTGCTATTGATTGATTATTGATTGATTTTCTATATATTGTTGGTTGATTATTGATTGATGATTCATAGATGTCGTCGTATCAACGAGATCAAAACCACTGGATCAGCTGTAGACTGGAACAAAGAGAATATGCTCCTCTTCCTTCCCTTCTATCATCTCTACGGTTTCTGCATGACGGCGTATTGTGTGCTCGAAAGTATGTCTTCCTTATGACTTCTGATAATGTCGAACTATTCCGAAGGTTAATTAACCAGAAGTTAAAAATATGTTTTAGAGTCCACGGCAGTCATTCTATCCAAGTTCGAACCCGCAACATTCCTACAGTGTCTTCAGGACTATAAGGTGAGTTTTTTGTTGTTTTTTTGTTGTTTTTTTGTCAGCTATCCAACTGTGCGAACAATACAATATACATTTAAACTCTCAATGTTTCTTTGTTACACTCGCGCTTTCTATGACTTCGAATACGTTCGGCATAAGCGAAGAGTTTCATTCATTCAATATATTGACCAATTTTCTTCAGTTTAACGGCCACATAATAAGCATAATATATTTATGTGTGACAATGATAAAGTAGATATAATGAGCATTTTATTTCGTGATGAATTTCATAAAATACACATTATGAGACAAGCAAGAAGTCAGGAGTGGCCTACCATGCACATCAGAGCCTACTCTTGATAAATGTTGATAAATTGATATATTATAAATATATATATATTTTATCAACGTGCGTATGCACAAAACGAAACACATAAAAGTGAAAAATATATATGTTATTATAGATTTCTCAAATGATGTGTGCTCCTCCGATTCTCGTCTTCCTAGCTAAACAGCCTATGTGCGACAAGTACAATCTGACATCTCTGACACGAATTCTATCTGGTATGAATTGAAATATTATGTTGCGTCCAGTATATTGAGAGTGGAAAATCCTTTCGCTGTTAGAACACACAGAGATCCGTTTGTGTGTCTAAATATAGCTTTTTTTAAAATTTAATTTATCAACCGTAATCGTAGCCACATTCAGGAGCTGCACCAGCCGGAAAAGATGTCTGTGACGCTCTCACTAAGAGATATCCCCACTTGAAATATATCGAACAGAGTACGGTATTCATCAGTTATTGATTTTTCCACATCTTTCATCGACTTTGGCAGTAATTTCCTAAATACCAAAATGATTGAGATTACGGTAATTGTAGGATACGGTATGACTAAGATTACGGTAATTGTAGGATACGGTATGACTGAGAATTCCGCCGCCATCACGTGGCCTGACGACCAGAGCAGCAGGAAGTTTGGCAGTTGCGGCAAGCTCGCTGCGGGATTACAGATGAAGGTTGGAGACTAAATTATTAATTATTAAATTATTAAACACTGAATTATTAAACACTGAAAACATTTTAGAATGAGTTTTTAAACATTTTTTTAAACATCACAAAACAAAACGCGCTGATCAGGCTTTAGGTTGACCATTCTTCATCAGTTCAGCGAGACCAATGTTGTCCCACTCTCTTCATAATCTCGTTCCTCCAGCAGCAAGCATTAAACATTAATTTCAGATTATTGATCTCTCGAGTGGTGCCGAATTGCCCGTGGGCCAAGCCGGAGAGATCTGCATCCGTGGACCGACAATTATGAAGGGATATCTGGGAAGAGAAGAGGCTACACGGGAAACGATCAGAAATGAATGGTTGCATAGCGGTATGCACTCTGCTATTTATTTATTTATTTATTTATTTATTTGAAACACCCGTGACAGGTGCGACGGCAAATACAGAAACGATAAGAAAATTAATTCTAATAATAGAAGGGACCTATTTCCTAACTAACAGTCCACTTAAATCATGTCTTTGACTAGAAGTTTACTGAAAGTTTACTACTAGTGAAAGAACATTTGACGAAATGTATTACAGTAATATACAGCACTTGTTGTTAACTTGCGTCTAACTAGAATGGGAATGATCAATAAACTACTAGTTTTGAAATACCAGAACAGTATTAGTTATATTATATGGCCACAAGGGTATCCAAACTCGAAAACGTTAACCGTCGCCATAACCAGTAAAAATGTAAATTGATTTTTGAGACATGGCAGTCGTTCAGAAGTAATGCCATGCTTGAATAGAATTGTACTTTGAAACACAAATACTACCACTAAAAATTTACATCTCAAAATTTACATTTAATGTGCATGCAATCATCCTGTACATCTTCATGTATTCAATTATTAAGGTGATATCGGATATGCTGATGCAGATGGGGATCTTTTCATTATCGATAGACTGAAGGAATTGATCAAAGTCAAGGGATTCCAGGTATATTTTATCAATTTTATCCGAAAGGGCGAGCATGAAACCATAGGATGGCCATTGATATAGAATAATATATTTTTTTTAAACAATAGTATTCTCTTGATGAGTAATTCAACAGAATGGAAATAAAGGACATTTATCGATTACATCTGTTTCGACCCCATGGTCTTTCCTATCTGCCCTTTCCTATGTCCCCATCACACAGAGAGACGTACTCCGTGCTATTTCGTTGGACAACAAAAGATCATCGATAAAGATCGATTGCAAATCGTTGATATCGTTAAAGGTTCCTCCTGCCGAACTCGAAGATCTTCTCCTCTCCCATCCTCGCATTCAAGACGCTGCTGTCATCGGAGTTCCTCACGAGAATGACGGAGAACAACCCAAGGTACATTTCCTTCTTTTTTAAATCATAAAAATGTAAAATTATATTTATTTTATATAATTTCCAGGCATATGTCGTTCGTAAAGATCTCAATTTAACCGCTGAAGAGGTCTTCAAATTCGTCGCAGGTACAATTCAACAAGACAAGATATTTTTAAAGGGGCTGATACCTTTGTCAACGGTCTCTTCATCACTACGCTCTCTCGTTGTTAGAGAACAGAGAAAAAGTGTGTGCGCGATGAAGAGGCCATTGAGAGAGGTCACGCTCCCTTTAAACAACTTGTGTAACAAATTTAAATACTTTTTTTTCAGATAAGGTCGTTCCGTACAAGCAGTTGAAAGGCGGCATCGTCTTTATCGATGCTATTCCAAAGTCTGCCGCTGGAAAGATTCTACGAAGAAAGCTAAGAGACATGCAAAAGTCGAAGCTATAGAGTGGACATTATTACTATTGTTCATATCAAATATATGTGTTGATAGTGTATAAATGAACCGTTATGTATATGAATTGATATCAGTAAAAATATATTATTTTTCACATGATTTATGTCTTGGAACTATCATAGTAAAGGATAAAATATGGATTATTCGATGCAAACACCTGAGACTTCACAAATGAAATCTGCATTATCGAAGATCGAACAGAACTTTTCATCGTCACGAACTGAAAAAAGTGTACGAAAGTCAAGCATGTGATACTCATTATTACAATAATGACATAATAATAATTTATTAATCTTTAACGATAAACAGAGAGATTACCTATAGACCGGCCTCGTGACTCGAGATTCAAGAAATTGGCATGCACATAACAATCGATTCCATTTGAGTAAACACCGTATACGATAGGATATACTGTAGACTGTTCAGAGGAGATGACACCGTGTCCACTATCGCCCTATATAAGGTTAGAGATTAAAGATCAAAGATCAAATATCAAAGATCAAAGATGAAGGACAGCTATATATATATACAGTAGCGACGAAAAGTATTCGCCCAAAACTTTGCAACGTCGCAACTTTTGACTCAGATGAGCAATCGGGCTCATCTTTTGGCAGTATACTATAGTACTAGTGTGCATCATATCCTACTCCCGTTGTTAAGATTCGTCGTCGTATTATTGTGTAGCGAGCCTGGAACCCCACTGTACTTACTCAGCGAACATTATTTCCTCAGACGGATTTTTCTGAGAGCTGTTTTTAACAGTGCATGAACAACATTTACTGACGAGTAGAATCCGCTATGTGATCGATCTGAGCAAAAGTTGCGACGTTGCAAAGTTTTGGGCGAATACTTTTCGTCGCTACTGTATATATATATATATATGAACAATTTAAGGAGAAAAAACGAACAGTACATCCCAATTGTGTACGATTCTTGGCCCGTAGACAGAAAGTTCCATCCAGATTCTTTTTGCACTCACTCTGAATCCATTTCATCGAATGAAGTTCGTTTGTTGATGATCCGACCCCTGTATGATCAAAGATTTAAGATCAAAGACCAAAGACCAAATCTCCTGCCTGTTTGGCCGAATCCATACGCCGTGAATTCGTGAGGTAACGCGCTCGAGTGCGGCAAACAAGCGACAATGAAATCTCTGTGAGAGTAAAATAGAAAGTCACGATAGTATCGTAAAGTAGGGAAGGAATAATGTAATGGTTGTAAATATACTATTATAAATACTGTAAATGGTATATGCACAGGCACTAGAACACCGGAGGAGTAAAAAAGGGGCCAAAACAAAATAAACACGAAATAAAGAGCATTTTATTCTAAACTATTATACTATACTTTTGGATTTGGTCCGGTGTTCTAAAATAGTGCCGATGTACCCTTCGGAGACGTCTTCGTCGAGTACTATGATAGAGATATCGTGCTCGGCAGTTCGCACGCCGCAATATTTTTCAGATCTCGATGCATTTTCATAAGAAGGATGGACAAAAACCTGGAATTAAACTATCCTAACGGCCTCCACTCACTTATTTTCTTTTGTTTGGCGACTACAGTCATATGACGCACTACCACGATTAGAACTACTGTAGTAATAGTATGAGGGTTCCACGTTTCTATTATTTGATCGGGAATGTTCATCAATATATAACGCCATAGGGCACATTATTAGCTAACTTAATTATTTTTTAAATTACATTTTAAGTGCATGCATACATATTCTTGTACATCTATTAATACTATTAATTTAAATGCAAGATTTCCTACTGTATCATGATACTGCGCTATGTACATTGTGACAATCATAACTTGTCAGTCTCTCATATTATATAATCCTACCTTTCTCACGCCATAAACGCGACCACTACAGGGTTGTTCGTCATGCAAACATGTAGCACGTACGTGAACACGAATATTCGAGATCGATCGTTTCCTGAGAAAACACATTACAGATCAAATATCTAAAGATCAAAGATCAAGAACTCACGAGCAAGTAACACCGTGAAAGCAATGTCCCGCAGTAAGCACGTGACGAGCAGAGATCAGCGTCCCAGTGCATGTTCCTGTAAGATTTGATCTTTGATCTTTGATCTTTGATCTTTGATCTTTGATCTTTGAACTTTGAAGTTTTCTTCACCTTCACCAATCTTGATGCCAACGACCGCTCGACTATCTTCATCCAGATCATCGACGATGTCGCCGTCGTAGATCAGTCGACGTGCACGGTTAGGATGACATCGAGACTGCGATCAAAGATCAAAGATCAAAAGTAAGATATTTAGAACTACGAAGATGATGTTCATTTACGAAAACGACCTGTAAGGCCTTATTCTCCACGTCACTGAGCTTGTCAGCGATGATCGAAACTAGTAAAGAATAAATAAGAAGATACGACCACAT
Source organism: Parapristionchus giblindavisi (assembly GCA_943737045.1). Classification (NCBI taxonomy): domain Eukaryota; kingdom Metazoa; phylum Nematoda; class Chromadorea; order Rhabditida; family Diplogasteridae; genus Parapristionchus; species Parapristionchus giblindavisi. The sequence goes on along the minus strand of CALSFV010000292.1, from coordinate 341,993 downwards.
AACATTGGGAGAAGTAAGGAATAATGAAAGAATAATTACCATTGTAGCTTTAGCAAATCTCTTTATGTGTGTTATTTGCTTTACTTTTCGACAACGGGTAACCAGGCATAAAATTAAATTTTCAATTCCTACCGCACTATCATAGAACAGAGCTTGTGAGAAGTTTCCATTATGAGAGGAGAGTTCCCCTTAGAATCCTTATAAAATCATGTAACCTCGTCAATACAGTACCGCTTGTTTTCCTTTTGTGCTTCGGATCTTCGGATTGAACACCCCTTGATTTTCAAATTCCTCGAGTTTAAAACACTTAGAAATAATGAGATAACATGTTTTTTCTACTTTTTTTCTAAAGGAAAAGGGCAAGGACACAGGGATCCGAAGCACAAAAGGAAAGCATCTCCACACAACCTCATTACAACGCGACTATTTCTGAAATTGCTTTTTTTCGATTTGTTGATAATTGAATGTGATGTATGGTATGTCTAATTTAATTTAATATTTATCCGTAATTAACTTTGAGCGATTATTTACAGTTGTTTACTGCACAGACAACGTAAATTATGATCTTAGCGACTCTTGTAGTCGTGGAAATCGATATGCTTGGGTCGATAAATCGATAATCAAAAGTTATCGTATCCCTTTCGATCGTGGTAGACTCCGATTAAATGTAGACAACATCGGAAGAGTATGAAGATGAAGACAGCTGATATGCCGATGATCAGGATCTCAACTGAAATGAGATCAAAGATCAAAGATCAAAGAACAAAGATCAAAGATCAAAGAGATTTAAGTGATTCAATTCGAGAGTGGATATTAACTTTATGAAACCTAAGAAATATTTAAACTATTTTTAAAAAAAGTTGTGTCCTTTGTCATTATTTTGACGATTTGTGAAATTCGCGCAGTATCTTTTTGAATGCGAAAAATCATGGTAACAAAAGAAAGCTTGCAATTTGCATTATTTTGTTTTCTGTGACATTTTCACTTATTTTTCTCGCGGTTAATTTGTGATTTCTTGCAAAACTTCACGTCACCCTTGATGCTTTTCAATTTCATCCACAACACCGCTTGATATTGTTCTCTGTTTTCGATTCACAAATTAAGAATGAACGCATCAGGACTGTGCGGAAAAAACTTTTCGGAAAATCGCAAAACGGAAAATGCACAAGAAAATCCCTGATACGCATATTATAACTTTCAAAGGAAAGATAATGCTTACAAATTATGAAAATACCTACGGAATATGTCATGTTGGCCAGAGGGAGGAGCGAGTAGGACCTTATTCTCATCTACCAGATTACGGAAATTCTTGATTCCTGAAATTCACGCCTTCCTTTTAAAGGGACATCCCGAGCCAATTTTACTCTCCTCATTAGGAATGCTCTACAAGATAAAGAAAGAGAAGGTGAGTAAATAGCCAGATCAGTTTCACTTTTATGTCACTTTTACATCCTAAAGGTAGTGCAAAGACTATCAGTGCACATTCAAATTATGAAACCTTAGATTTTAAAAAAATATTATAATTACGGTGGTGCTTGTTGTTAGTTACATATATTTTGAGAAATATTTTGCATTGATTTTTTTTGATTGAATTCAACAATTTACCATTCAAATGCTTGAATCTCCTATTGTTGATGTACTCTGTCCACAAGTGATAGTTGTCGTCTTCGGTCCTGAAACGAATTTACAAAGATCAAAGATCAAATTCAAGGATAAACTATAAACTTACTCTAATTTCTTGTCATCACCAGTGTGTGAAGCGTACGCTGCGATAATTTCCATACGATAAAATTATCGATTTTATCGATTGGTTGTGCTGACTGGGTGCTCGGATACTGTATCTACACAATTTATTGATTTGTTCAATTTTAGTGAACGGGCGTTGGTATAATATACAAATAGAGTAAATTATCGATTAATCAATACTATTTATTTACAGTATAATGCGGTAGGAAGACGATGTTATAAGATATGATTGAAAATAGGAAAATGAGACAGAATTTAGCTAACATTTCTCAAGATTCCACTTGTCTTCTCACGTATGCAAAACAGGAACTGAGGAACGAAAGGATTGATTATCTGCCCTCATCAAAACACCTAGATAAGAAGGGAATGGTCAACCATCCCCGACGAGCTATTATTAGTGGCATATACCATTCGAATCGCCATATGATTCTGATAAGACACTTCTGATAGGAAATCATAACTCGACGGGGATGGTTGACCCATAGATTTGTAATATAATATAATATAATTTTTTATGCCTTCAAATGAACGCATCGGGGATGGGATCGGGAATATCTGTTAGACAGTCAAATATTATATATATTATAAATATTATAAAACATAAGATATTATAAAACAGGAGACGTAAGAGAACGCTATAAATATCGAGAAAGCGGAACGTTAAAGAAGGAGACCCTTGAGTTTGCATGACTGACTCCCGCAACGATTAACATGGGATTGAATGTTAATATTCTATGGAATTTAGCGTAAGTGACAATGGGAAAGTGAGAGAGTCAAGTATGCAAATCGGATAGGCACTCTCTACTTGCATGAAAAGTAGTACTTTCAATGCGCATATCAAGCTTCAAACAGATCATCACGCAATATGAAATGTGTCGTTCGGTTCGTGTGATAAATCTCTATCATTCTACCCGAACAGCCTTGTTACGAAAAAACTCGAGGGTCTCCATCTTTAAGACACGCCACACAACAAAAAAACCGCATGAAAAAACTTAATTATATCATGCTAGATATAGCTCTTCACAGTTCTTAGCGAATAATAAAACCATGAAGAATTATTTCTGAGAAGTGAGGTGCTGTGAAGAACCGAAAACAACGCCCAAATTGTATTTCCATATTTCCAAGCGAATTGGACCATTGCTCACTACGCCCGATAACATGAAGGTAGAACTATTTAGAGAAATGATGATACACCGACTCTCTTATATTTGAGCTGTAGGTTATGAAAGACGTAACAAGTGTCTGATATGTGAAATAACTAATGCAGTTAGCTTTCTCCAGTCTCCCGTTACCATCTCAATCGAGAGAGTTATCCAAAACGTTTTAGAGGGTTCGGAAAAAACAAACCGTTCTCTATGCTAGTCCAGTTAGACAACCTATCTCTAAGAGAATCTGCGTTTTAAAATCAGCTCTATAAACAACGATATTTATTCGACACTTAATTTTGGAGAAATACAAAGAAACACGCGCTCACAACATTACATGCTTTTCCAAGGTCATGAAAATGTGTTAAAATAGCCAAATTTAATTTGGGTTATACTGAACAGAATGCAATTTGTTTAAAAAAATAGGATTGGACTGAATATAGCCGGAAGTGTATATAAGAAATGTCTATCCATTCGAATGATGCGAGAGGCAGAGGGGAGAAAGGGAGAGGGAGAGGGGAGAGGGAGAGGGGAGAAAGGGAGAGGGAGAGGGGAGAAAGGGAGAGGGAGAGGGAAGAAGGGGAGAGGGAGAGGAAGAGGGGAGAAAAGGAGAGGGATAGGGGAGAAGGGGAGAGGCAGAGGGGAGAAGGGGAGAGGGAGAGGGGAGAAGGGGAGAGGGAGAGGGGAGAAAGGGAGAGGGAGAGGAAGAGGGGAGAAAGGGAGAGGGAGAGGGGAGAAAGGGAGAGGGAGAGGGAGAGGGGAGAAAGGGAGAGGGAGAGGGGAGAAAGGGAGAGGGAGAGGGAGAGGGGAGAAAGGGAGAGGGAGAGGGAGAGGGGAGAAAGGGAGAGGGAGAGGGAGAGGAAGAGGGGAGAAAGGGAGGAAGAAGAAAGATGGGGGAGGAGAAGAGTACACAAATTTGTTGAGAACACGAGAGAAAAGGAAAGAGAATTAGGCAGAAAGGAGTCTACTTTTTCTAATTTAATTTTGCCTTTTTCTATTCCTTTGAGGTTTTTGTCTTTAGTTTCTATCGTCTACCTCTAGTAGCTTTGTTGATACTTTGCTATTCCATTCAATTTATTGCCTTTTAGTCAATTCTTTTTCCTTGTTGTATAAGTTTCTGATGAAATTTCGCTCGCATTCTTCTTTTGCGAAGTTCTTTTTTTGGTAAAATGGATATGACTTCGTCAATATGCTGAAAAAATTGCAAGACACGATGGGACTCTCTGGTGCACCCTAAAGGCTACCCAGCAGGAATATAATCCCGATCTGCTGATAAAGTTATCGTAATGTAAAAATGTAGTGCATAATTCATAAACAATCATTGCATATACTATATTATCAAGAGTTTATTGTCTCTTTTAATAATGCTCTTTGGGTAAATTTATCATAATGTCGTATAAAATCATCCACGACCAGGAACGCCTGTGCAATTAAATGGACCGGTGTATTCAATATTAAGGAGTTGTGCGCCGTTTCTTACGAACACCTGAACGAAGACGAAATTAGAGACAACGTGGAGAACTATTAATAAAGAATATTTTCATTTTAAATTATACAAATATCGAAAATAAAATGAAAACTTTATAGAAAAGTTGTGCTCTTACATCAGTCTGCCACTTAAATTCATTGAAGCTGTCATCTTGTAGCTCACATGACGCATCGGCTTCGTTTACTGTTACAAATTTGAGCTCGAGCTAAAATCAACAGTAATAAATATTAATTTTAATTAAAAATGTCATATTTTACGCGAAATTTGTCCGTAGCGACTCGGTGAAACTCAAGATATTGCAAATCACCAGCACCAAAGTAGTCTGGATTGGAATAGTCATAAGTAAAACAATTTATAAAAAAAAAACAATTTTTGAATCGAGTATGATCATTATTAAATAAATAAATTTAAAAAAAAGAATAAAGAATCCGAAATAGATAGGCAGACCTCTTTTTTAATCTCATTGCTACCAAAATCGTAGATTATGAAATCTTCCGAATAAACTAGGTGTTGCTGTCCCAAATTTGTAATCCCCATCCCATCTTCCCGGTCGACTTGATCTTTGATCTCTACCTCCCTGCTCACTCAGAGATCCAATACGATATACATTGGATTTGCGGCTGCTCCACCGCACAAGAGGCTCCTCCCCTCTTCACTTTTCCTGACTGTAGCAGAAGGCGTGATCAATTGATCTCTCACCTTCCCCCCCCCCATCCCCATCCACCTCTCTTTTAATAATTTTATTCTCTCACATATTTTTTCTTGCACTCGAACACTCTGTACTTGTTGAAACACCTTTGCGGTGTACGATAAATAAATAAATAAATAAAATAAATAAATAAATCGAGCTGAAGAATACAACATTATTGTATTTAATATATTGATGTTACAGTAATGACAAAAAAAGCAGAAATAATATTTAAGCTATTTCAAACTTTTCACCTTTATAGTTAGCTCTTTCGTGTCACTTTTATAGTATTGACGTGCACCAATGCTCCATGGAAATTTATATGATGACATAAGAAAACCAGCCATTGTCCCCTCCTGAATTAGATGAACAGTGATAACTTTAATCTCGAAAAGTTGCACCTGAGATGTTTTGTCGACTTCCATAAAGGCAGTAATCATGAATATTCCATTCACGGGAAATGCGGTGTATTTCTAAAAAAAAAATTTTTTTATTAATTAATAAATATTCGTTTATTTATGGATACGTACTGCGATTACTTTTCCTTCCTTGTCCCGACCATCAAAGGGTGGCTCAAAAAGCGACTTGTCAGGGAGGAAAATCCCTTCTGCTGGAAATCTTATCCGATGCTGAAAATAATTTTGAGAATGTATATTTTGGGGTATTTTGGTTATCAACTGGAGGCGCACTTTAAAGCGTCACATCAAGCTAATTTTAACTCTCCGCTCTGGCCACACTCTCTCGCTTCCTTTGTCTGCGAGGGAGTATTGCCAATGCGGAGTGTAAAATTAACTTGGGGTGTGCCTTTAATTAAAGCCATCCTCGTTTTGGAAAATATTATCTAACTCTTGTTTGTACGTTAATAAAGTAACCGTTTTTTTTTTGTTGACAGTTTAAAAAAAATTACTCACGCTCTTCTTTTAAAGGGCTACATAAGTATCCTTAAAACGGTAGCAACGTCCATTTTAAAGTAAGAAAAAAAATTATAATGAAATGCCTTCAAAGGCTTCAAAATTTTAAGGAAAGTGTCAACTAAATGCCCGAAATATTGTTATTTCTATTATAAGACGCTGGTGTTCACCTTTAAACTGTCGTTCTTGATAGCATTCCAATCATTTCTGATTTCCACGTAACGAGCATTATCCAAATTTCTGGTAAAATAGTGAATCCCGGTCCAATAACCTGTTTAAAGGGATCGTAACCTCACTCAATGGTCTCTCGTTGTTAAAAAAAATCTAACTTCATGTATTTCTCTTGTACAAGAGTTTCAGACAAAACGTTCAACATGAAAGTTGTTCTACTCGACGAGCCCTTCAATATGAGCACAAACATGAAGGGGTTTGAAAACAAAAATATTTTCGGGTCGTCTTCAGGTTATCTCAAAACACTGGTAGATCGATTTTCTATTTTTTTGCCTCATTCGACGCGGAATTTTTAGCTCTATAAAATGAGGCGAAAATTGGGCTGCCGTTTTTTATTTTAAAATTTTAATTAATTTTATAATGTTTTGAGAAGGTAAAAAATCAGTTTGCGATCGGATCTCCGGACCGTCATATATCTAGTTTTTGTTGTCTATTTATATTTATAATTAATCGACACTAACATTGGTCCTAGGTCACTCCATTATGTTTTGGTGAAAATTTTCAAATTTCGAGAACCCGCCACTTCTGTGTTTCAAGGATCCAGCCCTATTGAATGCCCTTTTGGTGATGGGGGCTCATGGGGGTATCCACAAAAAAATTTTGAGCCAAATCGGTGAGGTCGATGTCCGGCACTACCTGGAATCTCACTGAGCCGTTGTCTTAAACACTCAACCCCTGCGATTTTTTCAGATATGTTCAAATTACTCACCTTGAAAAGCAATATAGAGTTCATTAGAGGAATACTGCAACGATTTTCAAATATTATTTGACCAGTATTGTATTTACAAAATATGCCAACCTTAATAATGTCGACACGGTGCCTACTCTCAGATTTGTCAAAATTCGATGGAGCGTGATTCGATGGAGCCCCTTTATTGTTCCTTACTTCTAGCTTGTTGATAAGAACAGGAACCGAGGTATCTGCGCTGTGCAGTCGAATATGAGCGAGTAGATATTTACTCGATCGATTAGCATCAATATGATCGAAGAAGTCGATTCTGAAGCCCAACATCGTTGTTCAATTCCCCATGCGTCTAGTATTTATTTATTTGACTTATTGTTAGAGATATTCGAACATTTCCATTCGTTTACAGAACAGGGAATCTATTTATCTATCTATTTATTTATTTATTTATCAATTTATTATTTATTTATTTATTTACTTACTTACTTATTTATTTATTTATTTATTATTCACATTTACTTATAAGGAACTTGCCTGTCACCTCTCATTTCATCTCTTTCTACATTTAAATGAATATGAGAGAAGGAAATAAGCGTTCCTGCAATAAAGTAACTATTGGTTTGGTTTGGTTTTTTTTATTTTTCAACGAAGAACAATAAATTATATTTTTCTTTAAAGCTGGAGGATCTCGAATATCTATGCAATCCTATCTTTATGGCATCACACTATGTTCACGAGAATGTTCGCGGAACCCCACTTTTAATAAAGAAGAAATCTCGAGACCTCCTTCTTTAAAATCTATGATAGAATGATTCGGACAAAATGTTCATTCATAGTATTTCCAAAGAGGATAATGTTTGCTTGATGAATGCTCTTCATAATCGTTAACTAACCATTAGGAAAAGAATCAATTGGGTAATAAGTAGAACTCGAAGCATAGACAACCAATCTAAAGAAGTACAAAATATAGAAGATTGGGGGAAATAGCATCTTTCTGAATAGAAAAATGTTTGAGCTTTCATGAGCCCTCTTTCCATTATGTTGTTAAGGTAATATGGTATTAATACCAAAATCAAATCAAATCAAATATATTTATATAAAATGTATACAATGTACTTGTGTATTTGCTTTGCCGCAGGATGCTAAACAGAGAAAAAAATATCGATCAACTCTCCACTTTTTCCTCCCTTCCTTCCTCGCTCTCTCTGATCTACGTACTATCTCACTTGTGCTCAATCTCTAACTAGGGAATGGTTTCTTTGATGCATGAAATTACGGTTAGTGACATACATAGCGATAATCAGCATGGTCGACTTAGACTTTCAAAAGCTGCGGTTGATCGATTTTTTGAACGAAACCCGTCGCATATCCGCCGTACGAAAGACAGCCAAAAAAGATTTTTTGGACTTGATTTCCATTGAAACTGCTATTTTTTGCTGGAACTACCATGCAGACATAAAATGCTGTCGGGGGAATCGAACTCATGTTCAAAAAGTGAAAGAACACAAAAAATGCAACTTTTTGGCTGTCTTTCGTACGGCGGATATGAGACGGGTTTCGTTCAAAAAATCGTTCAACCGCAGCTTTTTAAAGTTGATTCTTACTAAGTCGACCATGCTGATTATCGCTATGTATGTCACTAACCGTAATTTCATGCATCAAAGAAACCATTCCCTAGTAAACATAGAAATACATTGTGGCTGTGGCTGGCTACTCTCGTACCAAATAAACAAGTGCATTTTATACGGTCAATATAATAATAATAACTTTATTATGCTGGTACGTAATTAACAATACATAGGACACAAACAAGAAAAATGGTTGGATACATAATTTACTATGCCACAACGGGGTAGCATAAGTATAAGTGGACATCGAAAAAGTTAAGAAGAGCTACATATAATTGATTTGATAGAATTACTAAACGATTATAAGATAAATCTTTTAAGATATTAAGATCTTAAGGCCATAAGGTCTCAAAGTCCTCATGGCGTAAGATCTCGAAGTCATAAACGTCCAAAGCTCTAAAGTTTTAAGGTCTTAACATATCAAGTTTTCACGACAGAGCTTTATATGATAGATAAAAGAAGACCAACCTCGTCTATAGAAATGAAGAAAGATGATAAGTGATCGTTTTGAATACTTTTATATAAATAAAAATCTACATGTAAATATGTTCTATCTAAGGTGGTGGGCCGATATGTAATTTCAATTTCGGATCTCATGTTTTCGTTAATTATACCTTGAAACTTCGGTTTTGAAAAAGAGAAGTAGTAATGCGATTCCCGGAACTTCTTGAAATGAACCCCTGATCAGAGAACAGCTCACAGAGAACAATGCAAATGTAATTGATGGAGTGGGAACAAAAGATGCAAAATCGACAAGAGGGAACGATTGTCTGAGCTCCGATTAGCATAGAACAGTTTGAGTAAAACCCACGTTTCGGAACCGAGATTTCGGAACCGACTGACAGAATAGACATGGTTCTTGCTAATCCAAATGGGCTAGTTGTTTTGGCTTTCTTAAAATGGGCTAGCATCACAGTCAGACGTTTCAAGTAATTGTTAATATCGAGATTATTGTTGTTATGAGCCTTTGACCTGTTCTTTGTTTAATGTATCTTTGTCTTTAAATATAAAACGATTTGTGACACCATTTGAATAATTTACTTTGGGCTCTGATGTGGGCGGTTCCGAGCTAACGGTTCCGAAATCTCGGTTCCGAAACGTGGGTTTTACTCAAACTGTTCTATGCTAATCGGATCTCAGATAGACGTTCCCTCTCGCCGATTTTGCATATTCTGTTCCCATCTAATTGTGCTCAAAGATCACTTTCCTAATGCAATAGTTTCATTACCATAATTCCGAATATCTCGTTCTCGCAATAGGGATGCGAACAAACCATTTACATGTATCGAGTAACATTTCGGCCCACCACCCTATCTAATATTGTCCGTATAAAATCTACTGGCATAATTGCTGCTACTGATGCAAAACGCAGAAATATTCTATCGATCAACCCTCCTTTCCATCCCTTCCCTCATCGCGCTCTCTCTGATCTACGTACTATCTCGCTTGGACTCTCTCTAAACATAGAAGTTCAGAGCAGCAACTCTCGTACCAAATAACCAAGTGTATTTTATACGGCCAATAGATGGATGATTCTCGGTCGAGTTGGAGAAGGGGAAGGATATAGTAATCTTGAATGGAGAACGCACCTTAATTAATACTACTCATCATAATCACATTAAAATGACGCCCTTGAAACAAAAACAGTAATTTTGCACACAAATTTTTCATACCATACGGATAATTCGGCTTGCTATATCTAATTCGCCATATCGCCTGGTCAAACATTATCCCTTCCCTTATAACAACACATATAGCAAATGCCCCTATTCTAATGGTTAGTGTGCAGTTCAAGGAGAGTCTTACCTATCCTATAGGATATCTTGTTGTCGCGTTCGGGAACACTGTCGGGAATTAATTTACTAAATTATTTAATGTATAGAAGTGATATGCGTGCACAGAATTTAAAATAACTTGTAGCAAAAAAAAAACAATTAAGTACTAATGTGCTTCAATTCAAACACTGAAAAGCTGATGGGCAACTAATTGTCCCTTTAAATATTTATTCAACTCATAAGTTTGGATCGATGATTCACGTAAATTATTGATACAGATTCACATCGAAATACATTAAATATAAATAGGCATTTACTAAAGATTAGGAGCAGTATTTCCATCTTGTTAATATCTTGTTATCAGGCCTCTTGTACGCGAAATACAAAGTTATCGTGGGATATTTAACTGTCCATATCAAGTTTCATATGTAGACGTTTTCTTGAATGGAGAAAAATTCTCTCAAAAACCGAGTGATATATTACTTGTGAATATGAAGATATCCCCTGATTTGACCTCCACGAAATATTATATGCTGACAGGATAAAGTAATGTAATGTAATGTACTTTAGGTTAAATGGATATCAAAATAGTTTTTGAAAGGTCTTAGACACTGCTCAAAACAATCACATTTTCTACTCATACATATAGAAAGTGAAAGAATACTGAATGATTTTATCATGATCTCATATAGAATCATCCGCGTCCAGGAATACCAGTAGAAACAAATGGACCGGTATATTCAACGTTAAGGAGTTGTGCACCGTTTCTTACGAACACCTAAAGAAATTAGAGTAAAATTAAAGAATTAAAATAAAGATTTTATGATTTTAAGATTTTTTTCGATTTTATAAACATTAATTATATACTTAATAAAAATGGCAAGCTTACGTCAGTCTGCCACATAAAATCATTTAAGTTGTTATGTTGTAGCTCACATGATACTTCTTCTTCTTCGTTTACAATTACAAATTTAAGCTCGAGCTAATATCACCAGCACTATTTTTAAATTAAAATAGCATGTATTTGTACCCGAAATGTGTCCGTAGCGACTCGGTGAAACTCAAGATATTGTAAATCACCAGCTCCAAAGTAATTGGGATTGGTATAGTTATATGTATAACAATTTATCTGAAAAACAAAAGCTTATATGTATCTGAAACCGAGTAAGCACAGAAGGTACCTGTTTGATGTACTGATTGCTATCAAAATCGTAGATTACGAAATCGAGCTTAAGTAATTGTATTTATTTATTTCCATCAAATATACTGAGCAGAGGTGAAATGTATTTATAAGGTCATTTATAAGGACGATGTCATTGGTTTGAGAAAAAAATGTTATCTACGCAGCAATATTTAAGACATTGCTCATATTCAAGTAATTTTTCACCTTAAGTTGGTCGTTGTTCTTGTCATAGTATTGATGTGCGCCAATACTCCATGGAAGTTTATATGATGACATAAGAAAACCTGCCATTGTCCCCTCCTGGAATAGATGAACAGTGATAACGTGGATCTTGAAAAGTTGTACCTGAGATGTTTTGTCGACTTTCATAAAGGCAGTAATCATGAATATTCCATTTATGGGAAATGTAGTGTATTTCTAAAAGATTATTACTATTATTAAATAAATAAATATTCGTTTATTTATGGATACGTACTGCGATAACTTTTCCTTCCTTGTCCCGACCATCAAAGGGTGGCTCAAAAAGCGACTTGTCCGGGAGGAAAATACCTTCTGCCGGCTTACTTATGCGGTACTGAAAATGATTCACATTTGATAATATATTTGATGTGTTCAAGCATTCGATGTCAAAGCTAGGACAATGGTATTTTTGGGTAGTTATTTAATCAACCGCTCCCGAATAAAAGTTCAATAGTAAGTAATTTAGTACTCAAAATTTGACTGATAAAAGTGCTTGTATTCGGGAAATTTTTAAGAAATTCGAGTTTTGCAGTTATTTTGTATTATTATCCATATCTTCAATTTCAGCCAAGACAAAGTTCTAAGAAATATGCTAAAATCTCAAATAAGTGCCCGAAATATTGTTATTTCAAAGATGGTGGTGTTTACCTTTACACTGTCCACGACGGCAGCATTATTCTCACTTTTGATTAACATATAGGTCCCATTATCCATATCTCTGGTGAAATAGTGCACGCCTGTCCAATAACCTGTTTAATGGTGCAGATACAGTGCTGACCAATATTATATCATATTTTGGTTTTTCATCCATAATTATCTTTGCTGTCTCTTCATTTTTAGTATGTTAATATATGGTACTGCGATAGTAGTTCAATTTTCATCGATATTTGATCACAAACAACGGAATAGTGGTCAATTTACGAAAAATGGCAATTTTCAGAGAATTCAGCACCTGGGCATATCGGTCATTGCGATCACTTGGATTCATTCTCATTGCAGCAATGACTGCCTGACAGTAGAGTCTCTGCCAGGTTGTCGATAGCCCAAGCGCGCTGAGACGCTTTACTTGCCTTCACCCCTGCACAGCACGGGATCGAAGCGAGGTTCGATACGAACGACCAGCCCACTTCATATTCTCGCTCCCAAAGAAGTTGCGCTTGATCGCTTGTCGGTTCAGATTACCTCCACCCCAGACCACCAGCGCGTTGGTATTCTTGGCTGCTTCTTCACAAGACGCCTCCCATGCTCCGGGAGACGACGACCGATGGGGAAAGGTTATTTGGAGAGCTCACGACGATTGATATCTCCATAGGTTCATGACAGCGGTAGTTTCACGCGGTTTGCCCGGCCCTCTGGCGTTCAGGGGTTGTACTGATATCAGGTTGGTTAAAAAGTCCCGTAAATATTGAGGATGTTTTTGCAGCGTTGTCGTTGTTCGTGAAAATATCTGATCTACCCCCCCATGAGGGTTTGAGAACGTGAACATCTCTCATTCTTTTTCACATGCCCACAAGTCAACAGCAGTGCCCACGAGCAATGGCGGCGGTTTTAATTCCGTCAGTTTTTCTCTTTGGTCATACGTATTCATCAGGGGTGTGCGGCAACTGAGTTGCAGATTGCCGAAACTACAGAGTTTTTATTGCCGAAACTGGTTGCCGGCAGCAGCAACCAAGTATGCAAAAATTGCCGAAAAAAATAAACAAAAAAATAATTGAAAAAAAAGTTAGATTAGCCCACGTTTTGCCTACAATGTCATTTAAATTTGGTATACGGTATATCGAAACGAATCATGGCGTTGCTTTGAGAATGTTGAGAATGGGGAATTTGTGTTCGTTAGCCTATGCGTTTTACCAAGAAGCCGAAAGTTTTCGGGCCACTGCACCGGACACACGGGGATTGATCATTCTGTAATGTCATGAAGGCATCGTGCCCGTTCATCTCACACGTGGTATGATTTTTTTTCAGAATTGCCGAAATTGCCGACAATTGCTGAATTGTTTAATTTCCTGTTGCCGTCAATTACCGGTTGACGAAGAAAGCCGAAAAAAGCCGCACACCCCTGGTATTCATGTACATAATTCTCAAAGCTGAAAGAAAAGGAAAGGGAACCCAAATGAACACCGTGTGCGTCAAGAAGTCCATAGTGAGCAAATGGTGCCAATTGTTCAAAATCGAGGAGGGCGACCTCGAAGACCAGTCGAGGTCGAGTCGTTCTCGAGATCTGTATTTGGACCTTTTGCGGACAACGTTGGAGAAAATTGATAGAAATTAAAATTTTCAATATTTTTTCTCACAAGGTGTCTCTACCCTTACGGTGGTGATCAGAGATGGCTCATCTGGAAGCCCTTTTTCTGTAGATTAAGAATATGCGCTTAAAAAATGCTAAAGCGTTCTGTGCACGGACTTACAATTAAAGCCTGCCAAATATAGAGCAATTCCCACCCCTCAATTACGCGCGCGATGATGAGCTAGTTCTCCGAGTTATCTCTTGAGGGACCAAATGGGCGCTATACGCCAATTTTCACATGGAGATTCTTCTGTAATGTACATATACTGTATGTACAGTAGCGCTCCAAAAAGGCTTCACATTGGCATTTTTTCGAGACATCTATTGTTGTACTGATCGAAATGGGATGAAATTTGGAATACATATTCCTCAAGGTATTAGAATAACGATACTTTTTTTCCAAGAATAACAATTGAACTATGAATTGTAATTACAAATGATAAATGAGTTGGACAAGGCTTCTTGCATTTACTGACCTTGAAAAGCAATATAGAGCTCATGTGCGGAATACTGCAATGAATTTCACATATGACCAGTATAGTTTAAATATACCAACCTTCAGAATGTCGACACGGTATCTACTCTCATTTTGTTTTATGTTCGCAGGATTGTGATCCATATTAACTTCAGGCTTATGGTCGCTATTATACCATTGGCCGTTGTACTAAAGGAACAAGATAAAAAAATTGTTAAGAATATTTTAAATGCTTAATTCTGCCTTACGGTAAGAGCATTGCTGCGCGCGGGCATAATGGCATTATTCTCGTATATACGAAAGTAAGCGACTTTCATATTTTGAGAATTGTTACAGAAGATAAAGAATCTGAAATCAACAATGTGGCTGCATTGCCATTGCTTCTTTATTTTATCTCATAAATCACGCCTTAGAAAATCGACATATGTGCGGTATCGATGAAAAATGAATTTTCCTGTTTTATGTGTGATAATTACAGGCTCCATAAGTGAAGTACACTGGTACTTGGAAATTGCTTCCAATTGAAAATTCGCTTCAGGGGGTGACCACACAACGATTTGGCGCCTTTTCCTAAAAGGTTTATTTCGATGCCAATCGATTCGGGAGTGGGTGCAATGGACTCCTTGGCTAATTCTAAGAAACTATTGTCCAGGGGAGTTTTTTGATCAATGATCAACGAACGCCGGAATCGGGAATTTTCGAAAAAAAATTCACATTTAATTAATTTTCACTAGTTCACCATAACAAGCCTACAACTTTTTATTTGCTCAATCGCCTCTACATATAAGAGGGGTTAGGATAAGCCCACCGGAAAATATTGAGTTGGCTCTTTTTTCTGCCATTTTTTACGGCTGCAAATGTGGCCAATTCTCGTGCCATATTTTACGTGTGTATTATTGGCAGATTGATAAAAATAATTTATCTCCAAATTTGAACAGTGAAAATATGGCGGAGAAAAGATCATTATAAATGGCATAATTGACGGATGAAAATATGGCTAGAGGTAATTTGACAAATATTACGGGTGAAATATTGGCTATAAGGTGATGGCGTCTACATTTTGAAATGTGGCAAATAATCAAGCTGCATAAATGGCATGACATGGGCATGCCAGAAAATCACAGGTAAAAGTTGGCAATAAAGTTTGAAAACAGTTATGCCAGAATTGCAAGTGTAAAATTTGTCGGAATGAGGGCAACCAAAAATGATCGGTGCAAAATTGGCAGGTCGCAGAAACAAAGTTGTTGTCAGATCTGACAGCGTAAAATATGGTCCGCCATTTTTTACAGTGTAAAAAATGGCGGACCATATTTTACACTGTAAAAAATGGCGGACCATATTTTACACTGTAAAAAATGGCGGACCATATTTTACACTGTAAAAAATGGCGAACCATATTTTACACTATAAAAAATGGCGGACCATATTTTACACTGTAAAAAATGGCGAACCATATTTTACACTGTAAAAAATGGCGGACCACATTTTACACTGTAAAAAATGGCGAACCATATTTTACACTGTAAAAAATGGCGGACCACATTTTACACTGTAAAAAATGGCGAACCATATTTTACACTATAAAAAATGGCGGAACATATTTTACACTGTAAAATATGTCATGCCAGAATTGCCGGTGTCTATTATGTCCGTTCTCAACTCTGCCATTTTTGCAACCGTCAAATATGGCAAAAACTAATTTCGAAAAAAATGCCGATTTTTCACTTTGCATTTTTGGATTAAAAATCGTGTGACAAATATGACACCTGCAATTCTGGCTTTTCTTCTCCCTTTCTATTCTGCCACTTTTGCTCCTCTCCATTCTGGTTCAAATTATCCCTGCCAAATTTTACGAAGTCATTTATGGAATGCCAATTATGCTCTCTGCATTTCTGCCGTTAAATTATCTGCCAAATTTGCATCTTGATTTTATGGATAATTGTTTTGTTCCCAGAATAGCCAAATTATCACATTGTAAATATGGATCTCTCCAAGTTTTCACCTCGTTTATTTGTCAGAAGTTATCTCTCCAAATAATAAAGTGTAAAATTTGGCATTTCTCCAACTCTTCACATCTGACAATTTTGCAACAAGAAATTATGGCATGCCACATTTGCAGCCGTAAAAAATGGCAGAAAAAAGAGCCAACTCAATATTTTCCGGTGGGCTTATCCTAACCCCTCTTATATCATAACACAGCTTCAGTTTAAAAATCATAATTTTTAAAAAATACATTTTTTATGAAAACATCGTTTTTATAACGAAAATCGTAATTATGGTGTGCACCTACAGTAATCCCAAATCGGTTAATTTGGAAATTTGGTAGTTTTAAACATATTTCACCGCTGTTCTTGACATGACTGAGTAATTATCACACATAAAACAGAAAAATTCATTTTTCATCGATACCAAAAAATATTCCAGTTATTGAATTCTCTCAGATAGCGCTTTATAAGTCCCTAACTTCTTTGTATTATGATTTTGGCGTACTCTCTTTTTAGATATAAGAGTGCGTGGGTCCAATTCACCAAACCAGATGAAAATTTGCACAGACATAGCTGAAGGCAATAGAAAAATATATGTGAAGTCCAAAATGCAGCAGGGCAATAGGTGAGCCGAAAAATCGATCGAAATGATTGTCAAACTTGTCGAGTATGCGCCGTTAAAATATGAATTCATAAGCAAGTGATATTTCTGAAGCAAGTGATCAACTTGATTGGTGAGCGTAGTAGAGAGTACTTCGTATAGTATATCTAAAAAGGTCCAAAAAGAACATCCAAGGAGTTAAACGAAGGAAGTTCCTCTAGTAGAACTACTATGCCTGATAAATAATGAGTGTTCCGCTCGAGGGAACAAGGCAATTAAATACGTTCAGCGTGGTGTTGTCGTACACTATACTTTTTCATATGAATATGAGCCATCTAATATTGCATCACCAATCCGGTTTATATCATTGCTTCAGAATGCGGCGAAGTTTGCCCACTTTTGACTCGATTTTTCGGCTCGGACCGGTCCCAAGAAAGTTACATCGTGGTAATCAAATCATTTTATTCATTAAAAGAATTTATAAAGTAAACGTTTTGATAAACTTGCTCATCATTTTGTCTTGGATCAATAATTTTTCCATTTCGATGCTTGTAAGATAAGGAAATAAGCGTTCCTGTAATAAAAAAAACTATTTGCTATTTGACCGAAAATTGCAAGAAAAGAAGTCATTTTTCATTTTGAAAATCATTTCGCACGAATGCACATTTGCGTATCCCTAATCGAGAGCATTCGAGTCCTATTTACATCCGCTAGTGATTTTGGACATCATTTCATATATCATTGGTAGAGTTGTCGCGTTCGGGAACACTTTTGGGAATTCAAACACTGAAACGCTAATGGGTAACTGTCCCTTTAAATATTTATTCAACTCATATGTTTGGATCGATGATTCACGTAAATTAATAATACAGATTTACATTCGAAATACATTAAATATAAATAGACATTTACTCAAGATTAGGTGCGGTATTTCCTTCTTGTTAATCAGACCTCTTGTACGCGAAATTCAAAGTTTTTTTTATTTTACTGTTCACATCAAGTTTAATATGTAGACGTTTTCTTGAATGGAGATAAATTCTCTCAAAAACTGAGGGATATATGAGTGCGCTTGCGAGAGAATCGACTAAGTGCCGACACAGTAAAAAAAATTAAATTTTGGGGATCGGGATTCTCAAGGGTGCTGATGACGATGGACATGTTCATTTTGCGCCTAGATCCACTGTTGAGGCCAGACGACGTCGCGTTTAAATCTCGTTTTTCGCGTTGAAAAATCGTTTCTATTTACCCAATGGTGCTAAAATTACGAAACTGTAACTCACGGGGCAGAATTTTATTGGCGATCACGTCTGTCTAATTTATTTTTCATCAAAAATTTTCATAATTTTCATAAATGGCATTTCTCTCAACGGCAAAAGTAAGTAATGTAACCTACACAGATCGGACCGGAATGGCTCCAGCATCACATAGAAAAAAATTCAGCCAATTTGCGCCCGCGACTTTCAAGAAAATCAACTTTCAGTGTAGTCATTTTGTCTTAGAAGAGGATAAAAGAGGCGAGAGAGTGTGGTGGTGTGAGAGAGCTGAGAGGCAGGTGAGGCGGCCAGCATGGGAGGGAAGGGGGGTCGACGGAATTTCCTCCCCCTCTACCTTCTCTGCTCTCTCACACCACCACACTCTCTCGCCTCTTTTATCCTCTTCTAAGACAAAATGACTACACTGAAAGTTGATTTTCTCGAAAGTCGCGGGCGCAAATTGGCTGAATTTTTTTCTATCTGATGCTGGAGCCATTCCGGTCCGATCTGTGTAGGTTAAATTACTTACTTTTGCCGTTGAGAGAAATTCCATTTATGAAAATTATGAAAATTTATGATGAAAAATAAATTACACAGGCGTGATCGCCATAAAATTCTGCCCCGCGGATCACAGTTTGGTAATTTTAGGACCATCGGATGAAGATAAACGACTTTTCAACGCGGAAAACGAGATTTCAACTCGACGGCGTCTGGCCTCAACGGTGGCTCTAGATGCAAAATGAACATGTCCATCGTCATCAGCACCCTTGAGAACCCCGATCCCCAAAATTTGATTTTTTGCCTGTGTCGGCACTTAGTCGATTCTCTCGCAAGCGCACTCATATTACTTGTGAATATGAAGATACCCCCTGATTTGACCCCCTCTAAATATTATATCCTGGCAGTATAAAGTAAAATAATGTAATATAATTCAGGTTAAATGGACATCACAATAGTTTTTGAAAGGTCTTAGACACTGCTCAAAACAATCACTGTTTCTACTCATATGTGCATAGAAAATGAAAGAATACTGAACGATTTTATCATGATTTCATATCGAATCATCCGCGTCCAGGAATACCAGTAGAAACAAATGGACCGGTATATTCAATATTAAGGAGTTGCGCACCATTTCTTACAAACACCTGAAGAAATTAGAGTCAAATTAGAGAATTACAATAAAGAATTTATGGTTTTAAGATTTTTTTTCGATTTTATGAATATTAAAAATAATAATATACTTAATAAAAATGGCAAGCTTACGTCAGTCTGCCACATAAAATCATTTAAGTTGTTATGTTGTAGCTCACATGATACTTCTTCATCTTCTTCTTTTGCTATTACAAATTTGAGCTCGAGCTAATATCACCAGCACTATTTTTAAATTAAAATAGCATGTATTTATACCCGAAATTTGTCCTTTGCGACTCGGTGAAACTCAAGATATTGTAAATCACCAGCTCCAAAGTAATTGCGATCGGTATAGTTATATGTATAACAATTTATCTGAATGGAAAATTCTTTTATCCGAATCCAAATAAAAAAGGAGGTACCTCTTCGATGTACTGATTGCTACCAAAATCGTAGACTACGAAATCGAGCTTAATATTATTTATTTATTTCCCTCAAATATAATGAGCAGGAGGAGTGAGATGAATAAGAGCAGAGAAAGGAATAGATGAATTTCAGTCGCGTAAGGCGATTTCGGTAAGTGATATTACGGAATAATTGTGATTTGAAAACTTTGATATAACCAAAGCTGCGCTATTTATGACATTGCTCATATTCGATCAATTTTTCACCTTGAGTTGGTCGTTGTCCTCGTCATAGTATTGACGTGCACCAATACTCCATGGAAGTTTATATGATGACATAAGAAAACCTGCCATTGTCCCCTCCTGGAATAGATGAACAGTGATAACTTTAAAGAAGGGGACCCTCGAGTTTTTTCGTGATTAAACTGGCCAGGCAGAACTATAGATCACATCTTCCGGTATGCAAAAACAATTTTCTCTAAAATTTTAGGTGCCCCGGCATGTCGTAATCCGAGGATAAAGTTCATTGATCCCCCAGGGAAATTCGCGAGTTTTTTTTTAATTTGAAGGTCAAATATATAGAAAACTGCAAACGGGATCGAACCCGCGTGGCGCAGTTAAAAGCGCTGACTACTAACCACTGCGCTACACGCTCTACGCGTTCAACCTCTCAAATCTAATAGTGAACATAATGTCGCTTCCTATGTCCACGTTCTTCTTGTCAATAGCGCACCCCAAATCTCGTGGATCCCCATCTTTAATCTCGAAAAGTTTTACCTGAGATGTTTTATCGACTTTCATAAAGGCAGTAATCATGAATGTTCCATTTATGGGAAAAGTGGTGTATTTCTGATAGATTATTATTAAATACATAAATATTCGGTAACTAATGTAACTACCGCGATAACTTTTCCTTCCTTGTCCCGACCATCAAAGGGTGGCTCAAAAAGCGACTTGTCCGGGAGGAAAATACCTTCTGCCGGTTTACTTATGCGATACTGAAAATGATTCACATTTTAGAATATATTTGATGTGCTCAAGCATCAAATCTATTCAATAAAATTGAAAACGATTCACTTTTGAGAATGATCCATTTGATGTGTTCATTTTTTAGATTACGAAATCGAATTTACGAAAAAAACAATTTTTTTTCGAAAGATATGAAGAACGGTATTTTGGGGTAGTGATTAGCCCGGAACACGAATAAATGCACTTTTATCATCCTCATCTTAGATAGTAAATTATAGAACTTTTTTGTACGTTAATCCTTCATGCTTATATAAACCACATGTGTTTTTTTTTGTTGAAAACCTAATTTATTAAAACCTGATACTCGTGCTTTCCAAACAAAAGTTAGCTAATTTACTAAAATATGTCTGATAACATTTCAACTACCCGAAATATTGTTATTTCTAAGATGCTGATACCTCTACATCGTCAAAGGTGACATCATCCTTATAACTTTTGATTAACACATATCGGGCATTATCCAGATTTCTGGTGAAATAGTGAAGGCCGGTCCAATAACCTGTTTAATGGTGTAAGATACATAAGACTTTTTTTGAAAGAAATTAATCTTGTAGGGCAACATGGCATACAGAATCAAAATTCTTGCCGTTCAAACATGAACCATTCGAATGCTATTGTGAAAGAAATGACGAAAATATCATAGCTCAGAAGAGTGAATAATGCAAATTTGTTGCATCACGATTAATCTCAACTCATAAACTAAACGAAATATTGTATACTGCTCAAAAATAAGCTCATAGTCTACCCAATTTGCTTACTATCTAACCACTTCCATACCTCACTCTTGAGAACCTTTTTCCCCTATTGCCACTAGCACATGACCAAACCCGTCTGGTATTCACCTCGCTCGTTTTTAAAATCACAATAAAAATGTTAATACATAACACCAAATTTTAACGTGAGCGCGGCTGAAGCGAAATTTTCCTATAGGAAAAAGGACTGACTGTCCATACAGATTGGATGAAGGTTCGAATCCCCACTAATGCACAGTTTAATTTTCTCTGGCAATGGAACTATGAATTATTATCATACTAATGACTAGAGTTGGCTATTCGGGATGCGGGCCCGCATAGAGACCACGCCCCATTCTCACCGCCTCCGCCGCCCGTTCAAACCCGTCGCGTATACGCCGCGCACATATATATATATATTATAGAAGTGACGTTGCGAACTATTTAGCGCCCGCATGCCATTGCGGGCCCGCAATCGCTCCCCCTCGCCTCCCTCCGAGGATGCGGGCCCGCAATGATTTTACGAGCCATTGCGGGCCCGCAACCCCCGAATAGCCAACTCTACTAATGACCTAACAGGTCAGCTTGTTCTCACTGACCTTGGAAAGCAATATAGAGTTCATTAGAGGAATACTGCAATGAATTTCATATATATTGACCAATATTGTATTGTTTAAATATTAAATACCTTCAGAATGTCGACACGGTATCTAGTCTCATTTTGTTTTTTATTCGCAGGATACTGATCCATATTAACTTCAGCATAATGTTCAGTCGAGAAATGGCCGTCTTTCTAAAGGAATAAAATCAACTAAAAAAGAATATTTTAAATACTTCATACGTCAAGTTTGTTGGACATGAGAGGTTTCTTGGTATCATACTCGTGCATTCGAATATGAGCGAGTAAACCTCCCCCGCTTGCAGGTGGATCATACTTGTGCAATTCCATTCTGAAATTGGCAATGTGTCTGTATTTCCTTTGTTCCTAGTACACAGTGCATTTGGCGTCGTGAAATTCCAAATCAATCCATTCATTTTTTAAACCCCCAAAACGAATTTCTTGATAAACATGCCTTTCAGTATCGTCTCCATTTAAATGCATATAAGATAAGGAAATAAGCGTTCCTGCAATAATGAATATATTGGCCGAAAAGTGCAGGAAAAGAAAAATCAATGTGCGCTCTTTTTTGCCTTAAAATCTGTGGGAGAATTATTAGGTTAAAGGGCCAATAACTTCTCTCAGAATCTTGCTAAAGAGGATAACGTTCGTTTGGTAAAATTTTCTCAGCATTTTAAGAGTCATTAATACAAAAACTAAAAAAAATAAATAAAACTTTTAAAAAAAATAACCACCAGGAAATGAACCAAGTCCAATCCACTTAACAGTTTTAGTAAATGCAATATTGACAAGTCCTCCAAAGAAGTACAGAACGATATATAATATTGAAGGAAGCAGCATCTTTCTGAAAATAAAATCTTTGATAGTTAAGATTCCAAGAGGTATTTAAAATATTAAGGTCTGGAAGTCATGCTCTCAAACTCCTAAGGTCGTAACATCTTGAGGTCATTAAGCCTAAACTGCTAAAGCTCTAAGGTCTTGAGGTCTTAACATATCAAGATTTCAAGATAGAGCGACAATATAAGAAAGACCAACCTTGTCTATAGAAATGAAGAAAGATGATTTGAGATTATTTTGAATGCTTTTATACTTAAATCAATGTCATCATGTAAATGTGTTCTATCTAATCAACAAAATGGTATTTGAATATAAAATTTAATTTAATTACATTACCCAAAATTGATGTGTTCTTGTGATTTCGAGCACTTTTTTTTGCATTTTTTGCGCATTTTTTTGGAAATTCAATTTCGATCACTCGATCTTGCCAACTTTTTCAGAATTTCGTTTCCAAAGTTGTTCCCATAGGATCAATAAGTAGAAGAATGTTTTAAGAGAAAATTGGTGTGTAATGAGGCAAAAAACACGATTGAAACAAATTATTTGAATGTAGGAAATTGTTTATATTTCAACATGAACAGTTTATAACAATTTCAATTTGTACAAGCTTAGTTCGAATGGAGCAGTGATTTCTCAAATTGAAAATCTGAAATCCACAAAAAAAAACAAAAAAATACGCATGCAAAACAAAGATTTCGCTCTTTAATAAGTTTCCGTTATGTGTCCTTTCGGTCTCGCACTTTTCACTAGTGATCGGCTTGATCTCTCCATAGGTAGCACTGGCATGTGAGCTGAACTGAACACCCCTCTTATCGATCGTCTGATCTACAATTAATCGAATATTGATTGATTGATTCACCATATCTAGGAATATTTGCAGTAAATGATCAAGTACTGTATTTTTTTATTATTTTTTTATTTTTTATTTAGATGTTTATTTATTTGATAAACCTCAAAGGGCGTGACAACAGATGATTAAACTTATAAAAAATCAAATCACGCCTATTTTTACTCAGATTCTATAACATGGCAATGCCTTAAAATTTGTCCTATAATTTTAGTCGTCATAATTAATAACTGTCTCAAAATATAACTTGAGATAGCTATAGTATACCTCAGAGTTATTGATCAAATAAACAGCCGAATTAGTCAACGAATTGATAAGAGCGAACAGACAGACAAATCTGAATTATTTATTATTATTACACAAATAATATTAATTAAATCTCACCCAAAAAGCCAAAGTTCTTTGGTGTCACCGATTGCTATGGGAAAGACTCGGAAACAGATCCATGCAAATGAATACACTCCGGCCATTGTAGCGAACTGAACGGCGAATCTGCAATTAATAATAATAATAATAATAATAATAATAATAATAATAATAATAATAATAATAATAATAATAATAATAATAATAATAATAATAATAATAATAATAATAATAATAATAATAATAATAATAATAATAATAATAATAATAATAATAATAATAATAATAATAATAATAATAATAATAATAATAATAATAATAATAATAATAATAATAATAATAATAATAATAATAATAATAATAATAAGAATAATAAGAATAATAACAATAATAATAATAATAATAATAATAATATTTTGACATATATTTATTTTATTATATACATATTCATATACATTTTTGACATATTCCAATTGACATTTGTCGTTTCGTAACTCTGATAGTTTTCGTATCGTAATACTGTGGCTTATTGTTAACACCTGTTGCAGTTATTTTCGTTTCTTCATATTTTACCCCACTTTCAGTGATTTGACTTTTAATTTGACTAGTAAATTGCTAGAAAAGTTAAAATTAATTTTAATATATTCTTTGTGTTAAGATCAAGAGCAACAGAGCAACAGGATCCTCTTCTAGAATAACGTTAGAAGTGATATGCCTTTTTTTATTATGCTTATTGCTTCATATTTTAGCAATAATATTTATGTTATTCAATTAATATACTTACGCTATTTCCTTATTTTGTCTTCTTTTATCAGCTGTGGTTGCATTGGCCACTTTCTTCTGTGAAGTATGAAGTTTGATTGTAATCTGCACAAATCGATAATTGAAAAACTGATTAAAGTTATTGTTCCTTAAAGATGGAAAACATCGATTTTTCGTGACTAAACTGGAAACGATGAACTGTAAAATTATAGAAGGCACCCCCCAAATACCGTATTCCGTGATGAAAGTTTATTGCTGCACCAGGGATAGGTGCGAATTTTCGAAATTGAGAGATAAATATGTAGAGAATAGAGGGGATTTAAGCTGCCTACAAACCAGTGAGCTTTACGAACCACATTTTCAAAGAAGATCTCCTCATTTTACAAGCAACCTCACATTGTTGTTCGTAACAACTGATTAAAGAAGGGGACCCTCGAGTTTGCATGACTGACTCCCGCCACGATAAGCATGTTGGCTATTGTTTATATTATATGGTAATTGGCGTAAGGGATAACGAGAAAATGAGAGAGCAAGTATGCAAATCGGATGGGCACTCTCTACATGCCTTGAAAGTTGTACTTTCAATGCGCACAGTGAGCTTTAAACATATCGGGAATCAATATCAGATATATCTTTCGAATCGTGCAATCAATCTCTATCATTCTATACGAACAGTCTTACTATGAAAAAACTCGAGGGTCCCCATCTTTAAAGGCACATCAGATAATTCGAATCTCTTTATTTGTGCTTATAATGAATAAAAACTCACAATTGTGTATGCAATGATGGATATGGCAGTTGCCGATGAGTTCATGGGAAGATCAATGAGTTCATTGGAATAATTCTCTCCTGTGACTATGTACATGTAGGAGTACGCTGCCCAAGTAAATGTGAAGCTGTAAAAAATTTGAATGTTTTTTAAATTCAAATTGTTGATTTGCGCAATAACAGTGAAAATTACATTTTCGACTACAATACTGTCTTTCTTTTACTTTTTCCAAGCTCTCTAATAAAGTTTCTTTTTTCGATTTTTTTAAAGAAGGAGACCCTTGAGTTGGCATGACTGACTCCCGCCACGATAAGCATGTTGGCTATTGTTTATATTATATGGTAATTGGCGTAAGGGATAATGAGAAAATGAGAGAGCAAGTATGCAAATCGGATGGGCACTCTCGACATGCCTTGAAAGTTGTATGTTCAATGCGCATAGTGAGCATTAAACATATCGGGAAACAATATCAGATATGTCTTTCGATTCGTGCGATGAATCTATATCATTCTATCCGAACAGTCTTATTACGAAAAAAACTCGAGGGTCTCCATCTTTAAAGTTTGGACACACTTTGCTTGCTAAATCGTTCCAATTTACATTATTATTATTTCATTTTTGCATTTATATCTTTTTCATATCTATCTAAGCGAAGCTAAGTTCCATGACCAGAGCCCTTGTCCATACGAACTTTTGATAAAATATGTTGGAAATGAAATGAAATGAAATTTCATATCATTCGCATACAAATCATATCATTATGGAACGTGGGGAATAGTTATCTGTATCCTACACTAAACCTTTCAGTCTACTTGTCTTAAATTTAAACGCGAACAGGAAAGATCTTTCGTAAAATAAAAATTGTGCAAACTGACACACAACACGGCGAAATGAACTGGGAGAATATGGAAAGAGAAAGTGCGGCAAGATGTTGTAGTATAACCAATAAAATAGTTCTCTGCCGAGTGAAGACTCTATGTCGATGGAAAACAATCGCTGTCAATCTGAAATTGTACATAAAATAATAGTATTGGACCACATTTTTGCTCTACATTTTGCACAATCTAAAATGGTATATAAATATATTTTTTGGCGTTGGCTTCTGCTAATTATCACATTATTTTGCTTGGCAAATAAACAGATGAATAGAGGAAATTATAAATGCTAGACTCATTAATCGTTTTTTTTTGTAAATTCAAAAATTGCATTTTTCATGATTTATTCACTCTTATCACTGTTTATCATACAAAGTATTATTACAATTATTATGATTATTCAATTATAATTAGAAACAAACCTGTTGATAGCAACCAAAATATGCGAGAGTGAATTGTGGTACCAGCAGTACATGAATGCGGCATTCAGTATATCCATAGCGTCCTTTTCGAACGATTTCGGAATAATGTCTTGCTGGAAACAGAGTTATGAGAATACTTACTATTGACTTCGCAAATTTATTTAGAAGAAAGTTATGATAATGAAAAAAGAATGGAAAGAAAAAAAGGGAAACTATAAATGCAGTGAAATTTAAATTAAGGCATGTTAATAGTTAAATTAAATTGTAACCTGCAAAAAAACAGAAGGAGCGTGATATATCAAATGGATGAGTAACATGAAAGAATCTACTATGATCGTTTGGAGTGACAGAATGTACACAGGACTTGACTGAAATGTTAAAATATATCTTGTGTTTGAAAAAAAGAGGAAAAAAACGAAAAGTTTCTCCGATTTAATTTTATTTTCGTTTTGAATAGAACATAAAATTAAGCGTTGCATTAAATACTAAAAAATAATTAAATTAATTATTTTTTCATAACTAGTAACCACTAATTTACAAACCTGTGATTGTAGCAACCTTCCTCGGATAATGGCGTAGATCACACAAGCGTTCATAATCAACTAAATGATTTTTTTAATGTTTCAAAACTATTCGTGATGATTCAACTCTGTGCAATGATTTCTATCCGTTCAATTCGCTTGGATATAGTGGCCATGTATACGTAAGTTGGCTTAACTTCCCAATATCAAATGCTCATCAATTTTGGCGATCTTCAGACGAAATTGGCTAGACAGTCTTTTTTTTAAGCGAAATTAACGAATATCTTTCGTCATGATATCGGTTTTCATGGAATGTGTTCTCAATACTATACAAAATTACGCTGATTGATTGCGTACGAACAAGGTACACTGAAAAATGCACTTTTTGATATTCGTTTGCTCCGTACTGTATATACCCTGATTACTGACTGATTGATTGTTTGAGTGCTGATTGATTGATTGATTGACTGATTGACTGACTGATTGATTGCGGAGAGTCTAGCCACAAAACTGTCGGAATACATTTCATCCATGACCAAGGATGTTGAAAAATGGTGAATTTATTGATGCAATAATGTACATCATAGTAAAAAAAAGGGTCAATGCAAAGGTCAATGCATTGGCTGACTACTTTCAGACAATGTATACCACTGATGACATGACCCTCCCTCCTCTATCTTCATCAATCTCTCAGTCATTATCTATTCCTACTATTATGCCCATGGATGTTTGTTATCTTCTTAAACGTGTTAGCTCTTCCTGTTCTTTGCCCTCCGATTACATTCCTTCTATCATCTATAAGAATTGTTCCTCGTCTCTAGCCTATCCTCTTTCCGTTATATTCAATTTCTCTATCGCCTTAGGGCAGGTTCCATCAGTGTGGAAAATCGCCACAATTGTTCCAATACCCAAGGTACCGTCGCCTTCTAATGTCTCTCATTTTCGACCCATTTCGCTCACTCCAATTGCATGTAAGGTTTTGGAACGTTTCCTTAAACCACGTATCTTGAAATGGTGTAATATCCATTCTATCATCCCCACGGAACAATATGGTTTTATGTCTGGACGATCTACTGTATCTCAACTTTTACATTGCACTCAATCGTGGCGTGACTCCATTGATCGTGATCTCTGTACTGATGTTGTTTATATTGATCTTGCGAAGGCTTTTGATTCCGTTTCTCACTCAAAACTCCTATTCAAGTTGGAATCTATCGGAATCAGACGTAATATTTTGACATGGTTTAATTCATTTTTAGCTAATAGAAGTTTTAGAGTACGTGTCGATAACTCCCTCTCCTCCGAGAGGGAGGTTACATCAGGAGTTCCTCAAGGTACAGTTTTAGGGCCATTACTATTTTTAATCTATCTTTCGGAACTACCCAGGGTTATAGACACTCTCCCTTTAGTGGGCATTCGTCTTTTTGCTGATGACATCAAACTGTTTTCTACTTTTAGTCATATACAACCTATGACTTCTCATCTCCAACTTTCGCAAGGGATTTCATCTGTATTAGATTACTGCAAAAAATGGCAGTTAACAGTTGCTCAGAAAAAATGCACTGTACTATATATAGGCAAAAATAACCCATCTCTTCAATATTCCATTCATTCTCATCTTCTACCTTCTTCTCAGTCTATTCGTGACCTTGGAGTCTTTCTTGATCCTCTCCTCAATTTCTCATCACACATTTCCATTATCTCTAAGAAAGCCATTTCATTAGTATATTTGCTATTCCGTTCTATCTCTTGTACCAAACCCGATGTTTATATCCATGCTTTTAAATGTTATATTCTTCCCATAGTTGAATATGCTTCCCCTGTGTGGTCCCCATCATCCAAAGGTCTTGTTCGTAAATTAGAAAATGTATCACATCTTTTTACTCGTCTCCTATTTTACCGCTGTAATCGTATTGTTGGTTTCCCTCCCTCATACCATGCTAGATTAGCGTTGTATTCTCTCCCAACTCTGTACCATAGAAGAACTGTAATTGATATTATTTATGCTCTCAAGATCCTTCGTTGTCAAGTAGATTTACCAGCTAGTCAATTCTTTGTATTTAAACCCACCTTTGGTCGTCTCTCTTGTTTCTCCTTTCATATTCCTCTAGCTAGAAGAGAAAATCGTCGATCATCTTTTTCTGTTAGGGTTGCACGTTTTCTGACTAAATTACATTGTTGCATTGATTCTTCCACCCTTTCGTCATATAGCACCTCCACTATCAAAACCAAATTACTTTCTTCCCAAGATCTTATTGATAAATTAGGACTCACAATTTCCCCTCTTTAGTGCCCCCATAATAGACTCTCGATTCAATCCGATATACATTGAATCATTGCGGACCTCTCCACCGCTAGGCCTTGCCAACCTAACCTATCATTGATCGCCGTTTGATCTTTGATACATAATAGAGTCCATTTATGAGCTGCACTTCCCTTCTCCCCCCCCCCCGTACACCCCCCACTCTCGTTTTTTTTTACCCCCAAATGCTCTCATTTAATTTGCTTGTTCTCTCAAATGTTGTCGCATCTTTTTGATGTATGATAAATTAAATTAAAATTAAAAATAGTCTACATCATAGTCATTTACCCGGCCAGGATTCAGAATTCCCAAAGGAATACATTTGTCGGGTCTTTACAAAAACTTGTCGTCAGATCACCAAAACATAGTCTTTGTTCCCTGCTAAAGCTGTAGAAAACGCTTTAAAAGGAAAAAAAATATTATCAGTAATCTTGTTATTCTTATTGCCTATGGGAGCTCATTAAGTACTGTAAACAGCAAATTCATAATATTTGTTAGATCTCTCACAGTTAGAGTAATTAAAGGGAATGATCTACAACTTGCTTACTGACAAAGCGGAGAGTCAAAGATTGGGGAATATATTTATAAATATGACAATAATTAAAATCATACTCTTTCAACTCCTTTTCCACATAACACACCTTCACAGAAAGGAAATGAAACTATGTGGTGGTCAAATGGGATAACTAGAGAATATTGTTGACGCGAAAGTTTTTTTTACAAAACTAAGTACGAAGATATTCATCTTCCGCAAAATGTAAGAGCGCCGGCTCAACTTAGATGTATGCCCCACAGTATTCTGGTTCAAGCCATTTTGTTTCCATAGCCAGACAAGCGAAAGACGATTGCATTTGAGAAAGTTTCTATGTTGAGCGGTCGTTTTGGCTTTCACAGTCTATAGAACATTGTGCCCCCCCCCCAGTGATAGTGTTGCGCCATTTAACGGGCAACTTGTAGACCGTGTCATACCAGAGAGAGCCATGCTAGATAAAGGTTGAGCTCGTCTGTTGTCAACGTAACCACTGATCAGTCTTGTAAGAGCAATGACTTATACCGAAATCGTGGCCGAACTAAGATAAATGAACTTTTGAAAATTGATTAAGAATCAATTTTCATAAGTTCATTTATCTATTTTTTAATCATGAAATCCACCGCACAGCCACAATATTCTAGATCACTAATGAAAGTGTCACACTCACCCCAATGATACAAATTCCTCCGAATAAAGATCCCGCGATGATAGGAATTGTCCTATCCACCACAGATATACCTCCATCTTGCGACACCAACTGGTCGAATGACAGATCCTGAAGCATTGTCAGATTCTTGTCATTTGATACATTCTGATCTGCCATTGTCATATCGCGCCAACGATGCCTGAAAATTCACATCCGAACTAAAATTAATTTACATTTTAACATGCGAAAATCGGGAGCTTTCGGATAATGAGCGCTACGACTGGATGCGAAACGATGAATATTAACCGACTGGATGATAACCATTTGCATTTTTTTACAAAACTAAGTACGAAGATATTCATCTGCCGCAAAATGTAAGAGCACCGGCTCAACTTAGATGTATCGTTACATTCTCTTGTTCAAGAATCGATAAATTATTATTATTATTATTATTATTATTATATGAGAGACAAGCGCCAATGAATAGAAAAAAAGTATGCAAATGGTTCTCATCCAATCGGTTCTTATCCAACATAGTGCCTTGGGGGGGGGGCAGGTCCAGACGACGTATATCATGAGTATTCCGAGAAAAGTGAGAAATGGGCGGGGCTTATGAAATGAAAATGCGAAATGATGACGCTTGTTCCAGTGGATCTCATTAACGAACCCGAAAAGTACTTTGTGCCCCAGGGGGGTTAACACTAAAAAAACGCCCAGCTCCTGAACGATCATTCTTCGAATATGACTGTCTGTGATAAATTAAGAAATGTAGAAACGAAGTCGTTGCATTATTAAGGCACAACGTCAGCGTTAAACGTGTATCTTTGCTCATGGAAATCAAAATATTGCTCGTTTTTGCTTTATCTATCTCAAATAAATAAAGAATGTCATAAAAATGACGAAATTTGTACGGGCGATGGCGGAATTTGAATGCGTCTACGAACGTGAATAGGGAAGGTGCATGAGCTTTGATGTAATAATAATAATAATAATAATAATAATAATAATAATAATGATAATAATAATAATGATAATAATAATAATAATAATAATAATAATGATAATAATAATAATAATAATAATAATAATGATAATAATAATAATAATAATAATAATAATAATAATAATAATAATAATAATAATAATGATAATAATAATAATTTATTCCTTCAAATGAACGCATTGGGGATGGCATCGGGAATATCTGTTCTAATGGATCTTGAATTGCAATACGTGATGAATGATTTGAGTACAAATACTAATTTATACTTTAAATACTTATACTTTATGCTTTATCCATCTATATAGATGTGATAAGATCGTCTTAAGCACATAAGGTGCTGTCAAGATTAATAATAAGATTCAAAAGATCACGTCTGATAGTTAATGGAAGGAAGTGATATGTCAAAGGTGCAGTAGACCAGACAGTATGAGACTTACTCAGTTCGTGACAAAGATCAGAGTAAAGGTAAATTAACCATGGTAATTTTTTGTTCATTTTAGTCTAAGATACCGTGAGAGTATCCTCATGAATTATCAGGAGGTTTTCCTCATTACTATAATTTTTAAATCTAATGGAACTTAAACTATTATCAAGGCAAATAAAATGTCATTTAACATTAGTTGATCAATGGGATCAAAACTCTATGCGGGAGTGTCTTCCTCATGATAATGGAAGATTAAACTTTAAAGATAGTTTTGTTTGACGTCATACAAATTTGGTTAATGCATAATATTTTCGAGATTTAAAAGAAGATTACACGATCAAGAGATCGCTAATATTTGTTCTATGGTACAGCGACCACCGAGAGAAGTTTTCATTCTGATGTCATACTCAATCAAACATTTGAAATTACTGAGAGAAATTACTAACATGAAGCATCGAAAAGAGAGAAAAAAAAAAGAAATCTTATTTTTCAGGCTTAAAAATGGAAACCCGAAATTGAAATAACGAAATTTGAATTCGCAGTTGGGATGGAATACAAACTGCAATTTTCCTGTTTAAAAATAGATGAGCAGTCGGAATGCAACCTGTGCAAAAAGAGCGGAGAATCAAGGTTGAATTATAGATGGAGTCAGTCGAATATTTTCGTGAACAAACTGTAAAGACAGAAAGATAGCAAAAGTTACTCTGCATACCGTACATAAATTATGTTATACAAATTCAGCCGATTGATCGCTAGGATCATGAATGAATGATGCTAGATTTATAGGCAAATTTGATAAGAAGACAGAATGTCGGCGACGTTACGCTAACTGGTTAGCTCATTTACCACCACTCTCTGTAAGAAATGATAAAATATTATTATTATTATTATTATTATTATTATTATTATTATTATTATTATTATTATTATTATTATTATTATTATTATTATTATTATTATTATTATTACCACTACGCCAAGGGATTCATGGATGGAGGCGCTAATTTCTTGTTACACATTTGCTTAGACATTCGAGGACCTCCATCTTTAATTCATAAAAAAAACATGATGACTTAAAAAGTGCAAGGATCAGTAGAAAATTGAATAGGGTTTTTAGGGCACATGAATTTCGAATTGTCACATGAGCTCTTGTACCGGTTAATTCAATATTATCTTAAAATTATCGCGCACCTATTATGTGAACTGCACAGAACAATATTGTGCTAAACTAACAAGGGTTCGATTTACCCTAATCACCAGAAGGCATAGGTAGTCAGTGATTTTCAAATAAATATTTTGCAAATTCCTATGACCGTATGACTTTTTACTGTATTGTCATGTCTCTTGGGGAGCAAGATGTCCCTTTTCGACGTTGTTGTGGAGATATGTGCTCAATTGTACACTATACTAAAGGGATGCACCCAGGAATCTCATAGACCAGACAGAAAAATTTAGCTTATTGTATCGTATATTTTATGAATGCTGACTGTGAGCAAAATAACATCAAACGCAATCAATGCAAACAATAATTTATGTCTGTCTCATGTTTTGAGCACTTTTACAAGATGCAAAAAAAGAACCTGAACACATAAATGTGCAGAATCAAACAACAGTTTTCAGTAGGAAATGATAAATATTATGATTTCCACCAAGACATTGTCAGTTCATCGTCATTTGTCTACTGCAGTAAACGGTAAATTACAAGAAAACGATTAACTTTCTTATCTCCTTCCAGGACACTCTAATTAGCTGGTATGTCGGTGTATAAATTTCACACTTGAAACTTTCACGATTCGTTTATTCTTTGAAACAACAATAGCCATCGTTCACATGTATCGGATATTGGTATCGTGTTTCAATAATGGCTCGTTAAAAAATAGTGGAAAACCGAAATCGGCGACTTTCCACCCGTTAAAAAAGTACCCGGAAAGTCGAAAATGGAAACTCGAAATTTGAATTCGCGCGCGAGCAAAGAGGTGCGGGAATTCAAGTTCCGACTTTCCGTCATCGATTTTTAGCAGTTAAAATGGAAATTCAATTTCCTGCTCGCTAAAATATGGAATTTCGCTGACGGAAAGTCGGAATTTGAATTCCCGCGCCTCTTTGTGCGCGCGCGAATTCAAAATTCGTGTTTCCATTTTCGACTTTCCGGGTACTTTTTTAACGGGTGGAAAGTCGCCGATTTCGGTTTTCCACTATTTTTTAACGAGCCATAACTCTTGGAATTCGGAGTCAAAGAAACCGGTGAAGACCCTCAGGACATCAACTCGAATTTCCCTTACTGCCCTTCAAGTAACCATCGGAATGTAGATATGACGTTGAAATAGTGTGGGATGGGTGAGGGTTTTGTACATTACCAGAAGAGAAATGATGGGAGATAATGATCAAAGGGGTGTTGGGAGCAACTGGACGCACTATATTAGTACGCTATTACTAATAATAATACTGTATGATGCATGTGCTTTATGAGCATTACTTATTAGAACCCGTGCAAGGAAACGCTGAACTATGATGCCTGACATGGAAATTTCTAAAGAGCAATTCTAGTCGGAACTAGACAGCTATTAAATTAGCGCATGTGTAATTTGTAAATGTCTGAATCGCACTTTCAAGTGGCGACGAGACCATTTTTAAAGAAAAGGGAGCAATAAGTGCATGAGGGGAGCAGGGAAACAGAGGTGTGTTGAAATGACGTATTGCAAGGGAAGTTATCTTAATATCTCAGTCTTTATTCCATCATATCATACATATTATTGTCCATGAGCTTCGGACCATGTTAACTATTTTTTTCGAATTTCTCTGTCTTCTGAAATGCTAAATGCCAACGATCAAAATATCATCCGTACGCATCGATGGTATCTTGCCAAGCCTAGTATATGAATCCATGTTCCGGAAGGAAAATAAACCGATGAAGTTGGTCTGGATATCAACTCGGTAGTCAAGCCTAAGGTGGTGTTACATTTTCAAAACGTGCGCACGCCGTAACCCCCTCCGCCGCGTCTCCGTCGTTACGGCGTGCGCACGTTTTGAAAAATGTAACACCGCCTAACAACGCTGGTTTGTTAAGACAAAATATCTGAATGCAGTCGAACACATTCGAGGTAAACGTGGATTTTGCTTTTTTCTGTCCTCCCGATTCAACATTTTAACAGTAAAGAAGGGATAAAAGACTCGAGTAATCGTCTCGGCAATGAGCATGCTTGAATAAATTGCAATTTCTTTATTTCACATTCACTCTTTCTTGTGTTCACAGAACATAAACTCTCTTATAAAAATTTGTGCGGCGAAGGTGTGACGGGTTTGGTGTGAGAAAAAGCGACCACAAGCAAATTTGAAACTCTCATCTCCAGCCACACGCTTTTAGTCTGACAATGAGCATTACAAACGCGTAGAGCAAAATTAGCTTGATGTGGGCCTGTAATGTTAACATTTACTATAGACAAATTCAGTAACCTTAATGACGAATTAACCTTAATATCAATATTGTCAAGAGAATTGATGCGTAGTATGAGAGAGATTAAAAAAATAAAGGATTGAGTAGGTCTTGGAGGAGGGGAGTGGGAGGGTTTAGTTTGAACAGAGAAAAAATATTCAGAGAAGGCAAAAACATTAACTTGACTATTTACAACAACCTTTTAGGTCAAGAAATACAAAACTTTCAGGTGCGAGGTACTTTAACAGAGACTTACAACGTGAATAAAGAATAAAAGGAACTTTTATTTAATTGAATAATCCACTTTCTAAATTGCATTCGAACGGATAAATGATTCGGATAAAAGTGTTTCTAAGAATAATTGTATGGAGTGAATTAGCGGCAAAGCAATGATTAAAAGATAAAAGGGCTAATCTCTGCTTCGGACCTACTTAAAGGGAGCGTAACCTCACTCAATGGTCTCTTCAACGATCTACGCTCTCTCATTGTTAGAGAACAGAGAAGCGGTGTGTGCGATGAAGAGGCCATTGAGAGAGGTAACGCTCCCTTTAATCTAGTCACTGCCAATTCCCCTTTCATTCGCCGTGGTGGGTCGGTGGCGATGGAGTGATTTGCAATGAAAAATAAAGGACGAGGACAAGTAGGAGAACTTTTATCGGGGCAAAAGAATCTAATATAATAATAAAATAAATACAAAGATCATTAATAATAAGACCAGGCAAATGTCCCACCATAAAGGAGAATAAATGTCAGTTACATATCCACCCAAATTGGCTAAGTGAAAAAAAAGTAGCACGACTGCAGAAAACTTGGACCAGACCAAAATGGGGCGAAAACAATTAAACAGGACTGAAAGGTCTAAAATTACGTAACGTCTAAAAATTGAATATTTCTGAAGCAATTGTTTCACCCCACAAATTATACCGAAGCACCGAAACTATTTCACACAATACGAATTGTTTCCTTCCGATATAGAACATCTAAGTGACATTTAATGAAGTTTCAATAAGAAAATGTATTTTAAAAAACAAGGGTAGATCAAAGAATCTAATAAAATATTAAAATAATTACATAGATCATTAACATTAATACCAGGCTAAAGGTAAAAATGTTAATGATGTTAATGATCTCTGTAATGTTAATGATCTATGTATTTTAGTTGACATATTACTACATAGTAAGTACTATGTCAACAGGGCATTCTGATCAGAGTGAATAATTTAAAGGCCCACCTCAAGCTAATTTCACTCTCCGCATTGTCAACACTCTCTCGCAGACAAAGAAAGCGAGAGAGTGTGGACAGAGCGGAGAGTTTCACATTAGCTTGAGGTGTCGCTTTATGCAAAACTTTGACCACTACTCCAACTGTGTTTGAACTCTGATGTCTGATATCCAAATCTTTGGGATATTTACATCTGTTTTAATCCATCTTATATGTAAATGACCTTATCACCTGGATTATCCCCACCATCATATGGTTGTACCTAATGTTCACCATCTCTCACAATTTCGACACATTTCAATGTGCCAGAAATTTCCTCTTTGTGAAAGTCGTCGGATATAAAGAATGCAGTGGGACGCCCAAAGCGATATCATCAGAAAATGAGCCTCCAAATAGGTGAGAGGTCTCTAGACCCCAGAAGAAAAACAATTATCATATCTGATATATTTGATAATTTATTATAGCCTCTCATACATGCATTGTTTCATTCTGACAAGGGAATTATCTCAGCTTGCTCTTTGCAAATTGGATGAAGTGAACATGTCGATAAATTTATATAATATATATGTAACATAAATATATATGTATAAATGTGTTATAAATGAATATGTTACTTGTGCGTCTCATGTTAACACTTGTTTATCCCTAACACGATTCGAGCGATGTTTTACTGAGCAACTTTAGGGGGTCTGTAACATTCGCAAAATATACGTAATACTCAAAAATTAGCCCATATTCTGAGAAATTCAAGGAGCGCTTACCAAATTTTGGGTTACGTTACACCCCAGCCCCTTCCCCTTTCGAATTCGTTACGTATGAATTGATATGTGATCAGCATTAGCAGCCTGTGACGTCATAATCGCATCTTATTCCAGAAGGATGAACAGAAACAGATCAAGAAGTTTATTATTAGAATATGTAAATGATAAGAGATCAGTAGTATTGAGCACCCGATGAAGAAACAGAGAAAATGAACAGTGAAATTCATAGAGGGAATTCTTTTAGTAGAACAAAATCACATGCGATAGAAATGCATCACCGAGATGATATCATTTTTTCGAAAACAGTTTTCTATTTAGAAAATACATTTTAAACTCAATGGTGCCTTGGCTGGTTTAATATGTGCCTATCCAAGCCAGGTCGAGGCGCCAGGGAACGCCACACCAACTCCCGTGTTGACGCCGACGCCTGCTAGCGGTACTCCGACGCCAAAGTTGTTGTTTACCTAAACGTTAAATTATCCAGATTCGGAATTTATATATATATATATATATATATATATATTGCTTGCATCGACGTAGCGACGAAACACCATTATTTGCTAATTTATTAACTTAAAAATCTACATTTAAAGTGTATGCATACTTCTTCTTGTACATCTATTAATACTATTAATTTATTCGCTTTCTCACATTGTCAGACCAATGAATGTGTTCATCACGAAACATTGCAAGACTCATGAATATACTCAAACTATTCCCATGCTCTTTACGCCTATAATTATGAATATTATGCAGAAGCTATAGAAAGTCATCATGGCTAGAATGCTCTATCACGTTCTCCTCAAACTACATTAGCACTGTTATTATTGAAGGAGATCAAAAGTTTAAGTGAGTAATAGACAATTTATAATAATAATTTAATCCAAAAATTATCTAAAATCTAAAAATTACGATAATCCAAAAATTTGTAGCTATCAAACATTGAAATGAGATCACTTTTTTGCTTAATAGCTTCCTTTTCTATACTACATGGTCCAATAAGTAGAAAATACATGTAAAGAAGAAAAAATTATTGTCACTTTACGAAAATTCTACTTTACGAAAATATTCTTCTTTAATTATTTCGAAAATATGTTGAACATAGCACTAAATAATGTCCAACCTCATTGTGCCTTCTCATTATATGTGATGGAATAAATAAATAAATAAATAAATAAACCTGTCCATCCATCCAATCAACTCCAACATGATGATTCTGTTGATAGTAGGGTCCTACCCCTCCTCCGACGTCAACGCCAATCGGCTTTCCGAACTCACCCGGCTTCAGGGGAACGGAAACCTAAATATAATATTCAATTTATTTTAAAATATTTTCGTTATATTTTAAAACGATGTAAAATGGAAAGCCATGTGCAACCAAGGCGATAAAGATAGTGAAATGATTTAATTTAATTTAAAATTTAATTTAAAATTTAATTTCAATTTAATTTTAAGTCAATTTAAATTTAATTTTAATTTAATATTCTGACCACAGCGTGTAAATCGCCTTCGATTCCGAGTGACTGTACAAGGGGAACGCTCCATCCACTCTTGTATCCGTATCTATATTGTTAAATCTTCGTTGAATCTCTCCAATTTATAATCGGTAACCCCTTTGTCTTATGTTTCTTTTTTTCTACCATATCATATAATTTTGAAGCATAAATATAAATAAATAAATAATTTCGAACATAATGATACAGAGAAAAAGAGCAAAATGCAGAGAAAATCGATTCACCATATAGTTGTAAAGAATAAATAATTTCTAGTTTGTTCATGAGTTTTCCTTCCATACGAATACACTTACTTGCCATCGTACCAATTCGCTCCGACTTCCTGATATTGGGACCAGTAGTCACTGAAAGAAATATAGCAATAGAGGGTAAAGGTAAAAAGGTACAACCCGTTTGTCAAGACACACGAAGTCCTGCTGGTGATCACTGGTGATAATTCAAGGCCAATTCACTAGTCCGGATGGCCCAATCTCTTCTTCGGACCTACTTTACCGCGTTATCTAGTCACTACCAATTCCCCCTTTCGGGCGCTTTGGTCCGACGAGCGGAGGCAATAGAGGGAGTGAATATATTGTTGCCAAGCTAATCATAAGATTTTCAGACAAGAATCAGCCAATCGAGTCAATGTGATTCAAAATTAATTAGTAATGATTAGCACGTCCCTCCAATAAAGTCCAAAACAGTGTAATCAGCCAATCGACTCAATGTGATTCAAAATGAATCAGTAATGATTTGTGCACGCCTACGATAAAGTCCAAAACAGTGCAACAATATCATCTTTTGATTACACACTGCTTTGAAGGGGCGAAGAGGGCACTCCAAGAAAAGGGTTTGGAGATGTAGGCGCCCCACTATCACGAACGTATTAGCGTACTAGTTAGGACAGACAACTTCCCTTTGCACACTTTTTAAACGGCAAAATAAATAATCAATAATGTGATCTTACCGTACTCCTAAATGATCGGAGTATCCTCCGCCCCAAGACCCGAATGGAATGTTCATTAGGTATCCCGATCCAATGGCTCCCTCTTCGTTCACCTGAAAATTGCCATGATTAAAGCTGATTTGAATTTTTAGATTGGGGTGCGCCTTTGACGGGACAAATGGGACACTTAGATGTGCCGCTCAGAGTGCTCTCGTAGATAAAGGAGAAACGGTAAAGGTGAAACCCGTTACCCAAGGCGCACGTAGTCCTTTAGTAGACAATAAATATCTGTGGATATGTTCCCCAAGCACTCATTCCCAGTAATGCAATGTTCAACTGTCGAGAAATAAAATAAAAAATTGTGATAGAGGGCATAAAACGTGGAAAATTATTTATCTCTTATTTTCTTTACTTTTACAACAGCATGTTTTGCAAATCCGGTAAATATCAAATTATGTTATTTTCAACTCTGCTTCATCGTATATTTACAACAGTTGTTCGAGTTTTGCTTACAATTTCCAGGGTTATGAAATGATGCATTTCCTGGTTCTCAATGATATTTTTAACGAGTTATAATCATTAAATCTCCGGTTGTTTTGCAGAGATTATTATAACAACAATAGCTATAATAATAATATTTTTTGCAATTTCCCAAGAGATTGGATTCCATATTAAATTTCGACTAGTGATACTTCATTTGGAATATCGTATTATAGATGATTAATTGGATAAAGAATAAATATGAAAATATATTTATTTATAAAAAAACTCACCGGGTAGTAGGGTATTCCTTTTACCGCCCACGACCCCAAATTGAGTCCAACTCCGGAGTCAAAGGCATGGGCTATCTCGTAGAGAGGGTCTGATGGGGTTGTGATGAAACGTTGACAGTCCTGTAATATAGAGAAATTCTTCCATTAAAGTGTGCGTAACCTCTCTTAATGGCCTCTTCATTGAGCACACTATTGCTCCGTTCTCTAACAACGAGAGAGCGTCCATCATTGATCAAGAGACCGTTGACAAAGGTTTCAGTCCCTTTAATCGAACAGAAATACCATATTTATATCGTAGAACAACGTTCGGGAAAATTAACAAAAAGTAAGTTTGTACATCAATTTTCTCATAGCCCTTTCTTCAGTTACATCTTAATTTGTGAATTTATTTTAAATATATCCATCAACTCTCAATCCTTCTCTACAACCTGGTAGATCGCTGTTACATGAACTCTCATTGTACATTGAGGGTAATGTTTTGACGTTCTTTCTCTTTTTGATTGTACACCTCGAGCTAATTTGAACCTCTCCACTCTGACCACACTCTCTCGCTTTATTTGTCTGCGAGAGAGTATTGCCAATGCGGAGGGTAAAATTAGCTTGGGGTGTTAATATTAGATCACTCTAGGGAAGTATTACCTGGAAGTATGCTCTGCACCGATTTGAATATTTGGACGATCGAACATCGCCATGACAGTGTTTCCTGACGGTGGGCAGGAATCGATCACATGTTTGCTTTAGTACTTCGATACTCTCAGCAGGAAGTTGCTGAAAATTATCTCTAATCATTCTTCGATGCGAACTTTTTTTTAATTTCAAAACTACTTGTTTACTTTTCATTCCCACTTTAAGTAGATTTGCGAGTACTTCTAATAGTTTTTTATTCTCTAGTTTTTGCATGATACTGTAATGCATTTTTCGTCAAATGTTCTTTCACTTGTAGTAAACTTGCAGGAAACTTCTAGTCAGTGACGTAGTTTAAAGGAAGCGTTACCTCACTCAATGGTCTCTTCATTGCGCACACTATTGCGCGTCGAAGAGACCATTGAGTGAGGTTACGCTCCCTATAAGTAGACTGTAGATGGACACAAACCGCTTTGGCTCTTGCAGCTTCCTTCTCGGCCTCTGCAAATTCAGCGGCTGTAATGGTCGGTGCAGCTTGGGCCTTGCTCGCTTCAGTTCGGTCAGTGTTGTGCACGGGACCGGAAGAGACCTCGGAGACCGTTGGTGCAGAGGTTGTGGTTTTGGGTATCTCGGGTGGTACGACTTGTTCGACGATCAGAGATGCTTGAGCGAGGTTGTAGAGTGGATTACTATGGGGAATCAGATGGGCACATGACTGAAATGTAAATATTTATGAACTTAACAGTAGAGAAGTTTAATAATGATTTAAAATAATAATCTACTGAATAAAGTCGAAAATAATTAATTTTACTGAAATGTTTCGGTATTATGAAGAAATTGAGAGATTTCTGAAAAGGAATAATAAATATTATAGAAGCATACTGATAGATAAGCTTGGCAGCTTCGTTGGAATGCCGGACGGGTGAATTTTCCATGACAATTCTGCGTTGCTGTTACCATTACCTGGAAATAATCACAATAAACACGAAATTACAGTAATCGGAGATATCTAAAGTACAGTAACCAGAGAAGATATCCAAAGTACAGTAATCAGAGAACATATCCAAAGTACAGTAACCATAGGAGCTATCCAAGTACAGTAACCATTCATACCCGCCTGCATCCCATATCCAATCGTTCCTTCTCCACTTTGGTCATGACACGAGGAGGGTCGAGTCCGGCTTCGGAAGGGACAGATACGGTGGCAGAGGAAGATACGGTAGATGGTTGGGATACGGTAGATGAGTGGGATACGGTAAATGGTTGGGATACGGTAGCGAGAGCGGGTTGCTGTAATCGAGGAGTTACTCTTGCATTGTTTCGTGTTTATCTCCTTTTGATATAAGAATAATATTGTCAACAAAAATATTTTTATAGCTTTAAAGTGCAAACAATTTTCTTAGAAAATTTAGCGGTATCTACAGGTATGATACGATGTAGCATATTCAGCTTTTAGAGCTTAATAAGTTAAGGTTCTTAAAGGCACACCCCAAGCTAATTTTGCACTCCGCATTGGCAATACTCTCTCGTAGACAAAGAAATGAGAGAGTGTGGCCAGAGCGGAGAGTTTCAAATTAGCTTGGGGTCTGTTAATGAAAGCCTTACTTCGGGAATGAATCCTTCTTTTGTTCCTTCTGAAACCACGGCTGCTTCTGTCTCTGCCCCAACAGGTTTCGGTAAGGTCTTGTAGATGGAAGCTAGAGTGTAGAGAGGATCGTCTTTAGGGATTACTGGAGAACAGTCCTGGAATAAATCATAAAAATAACTGTATGTTTATATTTATTAACGAAGTTTTGCTCTTCAATTAAATTCACAAACCCAAGTTATTTTTTCTCTCCGCATTGGCAATCTCTCGCAAAAAAGCGAGAGAGTGTGGCCAGAGCGGAGAGTTTCAAATTAGCTTGGGGTGTCACTTTAAGAATAGGTTTTTTTATTTGTTGTAAGCTTTCAGTGATTGTTTTGTGGTGATATCATAGATGCACAGCGTTTCGAGAGCGCTCATGGTGTAACAGAGAAAAAGGTAGAGCGAAAAAGAGAGAGAGCACGCAAAAGTGAGAGACGCCGACGACGAGAGCCACACCACGGTGCAGTCATA
This sequence comes from Parapristionchus giblindavisi, assembly GCA_943737045.1. Taxonomy (NCBI): domain Eukaryota; kingdom Metazoa; phylum Nematoda; class Chromadorea; order Rhabditida; family Diplogasteridae; genus Parapristionchus; species Parapristionchus giblindavisi. The sequence continues at coordinate 298,104 of CALSFV010000292.1, read as the reverse complement.
CCGTAATTTTTTGGCATTTTGCCAAAATTTCAATGCGTGGTAAAGAAACGCTGTGCAGATGTAGTGGCTATTGAAGACATTAATCCTTCTCGTGCACAGAGCAAAGAAAAATATGTGCGATGGAGAGACCACGGGATATACTTGAAGGTCAAAATCGATTCGCGCAAAAGAGAACTGGTTTAAAGAGTATCTGTGGTCATTGCATTGTGCCAATTTTGAGAGATACCTGTGCGGAGGTTTTTACGTGCGACGTACAAATTACTCGATAAAGCAGAGAGATATGAAATACCATGGTACCAATGAATACTGTTTAAAAGACTTCTAAAATAATATATTCCAATGTCAATGTGCTGATTTAAAGCGACACCACAGGCTAATTTACCATACTCTCTCGCTTTCTTTGTCTATGGGAGAGTATTGCCAATGCGGAGAGTAAAATTAGCTTGGGGTGTGACTTTAAAAATAACAATAATAATAATATAACTTACTCTAAAGTAACTAAAACATCTCATTGAGTGCTTATCAGTCGTTGATCCTCTGCAATGCAAGTGCACGGAGGGCGCGAACTTGCGACAGATCTCTTCGACGTTTACTTGTTTCTGAAATTGATCTTTGAACTTTGAACTGTGATCTGTATTATCAACATCAATCCTAATTGTCTCATATTTTGCTGTGTGTTTTGGCTAACACCGGATCCGTGTAAGAACCAAACCACCTCTCAGACAAGTAGTTAGGATGTAAATATGTGGGTATCGAATGTTGGTGTGTACATGGTACATTGGAACCGACGAAACGCCAAACTTTTGGTCTTTTTTAGATCATATCGTCCCTGTTTTTGGGAGGGTCGAACAATATTTGAAAATAATACTATTTTGGTCCCTATTTTCGAAAAGTGTTATTAAAGGACGGAAGACTTGTTTTCGAAACCCTGCATTGTGTTTTACAAAAAGCATAAACAGCTCATCGATATGGGTCCTAACTTCTTTTCCAGAAGGGGTATGGCACCTACACGGATCTGCTGTTAAGCAAATTTAGTGTAACGAAGGTGCAATGTAGGGCGTATTCAATGATAATACTTGATAGGCTACTTTGTCAAATGATAAATTGAGTATCAATCAAAATGACTCAACGATTGTATGTTTTATTTTGCAATTCTTGTAATCTAATAATATGACATTGTCATTGGCATTGTCATTCACAGTTGAGTCCCCTCCTAGTAGACTTTGGAACGTCAGGAGCGGTATATCCGTATTGTCAAGCAGGCCGATTGGACGAGCAACGTCAAGTTTTAGTGGGTTATTTGACAATTCTAATCAAGTTTCATATGCCGACGTTTTCTTGAATGGAGATGAATTCTCTCAGAAGCGAAAGGATAAATCTTGTGGATAAGAAGATTCCCCCTGTTTTGGGCCCTTCTGCATTTAATGTGCTGATAAGATAAATAATTGAATTGAATTGAATTCATCATATCATATCGACATCTCATACTGACCGTTTCTTTTTGTTCAACATCCACTGGTAATTTTCCAAATGGATCTTCGGGCTGTTTCTCGATAGATTCCTTTCCGGTAGAGTGTTCGCCTCCTTTCGACTCCACTACATCATTCAACCATTCGTGCGAATGCGCTGCTTTCAGTCTGAAATCTGATTATTATTATTATTATTATTATTATTATTATTATTATTATTATTATTATTATTATTATTATTATTATTATTATTATTATTATTATTATTATTATTATTATTATTATTATTATTATTATTATTATTATTATTATTAAAAGTGTTTCTGACTAAAACTAGCGGTAAGTACAGTATGTTTACGGTTTAAAACACATTTATCAAGAGTAGGACTCTGATGTGCAGTATGTATAGTAGTACGTAGTATAGAGTAGTACAGTATGTATGAGTATTAAATTAACAATATTATAATAATAGATGTATACAAGTATAGGTTTGCGTGCACGTAAATGTAAATTATTTAAAAGAAATATGAAAGAGTATGTATGAAAGCGAGTTCAAATATGTGAAGATAGAAAAAAAAATGTGAAGATGAATTTCATTTCGGAGCTGGTAATCCTACAGCATATCATGGATATAACGAGTAAAGATGGGCTATTCATTTCACTAAAGATATCTAGTTACAGATATCTAAGAAACGTTAACATTTTTTTTTGAAATTTTCATTCGTTTTTTTTTCAAATTCAAATGATTATGTCTTGAAATCAATCACAAAAAACTCAAATCCATGAATGAGAGCAACCTATTAGTAGACACACTGATCAATCTACAGTCATTTTCTCAATCAGTGAACTTTCGTAGTTCATTGGTCGCAAGGTCACCCCCTAGGGTATAGAGAACACTCATGGGGAGACAAAAGATTAGTGGACAGTGAACAGTTGAAAAGTGCTCTATATTGGGAATAACAAACACAAATGACATGATGTTACGTAACATAAAGCCTCAAAAAGTCAATTTTAATTTGATAGCCGTATACAAAAGCGAGCCCTTGTCCATAGCAAAGTAAAATGTCCGAAATATTATAGTATTCTTTACAACTACTCACAAAGTAACCTTACTCTCAACGCTCTATCACAAGATTGACTTTCAAAGGCGAGATCGGATTTTGTTTGAACAAAATAAATAAAATAATATGCTAACTTTGCCATTTTAACGGTCTCCTCATAATTCCTCATCCTTGCGAGATAATCGTCGTATAATTTATCGTAATACTCCATTTGCGCCCTTTGCGGACGATTCAGACTGGAATGTGTTTAAAAAAATTTTTTTATTTTTATCCGAAATGAGTTATTTTATACGTTATTTTTTCTCATTGACACACAAAAAATTGTGGGAAATAAATAGATAATTGAATCTAACTGAAAAAAATGGTGAATAATGAATATGCATCGATTACCTTTGTCCAAGTATAGTGGTACAGAGAACGAGAGATAAGAGTAGCAACCGCATCTCGGAGTGTTTTAGACGAGAGTAATGTCTATCAAGGGAATGGAGATGATTGAGAAGGGCTACTTTTACCCTTTAACGGGATCGAGTTTATCACAATTCTCTCACCAACAAACAGTAGTTCAAACTCCTTTGTCCCTAGTCATTCCAATCACTTCACTCATCAAATTCAACTCTTCATCATTTATCATTTTCGAGAATGTTCTTTAATTACACGTGACCATTCCCTCCCAAGAGAAAAGATTATATTGAAATCACCTTTAGGCTTTAACCATCGTATATATAATATATTACCTATGCGCTAATACATGAAACATAAGGTGACACTTTGATGTTTACACCCTATCACCATTTTTCCTTCGATCATTCATCGTTTCGTGTTGTGTTTGTGATGTGTTCAGTATGATATGAGATACAGCAGTCATTCATTGATTAATATTACACAATCAATATATCTATTTGTATTTATAAAGTAAAGAATCACAAATTTACGTATTAATCAATAGACTAAAACATCGATCGATAAATTGATAAATCGATAATGTTAACCGTAGATCACGTAGGATAAAGTATCTATGCAAATGTGCTTGTAGTAGGCACATCTCAGAGCGTATCTGAATGAATGGATTATTATTTTGCAAAGCTCATTCAACTTTGATCTACGATTTTTGAACAATCAATCAATCGCTTCCAATTGTCTTTCATCCACTTCCTTTCCGTCTTTAGTCACTATGTCAAATGTTACAAGAAAAATTAGAAATATTGTTAAAAACTTCAATCCATAATTTTTCAAACCTCGGCAGCTTTAAAATCTCTTTATTTGTACAGTAAGTCCTGGCGAATCTGCAAATTGATTTATCATTGATTTTAAACTTGAACCGTTGGATACAAGCAATGTACCTTTTATCGAGATCGCACCAGTATTTCAGCTCGCGAGTGTAGATACGCTCTTTGCGCTGAAAGTTCAAAAATCAAAAATCAAAGATCAAAGATCAACAAGACCGGTTTCTTGAATTCGATAGGCTCAGAGGGCAGAACCACATCGGGGCATCGTTTGTGATAGCGAGGACAGAACGAGGTCGTTTGTTCCGCGTATTTTGTGAATCTGAAGAAAGTTTCGATATTCTTCACATCTCCATAATTTAATCAATAATACCGTATACCTCAGGGGATTCGGACAAACGTACTCGAATCGAACCTTATTACGCCGGCAGTAGGATGTGTAATCGATTTCTACTTTCCTGAAATTGATCTCAACGATTTGAATTTTTTATAACCCTTTTTTATTATTTGACGAAAGTGAATAGTTTAATTTTAAATACTGAAATTGGTCATAGATTACTTGATATTGGTATAGAAGTTGGTGGTGAGGGTCGATGTGCAACTCTTTACATATGCATCACAGAAGGCTTTAGTCTCAACGAATGCGAGTAAGGGAGGTTTAGTGAAGCAGAGTTTGGAGTACTCTGTGCGCAGTTCGACGCATGACTGTAATTATAGTGGGTTTTTGAATGTTTTTTAGAAACAATCGATGAAACGATTCTCAAATATTATTAATATTTTTAGAAATACGATTGATGATAGTAAAAACATATTTAATTGTATTTACTCACCGGATCTTCCAAGTCAACGATAGTACTGTTTCCGTCCAAAGCCTGCAATCATATATTTTAAGTTTGAATAGCGAAATCGGGCTATTGGGAAAGGCTATTGGAAGACTTTCAAAAAGTCTCGGCATTTTATGATGACTCCCTTGAAAGCAATCACATCACTAAAGAAAACAAACAATGCCCAGGGTAAGTGCTGAGTCACTCTGATTGTGTAAAGTCGTCCATTCCGAGTGCGAGCGCACCGTCTCATTGTTCATATTACACAAAGAATTGCACCATAGTTCGACTAACGATAGCCAGCATAAATTTTGCACCTCTCGTTCACATTTTCAAAAAATTACATTTTTTCGGGACCTCCGAATTCTCGAATGGCAAAATCTTAGATATACAGTCATTATGGGATACTGTAGACTGGAAGACGTTGAAATTGAAAAACCGGCTCCATACCTCGGTGTACATTGTGAAACATGCTTGAGCACACTATATAAAAATTTCAAGGTGATCGGTTAACTACATAAAAAGTTATCCTCAAAATACCAAAATATGTTTTTCTTCTGGCCACCACTGTATATCGCAATATTGGGTAGCTCATATAAGCTACAACATACTGATAAATGACTAGAAAATACTGGGAACTCCATATTTTATGTATTTATTAACCCAATGTCACCTCTACTTCATTGTGTCCCTCTTCCTTTTTCTTATCATCATCTTTAGACGTTGGTGCTGGCTTATGGCTGGCCTCTTCTCGAACAATGCGAAGTACGGCATCAGGGGCCGGAGTGGACGCTGATGTGGTGTTAGAATCGTGGAAAATTAGATGGAAATGTGAAAAGCAATGTTAATTTTGTAATTGTAAAAGTTGCTGGAGAAGTAGTTATCCAACTCTCGCGTAACGGATTTTTTTTTCAGTGAAAGTCAATTACGAAGCTATGTTACTTTTCCAACTACTTTTACAATCACAAAATTAACAGTGCTATTTTCCTTATTATGTATCTTTGCTTTTACGTATACAATATTAGTATTAACTTAGCGAAATCTCAATCATTTTTAATTGTTCACTCTTTAACCTTATTAAGTTCTTCTTCTTTCCTTTGAAAAATCGTATTATTGAAAACTGTCCTGTGTGGGTCATCCTAGATACTGATGAGGCCCACCCCACATGGGCCGGTCCAGTGTCTAGGACCAGGGCCGAAACACTGGATCGAATTTGATTATAGATACACATTGAATAGTTTATCCTACAATACAACCTATTTCAAAACATTCTCTCATTACTTTTGCTCTAATTCACTTTTCTACCTACTTTTTCAAAAAAAACTACAAACTGCACACTTCAGCACTTACGGTATCCGAATCGTTTCCTCGCCTGAATACAGTAGGGCAGGCTCACGTCGTTCTCTCCATGGCACAGTTTCTCGAGGAGTGTTGATCGGGTTACGGTAGTCAGGCAGAATAGTGTCAGGACCACGACGATTTGAATGATCGCCCCCATCTGTTGGATCGATCGATTTTTTCGCAGTGCGTGGAGAGGTAGGGATAGATAAAACGAGTTCGATCCGCCATTGACACAAAGAAAGCGACATTTTATCGTTCATTTTGTAACGTCGAAAGGTAACAAATGAAATTAATATATTAATATATATTAATATATATTAATATACATATTGTATTTAGAATTATGATAGATTTATGTATGATAAATTTTTTTATCTTCGAAATCTCTTTTTTTATATGAAATTTTTTAATATGCGCACACCCTTCCCAATCATCAGAAATAAACCATTTCAAATATGTTTCGTGATTTCTATACATTGCTCTGGGAAGTCGACAAGTTGATTGTATTTACATTGATAACAATAATAATAATAATAATTTATTCACATCAAGCGATCAGCGCCAGGTGGGGATGGATAAAGTCAAGATCATTCATACTCCACCATGTCTGCCCGATGGTTTTTGCTAAAGGGAGCGCTACCTCACTCAATGGTCTCTTCATTGCGCACACTATTTCTCTGTTCTCTAACAACGAGAGAGCGAAGACCATTGAAGAGACCGTTAACAAAAAGGGGTCAGCCCTTTCAAGTCATCCCTCCATCTCGATGGAGATCGTCCAGTATAAGCATTGACGATGAACATATTTGTGACAACTTTATAAAGCGTGCAGATTGAAGAATGAGTAAGATGATGTTGGCTCATTGGAAGCCAAGATCTTCGGTCAACTCCAAACTGCCTGCCGATCTTCTAGGTCTCGAGAATTGTGGAATCGAAAGATGCGCATATGAAGATCAACGTCAGTGTTCTGGCTTGATGAACTATAATATATAAAATTATCAATAATCAACCTATCCACTGAAAAGTCTCGTGGCGATTGTAAAAAAATATATTGGCAAATAAACGGATATTATCTTATATGGTTGTTGGGGAATCGGTCATTTCATGTCATAATCTTTTTTTATATTTTCAGTCAAAATAAATAGGTGACCGTATGCATGAACAACGGGAAAACTGTTTTCCGGGAAAATGTGACGTCATTAGCGTAGGCGGAGGCGTTTTCCAAATATCCTCCGCCTACGCTAATGACGTCACATTTTCCCGGAAAACGATTCATGCATACGGCCACTGAAGTAACTATAGGTAAATGTTCACTCACTGAAATATAATCTCCCACTTATTCTACTTATTCTCCGAAGCTGCATCCATGGAGTTCATGTGCTGTCTTCCATTCCTAGTCTAAATTTCAAATTCAAATTCCTCCTTCCATTTGTTATTCGCATCCTCTTGTCTTGTCAGTCATTCTCCTTATCTGTACATGCCCATTCATCTGACACCTTCTAAGAAAGACAAAGCAGACAAAGTAGAATGATACATAATGGATAACTTGGTCGGTGTCTGACTCTCTCCATTTGCATGATCTCTCATCGGTTCTCTAACTCTCTAATTGTAGCATAGTCGGCCTTCCGCTATGATGGACACTTCGATGCTTATCTCTCACACAAAGAGTGTGAACATTTGAATCGGACATTTCACATCTTCTCTGGTATTTCAAAACGTAAAGTCTACTTAAAATACGTCATTGACTTGAAGTTTACTTTTAAACTTAAAAGTAAACTTCAAGTGTGTGGCTTCACTTTTTCACTTTAAGTAGACTTGCGTCTCACTTTAAGTAGAATTGCAAGTCTACTTAAAGTGAAAGTGCAAGTAGACTTTAAGTTTCGAAATACCAAAGTTGGCACTTTTACTTCCATTCCTTCTGATCTTTCGTCTATTATTATATTCTTTGATGTTCATGCCAAATAGTCCTCAATAAAATTTAATTAGGTTATGTTCCATAAACTTTCTGTCATGCTTTTCATGTTCCTTTCTTCTCCCGGCATAGAAATATGTTTGATCTTTGATCTTTGACAATTCATAAATGGTCGTGCCCTGTTCGGAAATAGGATCTTCCGTTTCGTGCGCATGACGCAAGTAGTTGCACTCGAGTGCAAAGTGGTTTGGCTTTGCGGTAGGTGGTCAGAGGAACACATATAAACAATAGGTCACATTGAGATACTTGAGATTATACACATAATGGAGTCTATAAAGATTCGAATGAAAAGATTCGGACAGATCAATCTTATGAAGCAAGGGTTACTGTATGTTATTTCTATAATAATAATAATAATAATAATAATAATACTTTTTATGTGGGTACGTAATACGTAATACATTTTGAGAACGAATAGGAAAATGGTTGAACACATAATTTACTATGCCACAGTAGTATATGAATAGGACATCGAGAAATCAAGTTACGTTTTCTTTTCGATTTTACAATTTGGATTTCATTAGCTTTCATTCGTTATCGTTGAAAGGGAAATTGAAATGAATGGGAGAATCAACTCGATCCCTCTTCCCTGAATCCCAAATCATATTTTCATACGTTCAAATCGAACTTTTTGTCTCGTGTCTTAAGACAACTATTCAATCACTTCTTTTCACTCGACACTCTCTCACTTTCCCCTACTCTCTCACTCGTCTCTAACCATCTGCAACCTCTCCAGTCTGCGCGATCTCTCGCTCTTTTGAAAAAGCTCTATTGAATTCAGTTATGGTTATGAATAGAGATGAATTTAACGGGGGAAGAAAGAGGTGATGGATGGATACTGTAGGCTTGTTTGCTCAAAGTGCATCTACCGTAGCACTCTGAAGCGGCAATAAATCGGTGAGCATAGAAGGTAGTTATTGTATGAATCAATAAAGACGGACAGAGTCTAAACCCGTCAAGATTCTGCAGGCACAATCTTTTCATGGATACAATAATGGATGATTATTCTTGAATTGAGATAAAGTATCTCATTAAAGCGAATAAAATTCAGCTTGATTTCTTTGTATATGATATGCTGACTGTATAAAGTATTCATTATTGTTATATCGATTAAGCAAATTTATTTATTTATTTTATTTTATTTATAAATCCAAGGAAGAGCTTATGAAGGTGTGAAGAAAGAAGACGAAGAAGAAGAAGGTGATGAACAATTGAAGAGTTAGAAGTACTAATAAAGGTGACTGCGAATGGCATTGGAGGTGAGAAGCACTTTCTCCCTCTGCCCTCCCTCTCCCTCTCCCTCTCCCTCTCCCTCTCCCTCTCCCTCTCCCTCTCCCTCTCCCTCTCCCTCTCCCTCTCCCTCTCCCTCTCCCTCTCCCTCTCCCTCTCCCTCTCCCTCTCCCTCTCCCTCTCCCTCTCCCTCTCCCTCTCCCTCTCCCTCTCCCTCTCCCTCTCCCTCTCCCTCTCCCTCTCCCTCTCCCTCTCCCTCTCCCTCTCCCTCTCCCTCTCCCTCTCCCTCTCCCTCTCTCTCCCTCTCCCTCTCCCTCTCCCTCTCCCTCTCCCTCTCCCTCTCCCTCTCCCTCTCCCTCTCCCTCTCCCTCTACCTCTCCCTCTCCCTCTCCCTCTACCTCTCCCTCTCCCTCTCCCTCTCCCTCTACCTCTCCCTCTACCTCTCTCTCTACCTCTCCCTCTCCTTCTCCCTCTCCCTCTACCTCTCCCTCTCCCTCTCCCTCTCCCTCTCCCTCTCCCTCTCCCTCTCCCTCTCCCTCTCCCTCTCCCTCTCCCTCTCCCTCTCCCTCTCCCTCTCCCTCTACCTCTCCCTCTACCTCTCTCTCTACCTCTCCCTCTCCCTCTCCCTCTCCCTCTCCCTCTCCCTCTCCCTCTCCCTCTCCCTCTCCCTCTCCCTCTCCCTCTCCCTCTCCCTCTCCCTCTCCCTCTCCCTCTCCCTCTCCCTCTCCCTCTCCCTCTCCCTCTCCCTCTCCCTCTCCCTCTCCCTCTCCCTCTCCCTCTCCCTCTACCTCTCCCTCTACCTCTCCCTCTACCTCTCTCTCTACCTCTCCCTCTCCTTCTCCCTCTCCCTCTACCTCTCCCTCTCCCTCTCCCTCTCCCTCTCCCTCTCCCTCTACCTCTCCCTCTACCTCTCCCTCTACCTCTCTCTCTACCTCTCCCTCTACCTCTCTCTCTACCTCTCCCTCTCCTTCTCCCTCTCCCTCTCCCTCTCCCTCTCCCTCTCCCTCTCCCTCTCCCTCTCCCTCTCCCTCTCCCTCTCCCTCTCCCTCTCCCTCTCCCTCTCCCTCTCCCTCTCCCTCTCCCTCTCCCTCTCCCTCTCCCTCTCCCTCTACCTCTCTCTCTACCTCTCCCTCTCCTTCTCCCTCTCCCTCTCCCTCTCCCTCTCCCTCTCCCTCTCCCTCTCCCTCTCCCTCTCCCTCTACCTCTCTCTCTACCTCTCCCTCTCCTTCTCCCTCTCCCTCTACCTCTCCCTCTCCCTCTCCCTCTCCCTCTCCCTCTACCTCTCCCTCTACCTCTCTCTCTACCTCTCCCTCTCCTTCTCCCTCTCCCTCTCCCTCTCCCTCTCCCTCTCCCTCTCCCTCTCCCTCTCCCTCTCCCTCTCCCTCTCCCTCTCCCTCTCCCTCTCCCTCTCCCTCTCCCTCTCCCTCTCCCTCTACCTCTCCCTCTACCTCTCCCTCTACCTCTCTCTCTACCTCTCCCTCTCCTTCTCCCTCTCCCTCTCCCTCTCCCTCTCCCTCTCCCTCTCCCTCTCCCTCTACCTCTCCCTCTACCTCTCCCTCTACCTCTCTCTCTACCTCTCCCTCTACCTCTCTCTCTACCTCTCCCTCTAATTCTCCCTCTCCCTCTACCTCTCCCTCTCCCTCTCCCTCTCCCTCTCCCTCTCCCTCTCCCTCTCCCTCTCCCTCTCCCTCTCCCTCTCCCTCTCCCTCTCCCTCTCCCTCTACCTCTCTCTCTACCTCTCCCTCTCCTTCTCCCTCTCCCTCTACCTCTCCCTCTCCCTCTCCCTCTCCCTCTCCCTCTCCCTCTCCCTCTCCCTCTCCCTCTCCCTCTACCTCTCTCTCTACCTCTCCCTCTCCTTCTCCCTCTCCCTCTACCTCTCCCTCTCCCTCTCCCTCTCCCTCTCCCTCTCCCTCTCCCTCTCCCTCTCCCTCTCCCTCTCCCTCTACCTCTTCAGCACTTACGGTATCCGAATCGTTTCCTCGCCTGAATACAGTAGGGCAGGCTCACGTCGTTCTCTCCATGGCACAGTTTCTCGAGGAGTGTTGATCGGGTTACGGTAGTCAGGCAGAATAGTGTCAGGACCACACCAATTCGAATGATCACCACCATTTGCGGCGGGATCGATCGATTTTTTCGCAGTGCGTGGAGAGGTAGAGGATAGATAAAACGAGTTCGATCCGCCATTGACACAAAGAAAGCGACATTTTATCGTTCATTTTGTAACGTCGAAAGGTAACAAATGAAATTAATATAGAGAAATATTGTATATATTGTCTACTGAAAATGACCGCGACACCAGGCAACGGTGTCTAGGCGTAGCCACCACTCTGGTATTTCAAAACTTAAAGTCTACTTAAAATACGTCACTGACTTAAAGTTTACTTTAAGTCTACTTCAAGTGAGTGACGTCACATTTTCACTTTAAGTAGACTTGCGTCTCACTTTAAGTAGACTTGCGTAGTGACGTCACACTTTAAGTATACTTACGTTTCACTTGAAGTAGACTTACAAGTCTACTTAAAGTGAAAGTATAAGTAGACTTCAAGTTTTGAAATACCAGAGCATAAGGCACAATATAACTAACCCGCATATTTCTTTTAAATAATTTACATTTTACGTGCATGTAAACCTATACTTGTACATCTATTATTATAATTTCGTTATTTTAGTTTATAATTATGACAGATTTATGATAGATTTTTGCCTTCGAAAGTGTGCGCACAACTTTCTAAATCATCAGAGATAAACAATTTCAACTATGTTTCGTGATTTCTATACAACGCTCTGGGAAGACGACAAGTTGATTGTATTTACATTGATAACAATAATAATAATAATAATTTATTCACATCAAGCGATCAGCGCCAGGTGGGGATGGATAAAGTCAAGATCATTCATACTCCACCATGTCTGCCCGATGGTTTTTGTTAAAGGGAGCGCTACCTCACTCAATGGTCTCTTCATTGCGCACACTATTTCTCTGTTCTCTAACAACGAGAGAGCGAAGAGCGTTGAAGAGGCCGTTGACAAAGGTTTCGGTCACTTTAAGTCATCCCTCCATCTCGATGGAGATCGTCCAGTATAAACATTGATTTACATTTTACATTTACATTATAACAACTTTATTCAGCTCTTTTGGGGGTAGCTGGGTCGCCATTAGGGTTCTCCAAGGAGCGCATCGTATCTCGTGAGTTGCCCGCATCTATCCAGCTTATCGACTGTCCAGTCGTCTTCCTCCTTCTCCTTCATACGAAATTCACAACATCAGCGGTTCCTGCTCTAGTCTTCTCATAGTGTGGTAGAATAGAACTGACCTTCCATCGGTGGCAATTGAGAGGACGTTCATCGTTATCACGAAGATTTGGAGAAACATTGATGATGAACATATTTGTGACAACTTTATAAAGCGTGCAGATTGAAGAATGAGTAAGATGATGTTGGCTCATTGGAAGCCAAGATCTTCGGTCAACTCCAAACTGCCTGCCGATCTTCTAGGTCTCGAGAATTGTGGAATCGAAAGATGAGCATATGAAGATCAACGTCAGTGTTCTGGCTTGATGAACTATAATATATAAAATTATCAATAATCAAACTATCCACTGAAAAGTCTCGTGGCGATTGTAAAATAAAAATATATTGACAAATAAACGGATATTATCTTATATGGTTGTTGGGGAATCGGTCACTTCATGTCATACTCTTTTCTATATTTTCTGTCAAAATAAATATCTGGCCGTATGCATGAACAACGGGAAAACCGTTTCCCGGGAAAATGTGACGTCATTAGCGTAGGCGGAGGCGTTTTCCAAATACCCTCCGCCTACGCTAATGACGTCACATTTTCCCGGAAAACGATTCATGCATACGGCCACTGAAAAAAACATTGGAAAATGTTTACTCACTGAAATACAATCTCTCACTTATTCTACTTATTCTCCGAAGGTGCATCCATAGTATATTGGAGTTCATGTGCTGACTTCCATTCCTAGTCTAAATTTCAAATTCAAATTCCTCCTTCCATTTGTTATTCGCATCCTCTTGTCTTGTCAGTCACCCTCCTTATCTGTACATGCCCATTCCTCTGACACCTTTTAAGAGAGACAAAGCAGAATGATACATAATGGATAACTTGGTCGGTGTCTGACTCTCTCCATTTGCACGATCTCTCATCGGTTCCCTAACTCTCCAATTGTATCATAGTCGTCCTTCTGCTATGATGGACACTTCGATGCTTATCTCTCACACAAAGAGTGTGAACATTTGAATCGGACATTTCACATCTTCTCTGGTATTTCGAAACTTAAAGTCTACTTAAAATACGTCACTGACTTGAAGTTTACTTTTTACACTTAAAAGTAAACTTCAAGTGGGTTTTTCACTTTAAGTAGACTTGCGTCTCACTTTAAGTAAACTTACGCTTCACATGAAGTAGACTTACAAGTCTACTTAAAGTGAAAGTGCAAGTAGACTTTAAGTTTTTAAATACCAGAGTTGGTACTTTCACCCATTCCTTCTCATCTTTCGTTTATTACAATATTCTTTGATGTTCATGCCAAATAGTCCTCAATAAAATTTAATTAGGTTATGTTCCATAAACTTTCTGTCATGCTTTTCATGTTCCTTTCTAATCACGGCATAGAAATATGTTTGATCTTTGATCTTTGACAATTCATAAATGGTCGTGTCCTGTTCGGAAATAGGATCCTCCGTTTCGTGCGCATGACGCAAGTAGTTGCACTCGAGTGCAAAGTGGTTGGGCTTTGCGGTAGGTGGTCAGGGGGACACATATAAACAATAGGTCACATTGAGATACTTGAGATTATACACATAATGGAGTCTATAAAGATTCGAATGAAAAGATTCGGACAGATCAATCTTATGAAGCAAGGGTTACTGTATGTTATTTCTATAATAATAATAATAATAATAATACTTTTTATGTGGGTACGTAATACGTAATACATTTTGAGAACGAATAGGAAAATGGTTGAACACATAATTTACTATGCCACAGTAGTATATGAATAGGACATCGAGAAATCAAGTTACGTTTTCTTTTCGATTTTACAATCTGGATTTCATTAGCTTTCATTCGTTATCGTTGGGAAATTGAAATTAGGGGAAGTATCTATTCAATCCCTCTTCCCTGAATCCCAAATCATATTTTCATACATTCAAATCGAACTTTTTGTCTCGTGTCTTAAGACAACTATTCAATCACTTCTTTTCACTCGACACTCTCTCAATTTCCCCTACTCTCTCGCTGGTCTCTAACCATCTGCAATCTCTCCCGTCTGTGCGATCTCTCGGTCTTTTGAAAAAGCTCTATTGAATTCAGTTATGGTTATGAATAGAGATGAATTTAACGGGGAAAGAAAGAGGTGATGGATGGATACTGTAGTCTTGTTTGCTCAAAGTGCATCCACCGTAGCACTCTGAAGTGGTAATAAATCGGTGAGCATAAAAGGTAGTTATTGTATGAATCAATAAAGACGGACAGAGTGTAAACCCGTTAAGATTCTGCATGAAAATACAATACTCCTCAACCGAAATCGCTTAAAGCGACGGAACTCCATCCCCCTAATTGCTTCATTCTTTTCATTATTCTTGCTTTTAACTGATGGATAAATAAATAAATACTTTCATCGATACAAAAATGGATGTTTATTCTTGAATTTAGATGAATTATCTCATTAAAGTGGGAAAGATTCAGCTAGTTTTCTTTGTATATGGTATGCTGACTGTATAAAATATTGTCAGTATTCTTATATCGATTAAGCAAATTTATTTATTTATTTTATTTTATTTATAAATCCAAGGAAGAGCTTATGAAGGTGTGAAGAAAGAAGAAGAAGAAGAAGAAGGTGATGAACAATTGAAGAGTTAGAAGTACTAATAAAGGTGACGACTGTGAATGGCAATGAAGGTGGGAAGCACTTTCTCCCTCTCCCTCTACCTCTCCCCCCCCCTACCTCTCTCTCCCTCTACCTCTCCCTCTACCTCTACCTCTACCTCTACCTCTACCTCTCCCTCTCCCTCTCCCTCTCCCTCTCCCTCTTAAACCGAACACCGCCAAAGGATGGGAACAACCACAAAAGGTAACGAATAAAATGACTGTTTGTCTTTCCCCCTCAGTCACTTCATTAGACTAATTTGAGGGTCGATTACGGAAGATTAAGGGCATCTCATACCATTAGTCCAGGCGATTTTATTATTCGATTTTATTAATATCTGTTGGCCTAGCAGTGATCACCCGCAGGACTTCGCCTACCTTGAATATAATAATAACCTTTTATTATTGGAATTATGTATTCACCTGAAAGAATAAATATTAATATCAATATAAAAATAATTAGTTAATTAATTAATTATTATTATTATTATAGAGTAAAGTTCCATTCATGATGAAATGTTGTCGGACAAGATGCGAGATTCTCTGTCATACAGACATGGTCTATGGTTATCCCATGGGAGAGACCCACCCGCAAAAAAATTGCTTTTTATTGGCACCCACCCGCAAAATTGGACCATAGAATGACGATTTTCTTAAAATTTTCACGATTTTGGGGTACCCACATGCGTTTTTTATCTCAAAATCGGGTTACCCACACGCGCTTTTTACCCAAAATCTCGGCACCCACACGCACTTGAAGGGTCTGGGATATTGATAGACCATCACTGCTGTCATATCTCTGTATCTAGTGCATTTTACGTTACATGTATTTTGTTTAATGGAATAAATAAATAAATATAAATGTAATTTCGTCGTCTCATTTGAGCAGACTACTCTCAATAGTTCTTCTAACAATAAATACGTTTCAGTAGTCAGTTGTGTTTCACGCTCTCTTTATACATTATTGTGATTCCGTCCCGTCAATTCGCTGGGGATATCTAATATTTAAAAAAAAAGATGAAATTCTTCACAATATCCATCAACTCTCAATTTTATTTTATTTATTTATTTTTTATTTGTTCAATCTCCTTTTCTATCACCTGGTAGATTGCTGTTGCAGGAGCGCTAGTTGGCCATGGAGGCTAATGATACAACGTTCTTCCTCTCTACAGCTAATTTGAAACACTCCGCGCTGGCCACGCTCTCTCGCTTTCTTTGTCTGCAAGAGAGTATTACCAATGCAGAGACTAAAGTTAACTTGGGGGTGTGGGCCTTTAGCCTAAAGAATCTGAATGCGATGATATATTATGTGATTGAGTGATTGTGTATGTGATTCTATTCAAACAGATCAAAGTGTAGAAGCGCTGATACTGAATAATTACATCAATAGCGGAACATAAGGAGATGAAAGAAGAAGAATTAAAGTAAGAGGATCCCTCTTTTATGACACTTCAGATTCAGTGGAAACACTGGTTAGTTAATCTTGATAAAGTGCAATACTGTTTCTGTTGTTGTGTGATTGGAGAAAGAGAGACCAAAGGACTCCCATTAACCGAATACTTAACTATTCTCTCGAGATACATTAATACCAATAAACAAAGGGAGATTCCGCGTATCGATTACATATAGGGACCCTATATCTGATCTATCCAATATAGTCTAATAGTCTAATAGGTTATTACTCCCCTCTCTACTGTCCCGATACATTCCCCCCCCCCTTCTACCTCTCCCTTGTTCGCCTTCTTTCGGTATGGACGGAGCAGATGACACAACTGGTAGAGGGAGAGGGAGAGGCAGAGGCAGAGGGAGAGGGAGAGGGAGAGGGAGAGGGAGAGGGAGAGTAATGAGTGATGAAGAGCATATTTATGAGCCCTTTGTCTCGATCGCTAAGACTCTAACTGAAGAAGAAGAAGAAGGAGGATACATTTGATTCTATCCACAGTAACCCAAGACTACCGTACCCCACGTACAGTAACCCAAAACTACCGTACCCCACGTACAGTAACCCAAAACTACCGTACCCCACGTACAGTAACCCAAAACTACCGTACCCCACGTACAGTAACCCAAAACTACCGTACCCCACGTGCAGTACACTTACTCAACCGCCCGAATCCATTATCACAGTAATCATTCAAGATTACGGTATCTCCACTACAGTACCTCCTGCGCAACCATGACTATACCGTAACCCGTATTGCAGTATCCCAATTGATGTCCAGGTCAGGAGTACGGTATGGTTTCTCATGTGCGGAATACGGACCAGATGTGAGATGATTTGATGCTGGCAAATGTGTTGAGAGAGAAGTGATTGACATAAGAGACCATCCATAATGTAAATCAGACACTCACACGTTAGTTCAATCATAAGAGAGTCTGTACAATAGCCGGGAAATAGGAATTATCTCAAAATGAATAATTGTGTACGAAATATATGGTATGGTCTATACAGCGCCTATAAACAGTAGGTGTATTCAATGAATAATTGTGTACGAAATATATGGTATGGTCTATACAGCGCCTATAAACAGTAGGTGTATTCAAATTGCGACAACCGGACTGGAAAAATGATCAGCGCGTAAGTTCGAAATAATGTGAGTAGAGAAGGGAGGGAAGGGTGATCGAAGCGTGGCGCATTGGTAAGATGGCCGCCTCTCCTCCCAAAGGGTACGGGTTCGAATCCCGACCGGAGATTTCACTTCATCCCTTATTGTACACTCTGAACTAACGTGCTCACAGCTAGATATTCAGTTCTCTACCAAACACTACATTTATCCTGCCACATATCATGAATACGATACTTGATGTGCCTACAGTAACCCTTCCAGAATACCGTACTCTATCATATCTACTGGTCATACAAATAACTCGAATAATATCAGTACACTTACACGATGCCTATTTCGCAGTTGGATTTGAATTCAATAATATTACAGAAATAGCAGTAGAAATAGAAGTTTCCAAAAATAAGTTCTATTTCCCGGTCGTCAATAGCGACGGTCGTGAACATCTCTTCATATACTTATCATTCCCCTCCATCTCTCCTCATTCATCTCCATCTCGCCTATCTGGTAACCTTCTCGGGTCATCATCAACCACTCCATATCTTCCCTCATTCAAATATCCCTCTCCTTCTCTAATCTCTCCCTCTGCCTCTTCTCCCTCTCCCTCCCCTTCTCAGATCTCTCCCTCTTCTACCTTTCCCTCTCCCTCTTCTACCTCTACCTCTCCCCTCTCAGTTTCCGTTCAAATGTCCCTGCCATAATCAGGTCATCCGTGTCCCCCACAGGTGCTGCTCATTCCTTCAAACGAAACACATAAATGGAAAATGCAATAATTTATTTCCAATCCAATACACAAATGAGGTTGGTTCAAACGTAGAAGAAGAAACGGAGAATGGGGAAATACAAACAGTTGTGTGATAGATAATGAAAAAGAAGAAGAAGAAGAAGAAGAAGAAGAAGGACCGACTCAGGTTGAGAGGGGGAGGAAGAAGACAATCTTTGACTAATGAGACCTCCTAGCCGACAGACTCCTCCGTCGGAGGGAATCCAATCAATCAATCGCTGCTCGTTCCTAGACTACGGTAGGTCTATCGATCGATAGGACTACCGTAATCCGGATCGAGACCGCGAGTGAGAGGCGCGGACGCGAGGGTCTGTCAGAGGCAGGTCGGACGGAGGGGTACGGTAATGCGAAAAGAGCGATCGATAAAACGAGAAGGAAGAGTTGGGGCTCAGAGGCTACAAACAGAAAACGTAGAGTATAGATACTTGAAAAATAGATTACGGTAGAAATGAACAAAAAAACGTGGTAAAACTGAAACAATCCAAAATGTGTATAAAGTGTATGATGATTTGTGCTTGTAGTAGACGTGATCATGATAGGGATATGAAAGAGTACGAGGCAGATATATAGAGACGAAGTGAGAGAGAGATACGGTATGCATAGGATACGGTAGGATACGCATGATACGGTAGATGATGATGATGATGAATCGATTCGTGATAATGTGATATCAGAAGAAGAAGAAGGATACAAAATTATTGCAAAAAATACATTATATCTCATAAATCAAATAATAGTACCATAATATCGTTTCCTACTTAGTGGACGGGGGATGGGAAGTAAATACCGATACAAAGAGCAGAGATTGGGTATACTGTAAATAGCTTTTATATGGATTACACACTTATTGGCATACGGTAGGTGTTCAATCAATCGATAAGGGGGGAATGAATATTAGAAGCATATACTGTGTGATATAAGTAATCTATGCAATGTATTTGGAGATATATAAATGTGAATAATATAAGGAGGATAAATATATCGATTAGATGGTGGTGGTGGTGAGGGATGGTGCATGTTACGGTAGGATGATGAGAAGATAGGATTGGGAAAAGACAGAAAAGAAAAGGAAATAGCGCACACACAAACACAATCAATCACACTTCACACACAACAACAACAAGAGTCATTCAATCGTTTAATAGCTGAGAGATGAGATAACCACCAGTACTGAAAACACGGATACATGCGGGAGGGAGTGGAAGCCAGAGCCGGGACCGGGTTTTGGAATGAGAATATGGTCATAGAAAAAAATGGACGGAGAGCCAAATCAGAAGGGCGACTCGAGCTGGGACGCGGGGTCGGCTGGCGCCTCCGGGGTGCCCTGGGCCGAGCAGAACCCAGAGTCCAGACCGGACATGGGCGGGGTGACGGGCGGGGACTTGGGTCGCACTTCGGCCAGCATGGCCAGTCCAGCTGGAGCTTGCACTGGCGCGGGGACGACAAAGGTCGCGGCGCCATCGAGGGGTTTCAGGGCCAGAGCCATGTCCATGTCGACCTCGAGCAGGGTGAGGAGCATCGATCGGAGCGAATCCTCGAGGACGCGAGGTAGACGCGCGTCACGCGCCGCCAGAGACAGACACACCGCCGCCTGGATCGACGGCTTGTACATGGCCTCCTTCAGATCTGCAATTTTAATCAATCAATACCGTGTCGTAACTACCGTACCCCTCGAGCATATTCCCTCTACTGTAAATACCGTACCCCTCGATCACATTCCCTCATTTTCAAATTGCCCCTGTGTTGTGAATAATCTCATTACGTATGCTGCTTCATGATCTACTCTCTCCATGAGATGGATGGACAAAGATGGATCATCGACTCAAGGAGAGAAAGAAACTGTATGAGAGATGGAGATGGAGAGGGACAAGAGGATGTAGGAATGAGAGAGAGAGGGGGGGAGATAGAGAGAGAGAGAGAGAGGAGAGAGAGAGGGAGAGAGAGAGATAGAGAGAGAGAGAGAGAGATCGAATAGTAGATGATACAGTATAGGGAAAGAATAAAGAGAGAAGACAGCTCATTCATTATTAACCCATCCTTCTCATCCCCCTTCTTATAATCCATTCAAACCTCCTTCTTATTGTTAATCCCCCCTTTGGGACTACCAAGAACATACAGGAGAGTCCAGTCCTTACCGCGTTTGCACTACTATTTTATATATAATTTATTCATCTTTAACGATAAACAGAGAGGTGAAAGAGAAAATAAAATTATTATTTTCATTTATCCCACATCATAAACATGTCTCAACAAGCAAAAACTCCACACAAGACACAGGGAAAACTACCAATGATAAGGCATCTTTCAAATCTAGCCCGACTCTCTCTCACTGTCTAACCGTCTCTTCATCGCTCTCTGCTCTCTCGCATCGCCACATATTCGACAGGTGAAGGGGGGAATCTCCACATCGACAGCAGGACCAGATGTCAAGCCCCCCTCGTTCGTTCCTTCTATACAATACAATATCTCCACTATCGTGCTTTACAATCTCGACAACTTCTTACAGTTTCTCTTTTGAATAGATTAGAGCCATTAAGGCAACCCATGTCACAGGTGCGAGATAGAGGGGCGGAGGAGAGGGAGAGAGAGAGAAGGAGAGGGAGAGACCTCTATTCATGCTTCATCTCACCATTCTGATGGACAGTGGGGATTATCGTCGAGAGAGTGACAAGAGAGAGAGAGAGAGGGAGGGAGAGAGAGAGTACGGTAGATCAGTCTGTCAATCGAGATCACTTCCTATCCCCCCATATCCCTTTTCCTCCATCAGTCTCATATTTCGAAATGGCAATAGAGAGAGGAAGGGGATCATATAGGAAGAGAGGGAGAGGGAGAGAGGTAGAGGGAGAGTGAGGACACTGATTTCATCTCATTAAGGTCCTTATATGGATGATCATGAGTTGAATGACAGGAGAGGGAGAGAGAATGTACAGAGGATAGAGAGTCCAAAAAAAAGAAGAAGAAGACGAGGAAGAGGAAACGAGGCGCCCATCCGTTCAAATTCATCTAAGGTATTCGTTCTCCCTCTCCCTCTCCCCCCCCCTCCCCCCTATCCCTCGGATAGCGATAGATTACTCGACTCCTCTAATACCAGCAGGATACCAACAGAGACGATGGGGCGATGTACAAAAAACGTCTGATCCATCCATCTTCAACACCTTTTCACTATCTCTCACTCTCCCTCTCCCTCTGCCTCTCCTCCATCTCCCTCTCCCTCTCACCCTCCTTCCCAGCCCCTTGAATCACAGCCTCGTGTGAGAACTGCATCGTGCAGCGTTCGAAAACACAGCGACACGCCGGAGAAAAAAAGAGTCCGCTAATGCACTCCTCTGTCTCTACCTCTACCGTACTCTCCCATACTATTCAAACACATTGGGCGAACCAAACTTAGGGAGGGGGGAGGAGGAGGAGCGAGTGCGCAATATGTATATCTATCCAAGTATACACACAATCCAGGTATTTGGCAGCAGATGAGATGAGAGGGGGGGGGGTAGATGGAACAAAGGGCGGCATAATCTGAGTGGATAGAGTGAGATATATTGATGAATATATAATAAGAATATATGAAATAATATAAATCATCTACACCATAGGGTAATGCGTCATCAGAGACGGAGAAGCTGTTCACTCTAACATTGGGGGGGGGGGGGGGGGGTTCAGAGGGGAATATGTACATATGCTACGCAATGATTTACTATCCTATTCAAGAGATGAAAGGTAGAACTAACACTCGGTAATTCGTATATCATATTACCGTAACCCCACTGGTCCATTACCGTAACCCCACGAGGTCCATCCTAATTCCTCCCGAGGAGTGGGCTTCATGTGTCCAAGGTTAACGAGTCTGTCCGCTACCTCCAATCAGTCCGCATTGCAACAGGTCATAGAGCACTTCTAATTCCACTTATAATTAGCCAATTATCCCCCTCCCTTGCGATCGTACTCAAGACAATTCAAATTCCATCCTCTCCCCTTCACCCAAATCACTCTCGACACAACGAGTAATCATCGATATCTCCATTAGAGCACATTAACACAGGCCTCTAATACTTCCACATCTAGTCTCTCGTATTCCACCTGTGTATACCTCGACACAGAACCATCGATAGACGGAGTACAAGCATTACCCAACACCCCCTTCCCTCCTCATCCTCGTCATTAACAACTTACAGGCTTCCCTGCACTGCTAATACTTACGGCAAACAAACAAGCTTGCCTACAAATATTTTTTTTAACATCTAATCCTCAAATCATCTTAATGAATCTACACACACACACATCTTATGCATGTATCACTCCCTCAAGCTCATCTCATCTCAGCTCATAATAGACCTAACAATGGGGGGACATCATTATCACTATATCGTGACTGATAAAGGAAATAGATCAATGTGCTCGAGCTCTGCTCACAGCAGGGAGTCCCCCGATATCTCCTCTTCCTCCTCTCAATACCATATCATGGTATCCTATATCATCATCAGCAGTCCCTAATCTCGTTTCGATACTCCCTCCGCTGTCTGTCTCAATAATATACTTCTTCTTCTTCTAGTGTCTCCCTATCTCATATCTTCTACCCACCATCTACAGTAAGCCCTGCCTACTACTCCCTTACCTCCACTTCTTCTCCCCTCTCTCTTCTCGTTCCCAGTTCAGTAGTACAGTAATAGCCATCGATAGTCATGAACCAGTGTTGCACTATTGGTGAATGAACGCGATTAGCATCAGGTTCAACGCCTTTCTCCTCTCTCTCTCTCCTTTCTTCCATCACTTCTCATCTCTATAAACTGTGAGGGAGATAGAGAGAGGGAGAGGGGGAGAGAGAGAGAGACCCGGGTGTCTTATTCTTCTCACTACTCATAGTTTCTTCCCCTCTCAAGGTTGACTGTGTGTATGTGCGCCAACATCGAGGGGTAGAAGGCGAGGAGAGGAGAGAAAGGAAGAGGGAGAGGGGAGAAAGGGAGAGGGAGAGGGGAGAAAAAAGGAAGAGGGAGAGAATGGACGAACAGTGATGCCATACGCGAGATAAGACATGACAGCTCTCTCCTCGTCTCTCTACAAGGCCGACCGTGTCCGTGTCTGTCGGTTCCGTCGTCGGTTTAGACACCAATCGTAAACACAGTGTTCACTACGGTTTCGGTTTCGGTACTGTAGGTTCGGTACCGGGCCAACCGAAGATTGTCTCAGATTCAAATGTCCCTCTCTGGACTCATTCACTCACTGTACAGAGAGAGAGACTTGCAACAGCTGGCCTATACAGTTCATTCATACCGATGGATGGATAGGGAGAGGAAGAGGGAGAATATCCTTAGATTGAGTATATAGAGAGAGGGAGAGAGGCAAGATGATTCCATCAAAAGAGTCCATGCAATATCCACCTGTTCTCTCTTCTCCCTACTCCACTCACTCCATTCCTTCCGGTCCATGCCTCAATCGCTTCCTCCACCTCCTTTTCCAATCACCGCTCCCCCGCCCATCTTAGGACGATGTTACCCGAGTTCCATCACAGGTGCGCTCCATCCTTCTAATTAGCGATTGGGGCGCTTCTTAGATCCATCTCTCCACCTAGTAGCACCCAATTCAAATACATTCACTGCCACTCGTAGGAGTAGTGTATTGAGGGGGGGGGGGACTAAATCATCACACCCTCATAACACAAAAGAGAATACAAAAGACTGTCCGTTAATCCGAACACTTGGAAGCCTACATCTATCTAATACAGTAATACATGCAATGATAGAGATTACGAGAGGGAGTGGAGGGATAATCTACTTGACACCTATCCATTCTCTCGTTTATCCTTCCATTGTTCACATCTCAATCATCTGCTCATCAAGATCAGAAGGAGATGATGAATCAAGGAATGAGTGAGGATATAGATATAGAATAGATTAGAACAAAGCCCAGTAGCTACTATCTCCCCCAATCCCCTCTCAATCACTCGCCTCCAAGATGGATTCGACCCCTGTTGCGATTTCTCATCATAGAGTTGAGCCTTTCTTCAACCCTCCACTCCCTCTACCATCGTTTCGCGCACAATAGGGTAGAGAGAGAGAGAGGGAGACAAATGGGGAATAATATACAATCCATCTCTCATCGACCCCAACAGACTCCCTCATCCACATAACATCTGCCCACACAGCACCGCTCCCCCGTTTAAGGATGTGAATAGATTAGAGATCACGTAAATGCATCATCCAAACTACACAAAATCCAGATACAGTACACCAATGCATACTGTAATGAGACCGAGCTCCGCTCGATATTCCATTCTTTCAAGATCCGTGGACGAACGCACGAGCCACGGTATGAAGAGTGCGCGAGAGAAAGCGAAAGGAGACTCGATACGGGACGACAGATACGCGCGAGATATCTCGCGTGATCCTAATCTCTCATTCCAGGAGGCCACAAATCCATAAATCAATAAATCAATAATCGTCATCCATACTACTCAAATCTCTCATTGTGTGTGTACATTTGCGTGTGGTCTCCCTCTTCTACCATGCATAGGTAGGGATAGATAGAAGGAGATATCTCTTCTATTCAAATGGTAATCATCTTCTCTGCTCCCTTGTTCCCCCTCACAACCTACCGCACTCACTCACACACACACAGACAAAACCTTTTCTCAAATGAGACTACTACCAACTCTCGCTCGAGACATAGATACATAGAGGAGGAGAGGGAGTAGAGACAACCGCCCCAGGGGATCAACTGCTATAGTCCTCTTACAGACCACCTAGTCTAGTGAGTAAGCGATGCAAAGAGCCTGTAGAGGTAACCGGAGAAGCACTGACCCGGGGGCCGCCTGGTGGATGGTCGGACGGTATGTGCGCATTGCGCAAGACGCAAAGAGCAGAATAATATGAATATCCCCTGAATAGGGGGGGGGGATATAGGAGTGTGATGGCGCAATCGGCATCTAGGGCTATAGGGCTGTCCCCATTGTGTGTTCAATCTTCAGGTCAGGTGTTGAGGACACAGGCAGGTAGAGC
This sequence comes from Parapristionchus giblindavisi, assembly GCA_943737045.1. Lineage (NCBI taxonomy): Eukaryota > Metazoa > Nematoda > Chromadorea > Rhabditida > Diplogasteridae > Parapristionchus > Parapristionchus giblindavisi. Next base: position 272,757 of record CALSFV010000292.1, on the reverse strand, counting down.
CATTCTTAGACCTCGTCACGTGTTACAGTTAACTACTCTACTACTGAGAGGTAGATATAGTGTAGTAGTGAGACAATGACAGGCAAACGAACATGGCACTGAATGTCGCCATCTCCTCTCACAATCATCATCATCTCTGCATCTCTTCAACCAAGTGTGTCCTCTTGCCGCACCATTTACTCGCCTCCTAATGGGCAGTAGGCAGAGGAGAGAATCGTATCTAGAGCAGTTCCCGTGTCTTCCGACACAATCACACTGCTATGAGGAACGACCGTAGAGTACCATGCACTCTTAGACCCTAACTACCAATCAAATAACGACGATTAAACCCCAATCTTCTCTTTCTATCTTCTTTTTTTCACATGGACGATGGCAAGATAACTTAACGTCCTCTTGATGCCCGCGGGCGGAATAGGCCGATTAATCTGGTAGATTAGATGCGCACGATCATAGACTAGAGATATCTATCTACCTCTCTCTCATTGTAGTACCCCCATCCCCATCCCCTTGTAGATCAAGACATAGAGTCTATCCGTTTCTATCTTACAAGAAGAAGAAGAAATAGTGCAAAAAAGAGAGGCAGTAGTAGTGAGCAAAGGAAGAAGAAGAAAGGACATAAGAGACAGAGATAGATTAGGAAAAAAGAACGAGATAAAGTAGGAGAGAGGCAGAAAAAGAGCCCACCCTGGGTACTTAACATACGATGGAGAGAGAGAGAGAGAGAGAGAGAGAGACGGGGAGACCCGGACAAGAAAGAAACGAACAGTAGTAGAACAACCATTTCGTCTTATCTTGTCTCCCCCTTTCTTTCGCGCAAAAGACATGGCCAATGTACAAGCGCAAAAAAACGGCTGATCTCCATAGTGAATAAAGAAAAGCGCGCGCGCGGGTGGTCCTACAGTAACCGGTGATGATACTCAGTCTACTAATCAGCTACGCAGGGAAACTCACTTGATTGCATATTGTAGAGGTAGCGGACGAACTGGCCGCGTAGACATCGGAGGGCGGGCTGACGACAGAAAAGCTGATCGGCGAAGTCGAATGCCGTAGGCAGAGCAATCTCCCACTTGAGCACACGAAGGATGACCAGTTCCCAGTTCTGAAAGAATAGAAGATCATGATACTCAGTCAAGGGACGCTCATCAGCTACGCAGTCAAATGTGTGCGAGAAAGAGTCGTACGATAATCTGCTTGGGAGTGGACGAGTTGTCGGTGAAGAAGGAGAGACGGCTGGCGTTGAGAGGCGTGGGCGCTTTCAGCTTCGATGCCATCAGGATGCAGGCAGAGGCGATGGCCTGCACGGATAAACATCATGATACTCAGTCAGACAAGACCAGCTACGCAGCGAAAGCAGATAAACATCATGATACTCAGTCTGCCAAGACCAGCTACGCAGCGAAAAAAACTCACTTGAACATCACGTAGGAACACTGGCTGCGCGGAGAGGAAGCAGTCGAGGATGAGCACGGACAGGGGATAGATCTGAAGAACATATACATTGTGGTGCGATCAGGGGGGCGACGTTTGTCAAACATCAGAACCACCGTATACCTACCTCTTCGTCGACAGCATCCTCACGGAGGACGTCGTGCATCCATTCGACGACGGTCGTACGATGGTGCGACTGCAGCTCCGTCTGCACACCTCCACAATAGTGCGGATTGACGAGCACCGACTCACGCTGCAAGTAAGCACATCATCATGATACTCAGGCAACGAGTGAATCAGCAATGATACTCAATCATCAGCTACGCAGCCAAAGCCAGGAATGATACTCAGTGAGAGGAATTAATTAATAAGGCAATAACGTGAACATGAAGTGAAGGCGCAAGTGAATAATGCGAATGAAAGGACAAAAACTGCGTAGATCCAACACTCATTCTTCCTCTCTCTCTCTCACTCACACTTCGTGTACAGATTTGAGTTAAAGACAAGGAAAGGGCAGCAGAAGAAGAAGAAAGGAGGTGGCGAGAGATCGTGTGAAAGTGAGAGAGTATATGTATGTGACAGACAGACAGACAGACTGACGAACAAAATGAGAATATTATAAGATCATGGGAATTCGAGAGAGAAGTAGAGAAGGAGAGGGAGAAATCCCTAAAGATGAGAGAGGAATATAAGGACAAGATGTAGAGGAAGAAGCGCAATGTTCACCACCTGGGGCGCGCGCATCCCCAAACTCGTAGGGCGAGATCAATAGACAATGAACAAAGGCATAATAAAATCAATAATCATGATACTCAGTAATCAGCTACGCAGACAAAAAAACACACATGATACCTCAGTGTCCTTGAGGTTCATCAACGCTCTGTCGTCCATCTGAATCTTGGCGTCGAGCATGGGCGCGACGTGCGGGTGTTGGGCAGTGTTCAGCTTGCCATCGGACACAGGCACACGACGACGGTGCACGGGCAACTGCAAATATCACCATCATCATCATCATCATCAGCTACGCAGCCAAATCATCTACTCATCATGATACTCAGTCTCATCATACCTGACCGAGGACGACTCCACGATTCGAGGCACGAATGGGCAGCGAGCGGCGTCGATGCATGGCCGAGTTGGACGCCTTGAACGAGGTCGTCTGGATGGTGCAAGCGTGGCCGAGAATTGCGGCGGTGTGCTGGTGATGGTGCGTCGAGTGCGTCGACGTTTCCAGATCCGTCGGCGATGGTGTGGCAGAGGTCGACGCTGCTGACAGCTCTTCGACGCAGCGGAGCCGCGTGTACAGCGTCGTATCGGGAGCGAGCGAGGCACGACGATGCATCTACTGTAATGGATATCATGATACTCAGTCAAATCAAGTAATAAAAGAATACTCAGTCAAACAACAAGCCAAAGTACTGTAATCAATACAGGTAAATCATTTACAGTAATCAGATCACAATATTACAGTAACCACACATACTACAACAGAGACAATGTGTAGGATGAAGTGATCATAAAGTTAAGGTAAGGAACGGTTGGAGGGGGGGCGGGACTTGGTGCTGTCCTCAACCGGTCGGTCGAGATAGCGATAGGGCCCTCTGGTATCTTCTTCTCTAGGTTAGGGGGGAGGGGCAGGGGGGCAGCAGTACAGGGGGATGAACCTGACTCCGCCCCCATCTGAGAGACTTGCCTCCCCCTCTCTCGCGCATCTCTACCTCCGCTCTCTTCAGTGGCCTTCACTCTCTCGACTCTACCCTCATGCAACCTAACAGCCTTGTCGAACGAATGAATGAAAGAATGGTGGACATTATGGTGTCCGTCTTCAACTCTCTTATCTCTGCCTCCTCCGCCCCCCTCTCTCGACTCTCTGTCTGTCTGCACTCTCTCCTGCTCCCATTGTCTCTGCCCATGTACCTATCAAGTCCTTTCCCTCTCTCTCTGTACAGGAGCCGCGATTGCTATCGGACATCTACAAATCAAAGGGCATCACTGCACCATTATTATTATTCGTCTTATTATCAGTTGACGGTTCCGATTGACGGAGCAAAAGAGTTACGACGGGGTCGAGCCATGGGTCAGTCGAGGTTATCCCCGGGAACATGGAAGGACATTACATTACATTACATTAAAACAACTATATCAGCACTGGGATGTTATTTTAGCTGGGTCGCCATTCGTCGACATGGAGGACACATCGTGGTATCCCCTACTAATCACTCGAGTAATTGATAGTCTAGACACAGTAATCCAACATCAACGCAAGCATCGATCCTATGGCTTCGTACCGCACAAAAGAAGTCAATTCACGGTCTATGTAGGTGCAGGGTATATGACATGCGAAATTTAGCTCTAAACGAAGTTTACATTCAGGTATAAAATTATGAAATTTTAATTAGGTCGTTCAATCACCACTACCTAATGACAGAGAAACCTCTATAATGACAGATACAATGACAGACAACGTAATATGTCAAACGGTATTTCCAGTTCAGAGAAGGTGTGACACTGATGTTCACGCCTTTTACGTGAATGTTGTGATTGGAATGAACATGTTGAATCAACTAGGGAGAGGAGGAGAGGAGTGATAGAGATACTTGTAGAAGATAAGTAGATGAACATGGAGAGGGATAGAGAGAGGGAGAGAGATGTAGTAGTGAGAGTGAGTCGAGAAATGAGGCTATCACATGCCTATCTAATCTTGGCCCATCTTTCTTCCATCGACGAACACATTGACAGTGGGACTGACAGTCTGTCAGACTGACAGATAGGAGATAAAGTCATGTTTATTACTTTGAGGCAGATTTTCGGGAATGATAATGACTGGAGGTGATCTGATACACTTTCATAGCCTCATAATGCGAGGATTGACCCACTATAGAAGGCTCATTTGCAGTGACTTGATGGGAAATTAGCTAAAAATGATGATTTTTAATCAGTGGCCGTATGCATGAACAACGGGAAACCGTTTTCCGGGAAAATGTGACGTCATTAGCGTAGGCGGAGGATTTTTTGGAAAACGCCTCCGCCTACACTAATGACGTCACATTTTCCCGAAAACGGTTCTTGCATACGGCCACAGGAAATAACGAATTTTCTAAATCAACCAACCACATTTCGAAAATCGACACGCTATACAAAAATAACGGAGAGGGTACCGAAGATGCATGACTACGACTAATTCGCGACAGTCCATGTCGAGACAATTTTCATTCGATATAAAGAGACAAGGGCAATGCGTTTGCTTAGCGATAAGACAACGACGGTCGATTGTGTGTCAAGGCGCAACGATTAGTAGCCCCAGGCACGTAGTCTCGATGTCTTAAACCTCCCCCCCCTCTATTCATCGCAAATCGAGTTGAAAGGGCGATAATCCGAGTCATCTGCACCAAGTGACACCTATTCAGAGAAACGGTCAGATACGGACCACTTACAAGCAATGTTAGCCTTAATGTGCAGCAAAACAAGAGATACTTCGAAAAAAAAATTAAAATAATCATTAAAATAATAATTATACCTGATAAATGCTCGGAATCGTGCCCAACAAGCCCGATTCGCCCTGCAATTGCGTTGTATTGTAGAATGATATGGATATGACGGGGGACAAAAGATAGCCGATAAAGGTATGATGGATTTACGATCTGCTTCCGGGAATAAAACAAGGATAGAGTACAGATGGATATACAATGGCTGAACTGTGGCGGTGAGTCCCTTATGTCGATCGAAACATCATAAACAGACAGGCAGTCCTGTCTAACTGTCACATTGGGGCTGGACAAGGAGAGCTAGTCATCATTTATGACAAACTCTCCCCTCTCACAGTCAGTTACAAGAGGAGGAATGAGACACACAAAGCGAAGCGAAAGAAGAAGAAGGAGAAAGGCATAGAAGAACTGTTGCCATTTGGTATGAGAAAAGAGAGAAGACAGAGGAGGAAAGAGTACAACGAGTTGAAAAGATGAACAAGGAGTGAGGAAGAGCAGAAGATCCTAATCGATTTTTGGAACAGACGAAATTAAATGAGAAAAGGCACGAAAAAATGATCAATAATAGTCTAGACAATGATGTTGTTGCAGCAATCAACAACCTCGCGCGCTCGACCAAACTACAGACCACACCGTAATCAGTACAAAAGCTGTCTAGACTAGGTCATTATTTTAATTGACAGCTATCGATGATTGACTTATTTTGCAACTTTATTTAATTAAATTTTATTTATTTTCAAAAAAAAATTATTATTATTTCTGTGTGCTCTGTGACCATATGATAATGGCAATCACATAGAAAACCTCGAGAGGAGCAGTGGTAATGACACATTCCCTATTTGAATTCCCACCCTCTCTCTCTCTCTCTCTCTCGCTAGATGATCGCTGCCCATAACCTTTCGCGCGGTAGAGTCTCGGCCATTAGACAAACATACATTATTCAAATTATACCGTATCTCATTAGATTAGTTTTCGATTAGACATTGATAGAAAACTGATCTTTTTTCATTTTTAATTCGTACCTAATTGAACACTAATCAACCTATGCTTATCTACTTCATTATTAACGGGAAATTAAACTTTTTGCGTCATTGATCGATATGATTGATCGATTACGATATTGATCGAAATTCACGAGAGCAAAAAAACGAAGAGAGAATGGTCGTCTAAATGAGTAGATTGTGAAAATGGACAATAAATCTAAGAAGAGAGTGCGCAGCCCTTTTCTTTGTCTCTCTCTCTACATACTTTCCGTTTTTCTCATCCTTCTGGCTCTCTCCCTCTCCCTCTCCCTCTCCCTCTCCCTCTCCCTCTCCCTCTCCCTCTCCCTCTCCCTCTCCCTCTCCCTCCTCTTCCCTATCTCCTAACGAAGGGCGACGTCACAGCAGGATTCCATACGATTGGCTAATTGATTGTCCTCACTGATCTACTCTAACCGCCTGCACTCTCTCATCCACTCTCGCTCTCTCTCACATCCCCCTCTTCTTATCTCTCAAGAAGATCATGTTCTATCAACTATCCCCTTATCTCGACTTGTTATCAGATGGGTCAAAAACGGAATTATCGATCGATCGACCGAGAGTCTTCAAGGTCTAATAGGGAGAGAGTGAGTGTTACTTCATTTCACACTTCCAGCTCTTAGCACCTTCCCCTTTCGGATAGGTATTATTCACTATTTCACCTTGAGGCTATAGCCTTCTCATCTATCCATAGTCTTTCCAGCCATCCATCTTGGACGTCTACTTCTGCCTATCTCTCCCACTCCCTTTCCCTCTCCCTCTCCCTCTCCCTCTCCCTCTCCCTCTCCCTCTCCCTCTCCCTCTCCCTCTCCCTCTCTCTTTCCATCCATCTCCTCTCCCTATCCCTTTTATCCATCACTGTCTACACATTTCTATAGTGAATCGAGAAGGAGCCTCTTCGATTTATGAATTGAATTGAAAGTTACAAAGACGAGTCACACAGTTTCAATGGATGAAAGACCAAGTTTCCCCACTCAGATTACGGTATCTAGCTGATTCAAAATTGATTACGGTAAATCTGGACCGGAAGTGTCAGCTACCGTAATCTCATTTGAATACAAAGTGACCTAATCTATCGGATTACGCTTTTGTCTACTGACGATAGTGGAAACGTTATGCTCAAGTACTCACAATATCCAGTTACGGTATCCGAGTAGGGAGGGGGAGCGGAGCGAGTGGGGGACAGGGGGAGCCATGTCGTGGAGCGAGTGGGGGACCGAAGTGAGGCAAAACGGTTGTCATCCTTATCTCTTGGAACACTGCAGAATGTGGCGGGAAATGGGGGTGCTTGGAGATGGTTTTGGAGAGAGGCGGGAAAGTGAAATGAAGAAATGATGATTACTCAACGCTAAAACGACACTTATAACTCATGACCGTCACCAAACTTACAACAACACACGAATGGAACGGAGCAAAGGGGAGCGGAGCGGACTGGGGGACACCTCCGAGGGGAGCGGAGCGGAGCGGAGCAGCCTGTGGGACAGGCGATGGAGTGAATCAAGTGCGAGTATATAATATCGTGTTGCCCTTACGTTTCATATTGATCATATCGGAGTGATGAGAACCAGGCTGTACCGGTTAGAGATAGAGCCTTACAGCCCCCTTCTCCCTCTTGAAATCATACAGTGGGGGAAGGAGAGGGAGAGTCAGAAGGCTAGAGGGGGGAAAGAGTTGCCAACTCTTATCTCGACTGCACTTCGTCCACACTTCCCTTCCTCTCTCACCGATCAATAATCAATCAATAATCATCAATCAATATTGATGATATTTTATCGATTTCTGAATAATGTAAAGCCTCTTGTCCCTCCTTAGCATCATGACATTTCCTGTATTCCACAGTATCCATAATCCCGTCTGATCCGTCCATCTACCGTACATCTACAGTAATCTACCGTACCCCAGTACACGCCACTAACCCCATAAACTGTGAAGGTGTCAATCAAAGGTGCCACACCGCCACCTCTTATCACTATGGAGATGGGCCAATTGCATAACCCATAGTGCGGGAACGTGTATACTAGGGCAGATACCCTCACTTTTTAACGATCGGCGCCACTCAAAGGTCTGGTACAAAAAAGGACTAGATCGCGCATTGGCCCCATCAATGAGGGTACTTTATCTACAACGACCCAACTACTACTCCTAACACCTGCCTACTTCTTATTGTCTGTCGGGCGCACCTTATGCTCCGAGTCAGGGTTACTGTATCGGGGGTACTGTAGGAATATTATACGGTACGGAAGGGATAACTGATACCGTATCTCGTCACGGTTACTGTAACAGCGAGTGTACTGTAGCGGCTCCCACGACAAAGGGGGACACATATTCAAATATGAAGATGAAGATGAAGAGGGCGACAGAATGCGCAACATATGAACAGGCCCCTTTGCACAGTCTGTCCCTCTCCTTCACCCTCTCCCTCTCCCTCTCCCTCTCCCCTTATCCCAAGTCTCCCAGCACGTAACAATACAACCCCCATCTCCTTTGTTCTTCAATATCTCTTCATTACAATGCATACACATACAATAACAAAACATATCAACAACTCTAAACTACAACAAATCAATCAATATCTTCGAAATCAATCAATATCCTCGATCGCTACCGTAATTCTCCGTAATTCTAAGCCTTTTCCCGTCGAACTCCCGTTTTCTTCACGTCCTGTTCGCGGGAATGTTCCTGAATCAGGGAAATCGATAATCATATAATCGATAATCATATGATCAATCGATAATTAACGAAATCCATAAAATGATTGGATGAAGAGGGAAGGGAAATTGTGCATTCAGCCCCACTCTAAAAGACACTGGAAGGTCATCATTTCTTTCTCTTCCTCCCTCCTTCTCAGTCACTTTTTTTGTTCTGCTTGGTACCTTTCTGATTCGCTCCAGGAAAGAAAGAGAAGAGGAGGAAAGTAGATAGACAGAAGTGTAGAGGTAGACGAAAAGAAAGAGTGAGAGAGGGAGGGAGAGAGAGAGGGAGAGAGAGAGAGGGAGAGGGAGAGACAAAAAAGCGAACCCCAATAGAATGTCACATAAAAAAGTGCTGGTTCCTGCCAGCGCCTTCTTCTTTCTCCCCTCCCTAATGTCCCCATAGACAAAGAACTATTAGGCAAAACTATACTCCAGACTACGCGCGCGACCGGAAACCGTCAAATAGGGGGACCGGGACCGGCAATTGCTTACCCGGGCGCGCGTCCGCATCCGCTCGTACGCGTCGAGATCGAGGCGTAGACCGCGCGGCTCCGCCCACAACTCCGCAATGTCCGCGCTGATGCCGTGGGCGTCGTGCAGACGGAACAGTGAGGGACCTGCAATCATAGCCGTCGAATAGCTTGGTTATCGATTTTCAAAATGCGTTTTCCGATTGTTCTGAAATTTTGACTCAAATTGAGGTCACGCTTGGTACTTTGAAACATACTTTTCGACCTGAGCCTGCAACGAATGCCAAAATAAGAATATTATATTATTATGATAGATTAAATATTAAATTAAAAATATGATAATTATATTAATAATATATTATAAACAGCACAAGTCCAATACGCTTCACTTGTGTTGGTTATAGGAAGAGGAATGGTTTGATGTTTCAATCAGAACATAGTGCGGTAGTTCACTGATAGGGGCATCTCTCTCTCTCCCTCTCCTCCTTTCTCTCTCTCTCCCTCTCCTCCTTTCTCTCTCTCTCCCTCTCCTCCTTTCTCTCTCTCTCCCTCTCCTCCTTTCTCTCTCTCTCCCTCTCCTCCTTTCTCTCTCTCTCCCTCTCCTCCTTTCTCTCTCTCTCCCTCTCCTCCTTTCTCTCTCTCTCCCTCTCCTCCTTTCTCTCTCTCTCCCTCTCCTCCTTTCTCTCTCTCTCCCTCTCCTCCTTTCTCTCTCTCTCCCTCTCTCTCTCTATCTCTCTCCCTCTCATTTTCACTCTCATTTATCGGTCCTTCAAGTGCGCCTAATAAATGATAACAGACTGCTGGCGCCAATTCTATCACTCTCTGAAAGGTAGAGGGAGAGGGAGAGGGAGAGGGAGAGGTAGAGGTAGATGGAGAGGGAGAGAGGGGAGAGAGGAAGAGGAAAATAACTTGTAACTCTCTTTTGTATTATAAATCGTCCATAGCGCAGTTTCATAGACTGACTATAGCTGATTGCATTTCCTCCTCGTCTCATCGACGATAAGAGAAAGTAAATAACGTACACAAAGAGCCATAACACGTATATACATGTGCTTCAAATACCACTACATGAAACCCAAAATACACGACTTCCTTAGAAAGATCAAAGATCAAGCTACAGTACACCAGGACACGATTTCAAGTTCCAGCGCAAAAGACCAAATAGCAAACAAGAAGCTAGCATCATGCGCTCAATTACCAAAGATCAAAGATCAATCTACCGTAACCCACCAGAGATTATGTCACCGGACGCTAGCGATGCTGTCTCCTTGGTGAAATGACGGAAGCCCTTCTCGACAGTCTTCCAGAATCTACAAAGATCAAAGATCAAAGATCAAAGATCAGAGATCAAGAATCAAAGATCAAGGATCAAAGATCAAGGATCAAAGATCAAAGATCATACTTGGTCTCCTCACTCGCGATCACCGCCTTCACGTGCGACCGTCGTTCAGACAGCTCCGGATAAGCGGATGACTAAAAAAATTTAAATTTAAATTAAAATTAAATTAAATTACTTAAATATTATCCAATACAGTGAATTATATCCCAAAGTAGGATTGCTAATATCTGCTTATACTATGGTTATTTAAAGCATAAATCTAAAATTTGCTATCAATGTGCCAATTCACCCGCACGATTCACGTTTCACCATTTTTACTTGATCATGCATGAAACATCGTCTGAGATCCATTCTTTATTCTTTATGGTTAGTGCCATATATCACGAGAAGTGGTATAAACTCCTAATAAGAAATCCGCAACGTCTACTTGCTACGATCTGGTATTCGAGAAAAATCGATAATGAAACAATGCCCACAAAGATCAAAGATCAAAGATCATGTTTGAGATAGCAAAAACGATCACTGACCAGTGTTTGCGTGATGACATCAACGACATCCGCGAGTGCGCCCTGTTCAATCCGCAGCTGGCGCGCGCGCCACGCGGCCTTCCGCACCATCCTGCGGACGACGAATCTGACGAAATCATAGGTCAAAACGTATGTCACATAGTGCCAAGCCTTACCCGGATTTTGAGCCAAAAATTCACAAAAATCGAAAAACCTGACCGCATTTTGAAAACCGAGATAACCTAGCTATTCGACCTAATCTGGTACATATTTCAAAACTTAAACTCTACTTAAAATACGTCACTGACTTGACGTTTACTTTAAGTAAACTTCAAGTGAGTGACGTCACTTTTTCACTTTAAGCAGACTTACGTTTCACTTGAAGTAGACTTACAAGCCTACTTAAAGTGAGAGTGCAAGTAGACTTTAAGTTTTGAAATACCAGAGTATGCACTCACCCTGCATCGCTGCCCGACGGCACCGCTCCGTCCGCTAGCGCCACACACGCGGCACGCGTATGATCCGCGATGACGCGGAAGGCGGTGTCGCGGCCATCCGCGTCTGACGCGCCCACTCGGCCAGTGTACGCCGTGCCGCCACCCGGCGTCAACTTAAATAAAATAATATTTAAAAATAACATTTTTTTAAATATTTTTATATAACTTAATTAAAATATTTTATTGTTATTTCCTCAGTTACAATCCGATTGCATCATGGCCATTAATTACATTTAATGTTTAATTAATTAATAAACAGTGGGTGACGTCACCGATTCAATCTCTGAATGCGGCAACGCAACCCTCTTTCATTCATTCATGCATACGATCATTATATCTCTGCGCTCTCTCACCCTCACCACACTCTTCCTCGCTCTCTCGTCGCCTCTCCGTCTCGCCGTCTCTTCACCCCGCTCCGCTCTCTCGCATCCCCTCTCTCGTCGTCTGCGCTCTCTCCACTCCATCATACTCTCTCGATCAAGTTCACATGCAACACAAAAAGTAACTGGGATGAGAGAGGGGACACAAATAGTTCCAAAGGGCAGTCGAGGGACACGATGAAGAAAAAGGGGATTGAAAGGGGACAAAAGGAGGGGGCATGATAAAGGTCTATACTCTCTCTCTAAATGTTGCATTAGTGAGCCGAAAATTCATTGCATACGCATATAAATAAACATATATAAATAACATAAACAGTGTATTGACCATAGTCTTATTTCTACATGTTCACAACTACGAAGTGAACAACAAAATAACTAATTCTTTAGGAGTACATCTCTGATAATTTCGCTCACTTCTAGTATTATTCCGAAGTTCTGACCGAGTATACACATCTTTCTTTTCATCATACATTTCCGGCATCTCACAGGATATTACTAAGTAGGTCGATTTAGAAAAATCGTTATTTTTCGTATAATTGTAGTATTTTCTCAGAAAAAAAGTCATATATCATCGGAATATGAGGATATGAAAATATTATACAGTTCTTAATCATTCTGGGATTGAAATAGAATGAGAGAGAGGGACAGATTATATTTCTCTTTCTCTTTCTCTCTGATAGTCTCTCTCAAAACACCCATCATGTACCATGATGATTAAGTGGACAGAAACATACTAATCATCATCATGATCATCTCTCCTCTCTCCTCTCTCTCTCCCCCCCCCCCTCTCTCTCTCTCTCTCTCTCTCTCTCTCTCTCTCGTTACCAGGAGATCAACAATGAAAAAGTATGCCGAGCTCCATTTTCAAATCAAAAATCAGATTTATTTATTTTATTTTTTATTTATCGTACCCTTGCGGTGTACGATAAAAAAAATCAATCGCCGACTACAGTATACCTTCTCAATCGCGGCGAGAATCGGCCGGAAAAGGTCCGTGTCAAAGTTCGATCCGACTCCCTGCACCACGGACACGAGGCGTTCCAAACCGAGTCCTGCATTATCGATTTATTGATTGATTATCGATTTATTGATTGATTGTCGATTTATTGATAGATCTAGCCATTTGATCTAGGTTTTAAACCAGCGATTAAAATATTCGTTGTAACACTTTCTATGAGGAGCGCTCATCAAATTTTAACAGATAATATTAATACATGTACAAGTATAGGTTTACAGGCACTTTAAATGTAAATGTTTTAAAATACATAGGTTAGCTAGCAATGTGCCCTGTGGTGTTTCGGCCGCCACGTCTATAGTATTTAGTGAAAAGAGGATGAAGCATTGCCAAGAGTCGCACTCCACTCTAATAATCAATATTCTCACCAGATTAAACTAGTCTCGATCTTAGATCTCCCCCCGCACCCACTACGCATATTAGTACTAGCGCGAAGACAATTCTCGCCACAGGGATAATCAATCAATAATCAAGGGAGACTACCGTAATCCCCTCCAGACCATCCCTATTAACTTGTCTCCCACATGGCTATCAACCAATCTCATTATTCCCATCAATCAATCAATAATCAGGAAATCAATCTAATCAAGGATTCCCAAGCACCTCAATCAATCAATTATACTCGAGATCAATTAAAATCTTTCTCAGGCTAATCAATCAATAAATCGATTAATATTAATCACACTTATCCATAATGTTAGTCTAATCGTTCTGATAAAGACAATAAACAGGTCTATAATCCATCTTCTTCTCACTCCATCACTTGACATAATGGTGCTATTCCTATTGTGAAAACAAAGAGGGAGAGGGAGAGAGAGGGGGAGAGAGAGAGAGAGAGAGAGAGAGAGAGAGGGAGACTAGAACAATAAGGATGGTGAGAAGATTGATGGGGGAAGTGTTGACAATGAATCGAGTGTGGATAGACTCTGGCGCAATGTGCACATATCATATCCGATTATCTCTCCCTCTCCCTCTCCATCCAATGAATCTCTCCCTCTTGACAGCAGATGATCATGATGACCATATCGATTCCGATAACCATCAAGTGACAGGTGGGCGAGAGGGAGAGGGAGAGGGAGAGGGAGAAGGAGAGGGAGAGGTAGAGGGAGAGAGAGAGGGAGAGGGAGAGAGAGAGGGAGAGGGAGAGGGAGAGACTTCTTATCGTATCTTCTACAGACAGATGGTAGTTCGTCTACTATAGATATGATCAACGAGGAACTAACAACACATTGCATCATTCGTTCCATATCACATAACAATATTAGACGCAATCGGAACAGGGACTTACCGCACGATACCCACCGTAACCCGTAACCCAATTGACCCGATACCGATACCGTAACCCAATTGATCCAACTCGTAATCAGTCAATATCATTATTTTACGCAAGAGTTTCTATGCACAGACGATCTACAGAGACTTATCATACGAAGACATGAAAGGCTCGTAGATTCGTCGTTAACATAGGTCGAATAGCTATAGCTAGCTATAGCACCTATAGGTTATCGAATTTTAAAATGCGGTCAGGTTTTTCGATTTTTGGGAATTTTGGCTCAAATGCGGTCAGGTTTTTCGATTTTTGGGAAATTTAGGCTCAAAATGCGGTCAGGTTTTTCGATTTTTTTGGGAAATTTAGGCTCAAAATGCGGTCAGGTTTTTCGATTTTTTGGGAAATTTAGGCTCAAAATGCGGTCAGGCTTGGTACTTTGTAACGTACTTTTCGACATATGGTCATTAAGCTATACTAGACAATCTTAAAACTTATATTTCATAGTGCATCTCCCACATAATTGTACAATTTCAAATAAAAAAGCTGAATATTCTACAGTAACCCTTATCACATATACTATTGCCACTTCTCCATTATTCCAGAACCATTTCCATCGTGCGCGACCACCACAGTATCCCTTCCATCAATCAATAATCAATCATTCAATCAATAATAAATCACTATCACTGCCACCCCTGACGATGTATTCACACTAAATCTTGCTCACATTGGATCGTAGATCTACCGGAAGTTTGTGGGAGTCGGAACGATTTATTCGATTGTCAGAGGAGAGACTGTTGTGTGGGGCCTTAGGGGAGAGTGGAGAAGGGTATGGTAAGTAGCTACCGGAACAACTGTTGCGACCGTGTCTTATCTTAATCCCCCTCCATACGTGGGCGGGCATTGCCGCTGGAAATTTTTTGGAAAATTGGGGGGTCGGGTGCCAAAAATCGGGGGTGTATTGCCGCTAGCGGCAGTGGTGCCCACGTATGCCCCACACTCTCTTATTGTGACAGTGTCTACTTGTTTAGGGGCTCCGCAGTTGTGTTGTTCCATTTACTACATTTTAGTCTTCTAAACTAACTTTTCATTTTTAGTCCAGACTAAATAGACCGGTCGAGCAAAAAGCTAAATGGTATTGAACCGAAAATAATCGCGGATTTTATTCGACCAAACAACACTATTCCAGATGAGGGAGGATTCTTTATACTTGTTTGTAACGATTTTACGAATAAAATATGCTATCTAATATACATTGTAACCAATATAATTTAAGACAAAAACATAATAATGACTGATTTGAATGTGCTGATCAAGGCCTCTTCCTTCCCTTATTGTCTCTATCTATCTCGAACATCTCATCTATCCCTCAAACTTCACTCCATTAAACTGTCATACACCTCCTTTTCTCCCTCTCCCTCTCCTTCTCTCCCTCTCCCTCTCCCTATCATTCCATCAATCTCTCCGTTCATCTTCTTCTCACCTTATCTCTACACCGATTTCCACTTATCGCAACATTTCCTCACTTTAGCAAAGGAATGGAGTGAAGGGACTGCCATAGCGTTCAGACGGTGTTACATTTTTCAAGACGTGCGCACGCCGTAACGACGGAGGAGTGGGTTACGGCGTGCGTACGTTTTGAAAATGCAACACCACCTTATCGATTGTCAACATATATTATAATAATAACGCACAATATATGGTTCATTTCGTCACTTGATGAGAAACGAAGCTAAACATGTCGATTTTTAATAGAAAAATTACGAATTTTAAAAATCAACCCATTATTAAAAAGGGCAAGAGCATCGACCTATTTAAAAAATAAACCTATTTAAAAATTAAAATCAAAGCAAAATCATACATTACCATACCCTCGCAGTGCGAGGATTGACCCACTATATAAGGCCATTTTAGGTCACTTGATAAAAAAATTAAGCTAAAAATGACCATTTGTAAGAGAAAATAACGAATATTGTGAATCAACCCACCGTATTTCGAGAATTGACCCACTATATAAAAATAAACGGCGAGGGTACCGAAAATGTATGAACAAAATTCACACAATCGATTGAATACTCTGCCCGCACCTTGAATTTGATTCCACAAAAACCAGTAAATCAATAATCAATCAATAAATCAATAATCAATCAATAACTCCTACCCGTATCCACATGCATCGTGGGCAACCGCGACACGCTGCCATCATCGTGTCTGCAATACACATTCAATCCATTCTGCCCGGATCTACCGTAACATACGATCTATTGATTTGCGTCCGATAGAGTACGGTAGTATATCGATCTTGGACTACCGTAATCAATAGCAGGGATACGGTAAGTGTTACAGTAGATTCAAATCTCTCGATCGTCTCACAATATTCCTACCATCTCTCACTCTCTCTTTCACAGACTGTCATAGCATTCTCAAATTGCTCTCTCTTTCTGTGAAAAGTACCGATCGTGAAGGCAGATAGTGAGGGAATGGGGCAGAGGGAGAGGGAGAGGTAGAGGTAGAGGGAGAGAGAGGGAGAAAGTGAGAGCGAGAGATAGAGAATCTCCATCGATGAACGGCACTATTGCCAGCTGCCACCATATGGAATAGAGAGAGATACTATTGAGTCAAGATCATACTTTCTCTTTCCTTTGTATTTACACAGAGTTTGAAACGAGATTCAAACTGGTAGAACGACTCCAAAACAATATTGACTTGAAAATATAATTTCAACGATATGGGGACTTCTGCACATAGATAACACGAGAAACTACAGTATGCATAGATTATCGATCGTAGTTTATGTAGTGTAACTACCGTATACCTCATTATGGTGTAACTACCGTATACCTCATTATAGTGTAACTACCGTATACCTCATCGAATTGGTGAAGACGACGTTCCACAATTCGACGACACTATCGTCACGATTCACGAGATGCGGCACGCGTGTGCGACCCTGAATGAGGGAATGATCAATGGGATTGAAGGGGGGGGGTACTCTACCGTACCACCACTTTTGAAATCTACCGTAATCAAATTTGGAATATTCAAAGATCCATCCGGGTCAATACGAAGTAAGCTATACGCTATCATACTCTACCCTAATGTACATAGTGTGGCTATCGAACACTAGAATACGGTACCGTATATCCCTGACGTCTACAGTATTCCTACCGTACCCTTGATATCTACAGTAATCTTACCGTACCCGAGATGTCTACAGTAATCCACCGTACCTCAACTCGATCAAAGTGTATCTCAGTGCATGGCCCACACGATCCCGTCCTGCCCATCTCCCAAAAGTTCTCGCTCGTAAAGGGTAGAATCGCCTCGGGAGCAACACTGCAAGAACAATCATTGAAAATTCGTTGAAAATGGAAAAGGGAAATAGTGATATCTGAGCAAATCCTAGCCAAAAAGTGGGTTAATTGTAAGTCCCATTTGGCAGGGCAAAAATCATCTTTCCACTCTTAGTATATTTGCATTATTTGTAAATTCATTATTTGTTCTTTCAATTGATTGGAGCAATTACCGTAATATCAATCGATATTTAAGATAAACTGATACCGAAACAGCAAATCACTAATTCGTTACGGTTTTGCATAATCACCAGCATTCAAGATAGTATTATTCACGTCCGGAGCGCATGTCTATACTGGTCATGAAACTCGAATCAGCCTGGCCACTTTAAGCACTCTTTCAAATCCTTTCATATCGATATAATCGAATGTTCAGTGCTTCGCTGAAAATGGAAAAGGAAAATAGCGGCATCTGAGCAAATTCTAGCCAAAAAAGTTTTTGGCAGGGAAAATTTTTTCCCATTTTAATATTAAAATACTGTCTTTGAAAGAGAAAACAATTGATTACAGATTGCAGCAAGCGCATTCTTTTTGCACATGTAGCAATTATGAAACTCCCATCTTCCAGGTAGCTTTATAAAATGGCCTCTCTACGTCATACACATAGTGACCATAGGTGGGCGCGTGAAAACGAATTCTTCTTGCGCACTGCCTTGCCTAGCAAAAATTGGAAAATTTCCCGTGAAATCTGCTAAAAAATGGCCATGCGCATAGCCTTGCCCCGGTTTGCGCACAGCTTTTCCCCCCAGCGTGCCCAACTATGATAGTGACCATCTACTCTCATTGTTTCAGACAAAGGACCGAGTAGATCACTATAATGACCATACATTTTAGATACCCTCGCCGTTATTTTTATATAGTGGATCGATTTGGAAAATTCAGTATTTTTCGCTTACAATCGTCATTTTTAGCTTATTTTCGCATCAAGTGACCGAAAATGAGCAATATATGGTGGGTAAATCCTCGCATTACGAGGGTATGGAAATGTATGACATAGATTTTCGGTACCCTCGCCGTTTATTTTTATATATAGTGGGTCAATTCTCGAAATAGGGTAAGTCGATGTAGAAAATTCGGTATTTTTCGCTTGAAATCGTCATTTTTTGCTTATTTTAGGGGGTCAAAATCAATCCTTGCATTACGAGGGTGACTCATATTATTCCAGACAAAGGACCGAGTAGATCACCCTAATGACTCTCACTACACCTGTCTCGTCAGTGGACAATCAACACAAGTCAGAACCTTTGATTGTCTCTTTGGCCTTTGTCGGCACGAGGCACTCGAGACACGCGCGACTATTGCGCAAGCTGCGGGCCATTAATCGATCATTACCCGGGGGTACCATCCCCTTTTTCCTCGGTCTCAGTTCCCGATACCCGCGCGACACGGTCATCAACCGGGCAAACGAGGTCACCAATTAAATTGGACGATATACATATACAAGATAAAGGAATCCCGCACTATCAGTGACATAACATGTGCAGGTTGTAATTAGGGGACATGCACGATTGTGATGGGGAATTGGTAGAGATTGGGGGACTTCTGAAGGAGATAAGTAGAGAAACTATAAAAAATTATCTTTGGTCTTTCAACACGGGGATGAAAGCCACAAGTTTTTACATACAGCATTAAACCTAATTGAGGGGACTAGGGAAAATGAATCGAGCAATGCGAAATAAAGATGTCTGGTGTGGAACATACGTGGGCACCACTGCCGCTAGCGGCAATACACCCCCGACCCCCGATTTTCCAAAAAAATCACTCAAAATAACATATAAATGCTCCATTTTTTTGCGTCCGACCCTCCGATTTTCATTTCCAGCGGCAATGCCCGCCCACGTATGGTATGGAAAATGAAAATTTCCTCCCGTCTTCTATCTCAGTTGCCACAGTCAGTGTTCATTTAATTTTAGGAATAACTTGATCTTTGATCTCTTACCCAATCTTCTTCCATATCTCTCTCGTCTCGATATCCTCCTCGATGCCCCACTCTCGATGTCCGCCAAAGTACGCGACGTAGAGACGATCTGACAAGATTATCGATTGATTATCGATTAATCGATGGAAATTATCGAGTTCAAAAATCCATTTAACCTTTAGGAATTTGAATTATCTCCGTGAGAAATGTCCACGCCAGACGACAGGCTGTTTCCTGCAACAGAATATACGTTAGATTGAATCAATTATCGATCGTCGTTATCGATCAATAATTTTGGGAAAACTATTCAGACATAACCTAATTTGGTTTCTGCGGCATGTCATAGTCTCAACTGCGTTACTATAAAGCCACATTTAAATAGACACATTTAAATTCAGAACCAAAGTATACTGTATTTCGTAGCATGCTATGTTTATTTGGTAGTTGGAATGTGATAAGCAAAGTTGATAATTTTGCGCGCCAATTTCAGAGAGGAAAAGTAAATAATGTTTGACTGTTGATGGGTTACGAACGATAACAAAAGTATACCAAAACAAGGGCACAATTACAATTGTACTTATCAAGAACGAATCGTTTTGAAAAACATACATTGCCATCATACATGGGCGCCAACATGGGGGTGCCCCCTGTAAAATTATTGCTTTTCGAAAATTTGTGGAATGCCTCTTGTAAAAAATGACGTTCAGGCGAAATTTTTGCAAAAAAAGTGAAGGCCCCCTGTAAAATTAACCATTTTTCGTTCGAATGCCCCCTGTAGAATCGAGCTCCAGGTACCCCGCCCATGTATGATTGCCATACCCTCGCAATGCGAGGATTGACCCACTATATAAGTCCCATTTTAGGCCACTTGATACGAAAATAAGCTAAAAATGATGATTTTTATGCGAAAATATCGCATTTTGTGAAACAACCCACCCTGTTTCGAGAATTGACCCACTATATAAAAATAAACGGCGAGGGTACCGAAAATGTATGTTTGAAAAATAGCCGTATATACAAACTATTTCTTCCATTTCTTCCTTCTCAAGCTTGAAAACACTGACAATAAATAATGAGCCGACAGTTTGCAATCATACATTTTCATACCCTCACAGTGTGAGAAACGACACACTATATCAAGCTCATTTTTTATGCGAAAGATTACAATTTAAGCGAAAAAACGATGTTTCTAGATCGATAAACATTTTTTTTTAAAATCCGGTGAAATTTCTGTTTGCAATGATTCATCCACATGCTATTGATCTGCCATTTCAAAATCGAGCCATCATGAGAATTAAATATCTTTGATCTTTGATGATTACATATCTCTCACTCATTTCACTCCAAATTTAATTTCTGCACGATCGCGCGCGAAATTCAGTGAGAAACAAAATACACGACGACGATAAGAGATAATATGTGTGGAAAACAGGAAAGGGTGAGTGAATGAGTTCACATTGGCGCCTAGAGGGTAATCATCTATGGAGTAGTCATTAGAGTCATTATCATACATCCGATGGGAGGAATGAATACCAAGGGTCAGTGAGATATGACGAATTGGAAGGAAAACATGTTACAAGAGGAAAGTGAAACACTGATCGGGGACTTGTTTTTCATAGAATTTGAAATATTTTCTTATCAACAAAAATCAATGAGATATTGTGGTGCCATAGGTCGAATAGCTATGTTACACAAAATGCGGTCAGGTTTTTGATTTTTCGGGAACTTTTTAAGTTTGTAACCCACTATTTTTAGTTTGTAGCCTACTTTTCGACCTATGTGTGGTGCACGTCAGCATTTCCAAAAAGCATCATGCTGCATAACCCCTGCATAACCCGAGCTGCTTTCCCCAAATGAAAAATGCTAAAAAAATAACGTTTATTTTATAGTTTAGCTGGTAGGGAAGCTACAATACGCCAATAGTAACCAAAATTTTTGGTTGAGCTTGAATAGTTTATTTTCCAAAATTATCAAATTATCACACCGTTATAAAATTTCCATACCCGGCAATTTGAATTTATTTTTTAAAATTATTTTTCTCGTTTACTTTGCGCAGGAATATTCACATTTTCAAAGTATCAAATTTTGGGAAAACTATTCAGACACACCTTTTTTTAAGAAATGATAATATTATGAAAATCTTTCATCCAAAATTATTAATCATTAAAATTCAAATTTCAAATTAAATTTAGACAGTAACACTATTAAAAATCAAATGCCGGCCATTTCTTCGGCAGTTGAAATTAAAGTTACTGTTTAATTCGATTTTTTGAGAGAGTCAGAGTAGTAAGACAAGAAAAATATAATCTATTAAATAATCGTTTGTACCTTTCCGTAAGCGTTGTGGAATGCCCAATTGCCGAGCATTTCGAAGAATGACAGATGATGAAGATCTTTTCCGACGTCGTCGAGATCGTTGTGCTTTCCGCCAGCCCTAGAATTATTGATTGATTGATTATTGATTGATCGATTAAATGTTATTGATTGATTAAATATTGATGAAACATGCTGATTGATAGATCGGGAAAGAATTGATTGATTGATTGATTGGGAACAAAAGTATTACTTGAACAATTATACATTTTACAATAATTATTTTTACTATGGCTAATTTGTATGAAATTAACATGATTTTTAAAAATCCCTCTGCGATAGAAGAAAAAACGTAACGAAATATAGATTAGAAACTTACAGTAATTTGTTTTCGAAAAACCTCATGTTTCATGCTCTCCTTCTCATTTGAAACGAATGCTCTACTTTTAAAAAAAAATTTTTCTCGTTTTGATGGTACTAACGCGTGTTCAAGCTTACATGCCAACCAGAGAGCCAATCTAGTAACGTAATGGCACCGAAGCCAAGATCTACCGAAACAAGTTACAGCTACAGTAACCTTTAGAGAGACTTACCGTATACACTTTTGATGAGTGACCACCCGAGAAGGCCAACGATCGGGTGCGTCGACACCAGCCAGCATTCCTTTAAACTGAATTGGACTAAATCCAAGGATGTAAGCAAAATAATTTAATTTTTTCTATATCCTAATATGAGAACTCGAATAAAAACTAGAGTAAACTAGAAAACAGAAGCTCAATTAGTGAAGTAAGAATGTTTTTTGATAAAATTAAAACTACATATCTAGAAGAAACCATATTGACAGAGGTTTTCTTCTTCAACGTTTACAACGCTCCTTATTTGTCAGAAAACTCATAAATACTAACTCATTCATGATCATTGTTCTCTTTAGTACCTGATTCATTCCAGCATTGGTAAAAAGCAGTGACTGATCCTCTTTCGGAGATATCACACTACTCGAGGGGACATGCTGATGACCCTCAGCCTCGAAGAATGAGACGAAAGCTCGACGAGTTTCTTCCGCTGTTCTGATAGAGCTGGAGTGCCGCCGAATCAGACGCGCACACAGCATGGCTTAGCCACCTGATAAAATAGACTTGCATGTATGTTTACTTTGGGAGAAATTCCAGACTTCACAAATTCAATTCAATACTTAAAAATAAAATTAAAAATTTGAAATAGCTGAATTATTGTGGTCCTACAGTAAGGCAAGTGCGGAATAGTGGGAGCGATAAATCAAAAGGGCGTCCCTAAATGACGGTCGCGGCCGCGGTCACGGATGGAGACGGAGTGGTAGATCAGTCATATCGGCTCTCATACTTCGATCGATGAATTGTCTTATGTCTCTTTCTCTGGCTGACTGTTCCCTGCCTTCTCTGTCCGATTTTCCCGCCATTTTCAGTTATCATCACGTTTCACTATGCTTTTTGTTGTTATTTTCGTAGTTCGGTTGCCCTCTCCTTCTTCCTCTTTAAATCCTATTTCTTTCTTTCCTTGCGCTCCTATCTCCCTCCATCACTTTCCTTTTATCTCTCGTAATTATCGAATGGATATATCTAGATATGCCTCGTCACCCATCAAATTTGGATTTGTCTTTGTTTATTTACATATGTTATCATTGTTGTAGTCTAGACCTTCTTTTGTATTTCCATTTGCATATGATTCAATATCATATACATACTACGTGTCCTCACTTTGTTTTCTTCATTTGCAGTTTTCGGTCATCCTTTAAAAATCTCTCCTTTTCCTCGTTCAAAGCTCATCTATATATAGATCTTCCATAGATGGGCGCGTGAAAACGAATTGTTTTTGCACACAGCCTTGCCATCCCTTGCGGGGCTTTGTGCATACCTTTGCCTCGCAAAAAAATAGGGAAATTTCCAGTCAAATCAGCAAAAAATGGCCATGAGATATGAAAGGAAGGGAATTGAGGCTACCATCCTTTTGCGCGTCTATCTTGATATATTGCATCACTCTGTTTATGTTGTATTTCTCTCACTTCCAACCATTATTCAATTTTATTCATATTCTTGTGCTCCGTATTCAATAATAATTCGGAGGCCGTATCCATTCAGCGTTATGCACTGTTACATTTGCCTTACGTGCCTACGCCGTAGCCCCCCCCCCGCCGCGTCGGAGAGGCGACGGAGGGGATTACGGCGTAGGCACGTAAGGCAAATGTAACAGTGCATTACAAACAATTTGTCGATACACGTGGCTTCACGAGCGTAGACGTAGACATTATGTCAACTTTTACCCCTTACGCCATGGATACGGTGTCAGACGATTTGCGCAATGTGTCCTTCTTATCCTTAATTGTATTTAGTACACTCTGGCCACGACTGTCCTTTGGCCCACGAGAGAGTGGTCTCAATTTATTTATGCATAATCATTTAAATCATTTCAGAGGTCGACACGACACCTATCGCCACATCCGTAGATGACGAAATCTACTAAGATGACGTCGTTCTTGGGCAGATCCGTACAAGGTATGGTGCTTGATCTGGCTCTTTCTCTGAAACATGACCTCATAGGTCGAATAGCTACGTTACATATTTTCAAAATACGGTCAGGTTTTTTTGATTTTCGGATATTTTCGCCTCAAATGCGGTCAGGTATTCAAAAAAAAACTCCCTAATGAGGTCAGGTTTTTCGATTTTTCGTGAATTTTCGGCTCTAAATACGGTCAGGCTTGGTAGTTTGTAACGCACTTTTCGACCTATGCATGACCTTTGACTGGAAGATCAAACCTTTCAATTTATCATTCTACAGGCCGAATCGTCGTTTCGCATCATCATGATCGAAGAGCAAGTTCGTCGAGAATCCTGCCGACACTACCTAGATGACATAAGATGGTTTACTCTTGGACCTGATGCTTCTTTGAAGGTACGAGCCTTCCTTGTATTCTCTTTCCTGTAATGTTATGTTCAAGTCGTGTTTTGTGGAGATTTTGCCAATCTTTTTTCATGACTTTTGAACAGAACCTCTGTTAGAATATACTTTATCTTCGTTACGTTATTGCCTTTGCCTTTGCCAACGTTCTCTTCACTATTCACCGATCTTTTTCGTTGACAGAAACCAAAGTTTTATTCAAAGTGATCGTTCACAAACCTCAAATCGATGAATCTCGTAATTTGCTGTTTTGCAGGGCTAATCGTCACTTTCGTCTTCGGAAGGTCGTCGTCCTTGTCGTTGATGGTCTCCTCGATGTGTTCTTCAGAAGTGGGACGTCGTCTAGCTCCGACGTCCGCGTTCACTCGTCGTATTCCAGCAATGGCTGGAACTCGCTTTCCGAAAAAATAAAGAATTTGGGGTTGTTAATGTTCGAAATCGGTGTCTAAGCCCGCGAAGTTAAATGGGAGGGGCCAGCATCGTTATATAAATAAGGTCCGTGAAAAATGGGCGGAGCCATGCATCGCTTTATAAGTACGGGAGTGGATGAGTGTATGTAGTTCATTTGATATGTCTTCTAATAGGGACCCGTGGTCTAGTGGGTAGTAGATAGAACTGTCAGTCCGTCCGGTTGGTCGACAGGTAAGTTCGATCCCCCGGGAAGGATTAGCAAAAGAATGCCTCTCGCAACAGAACCCATCATCTTTTGCCTTTTTTTCTTGATGCATTTACGCTCTCCCTATGCTAACGCGGAGTATATGTCAGAGGTCCCAGAGAATGATCATGAATCGCAAACTAACTTTTTCCCCTAAAATTGTAAAAATATTCTAAAAGGCTATTTATGTATTTGTATGGAATGCACTATGAATGATTTTCCATTTTTATTGACGCAGAAACAGAAAGAGTGTATACAAAACAATAACGGATGATTACGGTAACATGTTAATGCACTGTTACATTTGCCTACGCCGTAACCCCCTCCGTCGCGTCGGACACGCGTGTCCGACGCGACGGAGGGGGTTACGGCGTAGGCACGTAAGCAAAATGTAACGGTGCATAAAGCTGAATAATTAAGCATATGGCTCTTAAAATGTGAGTATAGCATGCTATATAGAGATGTTCGCAAAGTTGTTACTGTATTGCTGAAGTTTGATCTTTGTATTTTGATCTTTGTCCACAATTTTTCGAACAATGGGCGAAAATAACGAATTTTGGCAGTATTCTTTGTTATTGAATTTTGCTTGTTATTTTCTATTAAAAGAAGATAAATCTAACAAGGGAACGTTCTCAACTTGTCCTGGCCATATGAGATGGCAATAGCATGAATAGAATCAGTTTTCAATGCTGATTACGAATCCGCTTTCATACGTTGCCCAATCGGGCAGAGTTTCGAGAAAATCGATATTGGGCGAATACTACAGTATGTAAAAAGTGCATACCTTAAAATTACTATAAAGAATTGAGGCAATATAATACTACCGTATCCCTGATGCGCAATCGAAACCAACGTGCGATGACACAGTCGACGCTTAATCAGCTGAAACTTATAAAACGTACTATGTAGTTTGAATTTTCGGCACTTCTTTGATTTCTGGCCCTGATCATAATATAGATTAATTCTAGTCATTTCTCATTCCTCACCACTCATTAGTCATTTCGCGTAGTAACCTACCCTTTTCTCGGTTGTGGTAAAACCAACCGCATCATGATTTCTCTTTACTTCTCCACGACTCTTTACTTCTTTGATACATATATGACAGGGTATTTGAAATTTTTTGCAATTCTTGTCAAGCAAAAAAAAATGCCAGAATCATTCTTCGCATTTTTGCGGTGTTTTCACTTTTTGCGGTGCGCACAAAAGACCGGGAAGAGAAAAAAGTCGAGAATAAAGGGAAAATGATTTTGCCATTTTTTTGCTTGACAAGAATTGCCAAAAATTTCAAATACTCTGTCCTATATTATATATTAATACATTGTAATGGATGTTTTAGTCACCATCAATGTTTCCGTAGAGATTTATTGTTAGAAATCACGGATAAAAAAGGAGATTAATTTATTGAATTGTACTTTTTCTTATTTTATAATTTACAAATATAGGTTTGCACGGCGATCGATGACTTCGGAATCATAACTTAGACACTGATCATTAAAGATCCAGACTTTTATCACCATTGCCTTGTAACATTGACTTTGAAATCGATGATTTGTATACCATCGGAATACGCAAGATCACTCTCAATACTTTTATTTTGGAAATTATGCGAAGGAATCGAGACTCAGAAAACGAGAAAGAAGAATTGAAATTATAGAACCGATCAATTGATCAACGAGCGCGCGGAATGATCTTTGCATAATCATCAATTAGCTCACTCTCTATTGATGCAAATTAGTTTTGGAACCCGACGATTTATAACCATCGATTAGGAACTGACGATTTGGAACCATAATTTCAAAACTTGAACTTCGTTGATAAAATGGAATAACTTCAATATTATCGTCTAGCCATGCAGATCTGCGGTCTTTAAGGCGATCCCTTATATGCAAATCTTGCTAATGAGTCACGTAAGAGACACTTGTATGTAAAACAATGAAATTTGGATCTCAATCAGAGATCAAACGATCAAAATCCGCATGGCTAGACGATAATATTGAAGTTATTCCATTTTTATCAACTTGGTTACGAAGTTCAAGTTTTGAAATTATGGATCTAAATACTTAGTTCCTAATCGATGGTTATAAATCGTCGGGTTCCAAAACTAATTTGCATCAATAGAGAGTGAGCTAATTGATGATTATGCAAAGATCATTCCGCGCGCTCGTTGATCAAATGATCAGTTCTTCAATTACAATTCTTAAAGGCAGCTGGCATCCAAAAATTTCGATTCGAAATAGTTAAAATAATTGATCTCATGTTGATAAGCTCAAAGAACTATTCAGAAATATGTATTTGAAAGTTTGAAAAGACGCTCTGGTAAGAAGTTGGATTACTGTAGCCTGCTCCACACCACGGGCGATGTTTCCGAACTACAGTATGCTAACTCCATGGAAAAGCTCAAAATAGCCCATTATTGAGTTTTATTCTTCATAATTCCTCACTTCTGATAGAATTATCATCAAAATATTCAATTTCAAGTCGTATCCAAAGAGTTGGTGTAGCAATTAGGAAAAGGCTCCCGCTATATGGAGCAGACTGTAGTTTTTTAACTGCGCCGTTCTCCTTACCAGAGAATTCTTATGGTATAAGATTTATATATTTCGAAACAGAATTTCAAGCCCTTTTATATGAGATCAACTTGTTTTTCGTTTCCCGGTCCCTTTAATAGAGAGTAATTACTTCGTCCTTTCCAAGCTAAAAATTGTCTATGTGAAAGTTTTAGCGATGAGATTCCCTAAGGAGTCGTTATAATCAGTTGATTTCAAATCAAAGTTTTTCTAACGTTATTTCCGTGATAAACTTTCATCAAAAGTAGTTTGCTAAATTTTGATTCCGGAGTCATCGATCGCCGTTTGCACGCACATATGAATTATCTTGCACATTGTCAGTCTGTCATCAATCTCATATGCACATGAATCGATTTATTACAGGATAGTAGATAGTAATTCATAAAGATCAATGCGTATTGGTATATTATAAGACAGATGGCGAGTAGTTTTGTCACGTGTGAGAAGAGTCAGGTGGCTCTATAATACAGTAATCAATCAATCAATTTAAAAAAAACCATAGATGCCTACAGTATTCAATACCGTTTCTCCGTCCCATACGGATCTGGAATTGGGGGATGCAAGGGGTACGGTACTTCGACGTTCTTCCTCTTCTCATTATCATCCCATGCACTGACACTTCTGAAATGTCGACACAAATGAATAATTGATAATCCACTGAGAAGAAGTCAGATGTCTCATTGTCAGAATAAGGCACATCCCCCAAAACGACTACAAAAGCATACACACAGAAAAATAAGTGTTATCCACAGCACATAAGACCTGTGAAGTGTTATATTTAACACTTTTTGGGTGTTAAAAGTAACAAAAAAGTGTTAAATATAACACTTCACAGGTCTTATGTGCTGTGGATAACACCTCATTTCTCTGTGTGTAGTAGATCATAGAAACGGCTGATAATAAAACATGACTGAGCTGCACTACGGATAGGGAAATTTAGAGAAGTTGACACTACTGTATTGCCCATTAAGATTATTGAATATGAGAACATGAAACCAGCAGCTCGTAACCATCGATACAGTAACCCCTATCGTACCCCCTCTGATTCCACCTCAATGGTATGTTTACCATAAACGATCGACATTACTGTATCATACATTTTCATACTCTCGCAATGCGAGGATTGACCCTCTATATGGCCCTTTTGAGGTCACTTGATAAGAAAAGAAGCTAAAAATGACGATTTTTAAGCGAAAATGACGAATTTTGTAAATCAACCCATCCTATTTGGAGAATTGATCCACTATATAAAAATATACGGCGAGGGTACCGAAAAAGTATGTTGTTACTGTATTGCCAATTAAGATTATTGAATGTTTAATGACTAGAGAGACTACTACAATATCCACAACAGATATTCCTATATCCAGTCTAAAATCAATCAATAATCAATTACAATCAATCGATGAGTAGTTTAGCTGATTGGACCACACAGCGAAGCACTCTGGGGAGAACGAGAATTCATCTGAATCAATCGATAATTACAACCCAAACATGACCATGACCTATCATAATTTGTTTTCTGAGCACGATTATTAAAAAAACACGATTATTAAGCACGATTATTTCTGAGCACGATTATTAATAAAAAATAACAATTAATTATTATTCAACAGTGGGACAAATGATAGTGCTATTGCTAAATTTATTCCAATTGACAACAATACGATTTGAATGCTAATTAAGCTAGGGTAATTTACAGAGAAGTGCATAGAAGATCGCTCTTCATGCAATATTTTTATGTGATTTTTGTTTTAATTTGACGCTTAAAGGGAGTGTAACCTCTCTCAATGGTCTCTTCAACGCTCCACTCTCTCTCTCGTTGCTAGGGAACAGAGAAATAGTGTGAGCAATGAAGAGACCATTGAGAGAGGTTACGCTCCCTAGAGTATGATTTTAGATTCTATAACTACAATATCTCAATCAGATTTCAGCGACCGTATACTTAATATTACTAATATTATGCTTAATTTTTCAATGCGCATTATTTTCAGAAAATAAAAAAAAACATTAACTTTATTCCATTTTGACTGCAAATACTAACTTGTAAGATTTATTGAATCAAGAAAAGATGTCATCAGTTATATGGTAGTATTATATTATGCCTCAACAAGTATTCTTTATAGTAATTTTAAGGTATGCACCTTTTACTTACTTTATCGTCGAAGTACTCCCACTTGTTGTAGCGTTGACATAGATACTGTAGTATTTGTCCTTTTTGAAAAAATATTGTCTTTGTGCCAATAAATTTATTACAGTAATTTAGAGCCTTTATTTTATCAAAAAATATTTTTTCGAGTGAATTTATCCCCTACACTTCCTATCTTGCAATCAACACTATAATCATCTTGTAATCAATAGTACAATCACATTTCAAGTTTTTTAAATGTTAGATTTATCTTCTTTTAATAGAAAATAACAAACAAAATTCAATAACAAAGAATACTGCCAAAATTCGTTATTTTTGCCCATTGTTCGAAAAATTGTGAACAAAGGTCAAAATACAAAGATAATAGAGTAACAACTTTGTGAACATCTCTATATAGCATGCTATACTTACATTTTAAGAGCCATATGCTTAATTATTCAGCTTTATGCACCGTTACATTTTGCTTACGTGCCTACGCCGTAACCCCCTCCGTCGCGTCGGACACGCGGCGGAGGGCGTTACGGCGTAGGCAAATGTAACAGTGCATTAACATCAGGGCTGTTCGGAAAAAATATTTTCGGAAAATCGGAAAATCGGAAATTTCCGAAAATATTTTCGGAAAATTCGGAAAAATTTCGGAAATTTTGGAAAATTTTGGGGAAATATTTTTTCAAGTTGTTATCGTTCTGAAAATATTTTTTTTTAAAACGATAATATTTAGCATCAAGTATATTTTGAAACTCAAAATTTAAAAATATAACAACATCTATGGAACTATTGAGTCAGTTTTGGTAGGTGGTGTTAATTTTGGGAATGTTTAACTGCTCAATATTATCATGGTCGAGAGAAAGAATCTTCTTAGCACTGAATTTCTTCTACCTCCTCAGGTACAGGAGAAGAGCAATGATACTTAAGAGGAAGGTGAGAGCGAATAGGGGAGAAAGCATAGCTGATTTCGTAATTCCATTAGGTCAAGGGGTGCGAATCTGGATAGGAAAGAGCTGCCACTTATCTACTGATTCATGGTTATTTCGAATACAGTATACTTTGGTCTGCATACTTACAAAACGATCTAAATGATAAAAGAATTTATTACTGATTTTTGTTTTTAATGTTTTTTTTATTCTTTGACTTTAAGTTACTAAAAATGTTTTTAAACTATATTTTGGTGAGAAAAATATTTTATTCAATGACTTTAGTCACTAGAAAGTTTCCGAATTTTCCGAAAAATTTTCAGAAAATCGGAAAATCAAAATTTTCCGAAAAAGGTCGGAAAATCGGAAAATCCGGAAAATCGGAAAAACCGAAATCCCAGCCCTGATTAAGAGGCCGGATCTGAGAAAAGTGACTACCCCCGGACATTTCGCCAGGATTTTCGATATAGGCCCCCATACTCATAGGGCCTGGAGGGTCTTTGACCTTGTTTATAAAAATGATGACGTCACCGCCTGTATTGCTCAATGCGGCGCAAAAGCGCCGGGTTCGTCGAAAATCTCGAAAATTCGTAATTTCTCAACCGAATGAGCTAGAACCAAAATTCTTTTTGCAGTATGTTAGGCATGCCCAGAGTGCACCACAGCACCATTGGGATTGAAATTTGCCCAACTCTGACATCGACTTTTTGAATGAGACTTTCACATTTTGCGATTTCTTTGTATCTGAGATTTAGTTCCGAGCAAAATTTTCTTTATGGGGTGCTACCTCACTGCCATGGGCATCATGCCCACCCATGGCCATTATCGGATTCAGGCTCAATCTGAACGAAAAAGTGCCTTGAATGATCATCACTCGGTTCCAGGTCGGCTTTTCCCGACACTTTCCACTGATTCTCTAACGTAATCTAGCCAAATGTAGATCATATTGTATTATTGAGACATCTAACGAATATTTATCACCATCGGAGTTGAATCCGCGACAATGATTTTTTCGAACCATGGCCCGGGGTTCATGGTCCAGAATTCATTCATGACCATGAACATGGTCATGGTCCGAAAATTTCGAAATTTCTCAAGTTTGAAATGTTTTCATTTATGCCGCTTATTGTGAAGTACTTATGAGGTGAATAATATTCAGCGAATACTCAATGGCTGATCTCTCCTTTCAACCATTTTTTCGAAATTTTCATTCTGATTGCGTGCGAAAAATCAGAATTGTGCTTGAATCAGTTTCCAACTTGCTTTCTGTAACATTCGGTAATAGGACTTTACAATGTACATAATCAATATGGAAATCGTTTATTTTCGAAAAAAAAAAATTTTTTTCTGTGGTGCACTCTGGGCATGCCTAACATACTGCAAAAAGAATTTTGGTTCTAGCTCATTCGGTTGTGAAATTACGAATTTTCGACGAACCCGGCGCTTTTGCGCCGTATTGAGCAATACAGGCGGTGACGTCATCATTTTTGTAAACAAGGTCAAAGCCCCCCAGGCCCTATGAGTATGGGGGCCCATATCGAAAATCCTGGCGAAATGTCCGGGGAGGGGGCAAAATGGTAAATTTTCTCAGATCCGGCCTCTTAACATGTTACCGTAATCATCCGTTATTGTTCTGTATACACTCTTTCTGTTTCTGCGTCAATAAAAATGGAAAATCATTCATAGTGCATTCCATACAAATACATAAATAGCCTTTTAGAATATTTTTACAATTTTAGGGAAAAAAGTTAGTTTGCGATTCATGATCATTCTCTGGGAGCATAGGGAGAGCGTAAATGCATCAAGAAAAAAAGGCAAAAGATGATGGGTTCTGTTGGGAGAGGCCTTCTTTTGCTAATCCTTCCCGGGGGATCGAACTTCCCTGTCGACCAACCGGACGGATTGACAGTTCTATCTACTATCCACTAGACCATGGGTTCCTATTAGAAGACATATCAAACGAACTACATATACTCATCCACTCCCGTACTTATAAAGCGATGCGTGGCTCCGCCCATTTTCACGGACCTTATTTATATAACGATGCTGGCCCCTCCCATTTAACTTCGCGGGCTTAGACACCGATTTCGAACATTAACAACCCCAAATTCTTTATTTTTTCGGAAAGCGAGCTCCAGCCATTGCTGGAATACGACGAGTGAACGCGAACATCGGAGCTAGACGACGTCCCACTTCTGAAGAACACATCGAGGAGACCATCAACGACGAGGACGACGACCTTCCGAAGGCGAAAGTGACGATTAGCCCTGCAAAACAGCAAATTACGAGATTCAACGATTTGAGCTTTGTGAACGATCACTTTGAATAAAACTTTGGTTTCTGTCAACGAATAAGATCGGTGAATAGTGAAGAGAACGTTGGCAAAGGCAAAGGCAATAACATAACGAAGATGAAGTATATTCTAACAGAGGTTCTGTTCAAAAGTAATGGAAAAAGATTGGCAAAATCTACACAAAATTTTCGTCTTTTCGCGACTTGAACATAACATTTCAGGAAAGAGAATCCAAGGAAGGCTCGTACCTTCAAAGAAGCATCAGGTCCAAGAAGTCTACCATCTGATGTCATCTAGGCAGCGACGGCAGGATACTAGACTAACTTGATCTTCGTCATGACGATGCGAAAAGACGATTCGGCCTGTAGAATGAGAAATTGAAAGGTTTGATCTTCCCGTCAAAGGTTATGTTTCAGAGAAAGAGCCAAGTCAAGCACCATACCTTGTACGGATCTGCAAAAGAACGATGTCATCTTAGTAGATTTCGTCATCTACGGAGGTGGCGATAGGTGTCGTGTCGGCCTCTGAAATGGATTTTAAATAATCGTAGGTGTGCTCTAACGTGTTGCATTCAGTGCATCAACTAACCTCACTACATTGAGCAGCCACGGAGGAGCGAGGGGCGTCTATGCCGGTTGTTCAAATTGTGACAGAAGACGCACACCTGAACACGCGAAAGCTTAGAGAAGAAACAAGTTGTGATGAACTGGTATGAAATATCAAAACAGAACGACAGTTGACGTGATGATCAAAAGTAACGAAATTAAAAGAAGGTAAGAGAATGTTTTCCTGGCTTTTGCAACATTTGAACAAAACATTAGCAACCAATAATCATCCAGCGTATTGTATTAGCTAACCTCGGGCTGGGAAACGAATCCACGTGAGGTTTCGCCGCCAAGATTCGAGTCACGGCCACTGCCAGAGGAGTCGATCGCTGATTCAGACCGTTGTGCAGCCCTGGAAAAGAACATAATGAAAGGGGTTCAACGAGAACGATCCAACCGATGGAGTAATCAAAGTATACGCAGAATGAAATGCTAGATGGATCTATGAGTCATTAATTAAACGCAAATTGGCGATTGGAATGAAAGATTATATCACGCATATTACATTTAACTATGTTAAAAAAACGATTTCTCGAGGTAATTTCAAGAAAATGAGTGAATGGTTACGGTCTCTATGAAGAAAGAGGCTTAAGAAATGGCCCTCCCTTCATCTACAGTGACAACTTGATATAAATAGTATAACAAGCTCACAAAAGAACGAAGAGCTGGTTGCACGAGCACGTCCGCGCATGTCATCTTAGGTGTTTTCGCAATCGCTGAACCTGAAACATAACATAATCGATTGGCAATAACGCATAAAAATAACAACATCAAAAGAAGGAAAAAGAAGAAAACAGCGAAAATTAAGTTTTCACTTAAACTTACTGTATGAAAACCATTCCCGTAAATCATCATCATGCACATCACAATGTAAAATGGTATACTGTATTCGCATTTGAAGCATTGATTGAATTCTTCTTCGTTCCTCTTCCAACTTCATTTCATGTTTTTGATGTTTCTTATTATTGATGTTGATTTTCAAATCATCTTTTCTGATTATTTGTGGAAATTCACTATAGGCGGTTGACTGAAATTGGAAATTCTTTAACTATATTAATTTTCTCCGGAAGTTCATACGTTTCCGCGGAATTTTCCGTTGTCAGCCCTTGCCAGCTAGCCTTGATTTCTTCCCTATTTCTTTACTCTGTTGCATTTTCAATTAAAGTATTCTCATAATGTATTGGTGACTATGTAACTGCAATTCATTCAAGCCCCTTTGAAAATGCGTTAAATAAGAAACATTTGCAAGCTTGTGAATTTCACAATGTTATTTTTCCAAAGAAAAGTTCTGTTAGCGCTCATCATGTGTGTTTTACTAATTAAATTGCACCAAGTACTCAATGTGCGCACCCGCCGCACCAATTGGTGTATCGGAGGCTAGTTTTTTGCTTAACTTTAGTTTTCAATTGATTTTATTGAGTCTTTTTGCGATTATGTGATTCCATTGATCATGTTTCGTATTACTAAGCGCATGACATCTGAAATCGCGCAAGGAAAGCAGTGAAAATTGTGTTTTATTTAAGTCTGTTTCTAGGCATTTTGTTTTTTGCTCTCTCTAGTGCGTATACGTTATACTATTTGCTCTGTTCCATACTTCGATGTACTCTTAACATCTTTATGATGCTCGCTCATAAATTGTTCGTCGTTTGGCGCCGATTCTCCTTTGCTACGATTCTGTTTTCTCGTCGCTGTAGTTCCAACTCCATTTTTGCTTTTTTTAGTTCTATTTAAACCTTATTATTTGCACGTCTTATATTTATTGCTAGAACACTCGCTCTTATTTTCTTGCTCTAAGCGCAATTTCCATGTCTCGTTCGCTCTCAGCGCCCAAAACATTAAAAGTGCGAGTGGGAAATTGCCGTCTGTTTTGTTTCGTCATTTTGTTTGCTAAACTTTTATTTAGCTATGTTTTATTATTTGCAGTATGGTCGGCGCACTGCGGACAGCCATCGCCAATATATCGGGCGGTCGGTGCGTGGCGCGTCCTAGAGCGCATCCACTCTCACGGTTCCCTCCTGCACTTGCGTCATCAGCAGTACCAGCACTACTTGCACTACCACAACAGGTTGGTGCTGTTTAGAATTATTTATTTATTTATTTATTTTCATAATGTTGTGATCAAAAGAAACAAAAATGGTGAGAGAGTGTGCAATTCGAGAATAATTTTCTCTGGTTTTCCTTTGGTGTGCCTATTGATAAGAATTTAAATGGCATTTGATATATTGGAAGTTTTAGTGCATTGTTTTATTATGATCGTTCGTTTAAATGCAAATTTTTATTATGAGTTGCTTGTTGAAATGTGGCACGCCGTGCAGTACATGGCCAGTGATACTCCCGGCGCTCTTGGGTACGGCGGAAGAGTAGTGAGATGTTTATTGCCATAACGAAAGGTGTAATTGATACGAGTGAGCAATGATAGCTCAAACATAACCCTCCAAAATGCGGCAAGACTTATGAATCAGCCTAATACTTTTACATGTACATGCTTAATTTGAGATCTGAATAGGATGAAATGATTGAATAATCCATTATATTGTTTTGTAAAACTGATCTTTGATCTATATTCTTTTATCTTTGATCTTTGCAGCTGCCCGTATCTGAGATACACTGTGGGAGCGAACAGTTTGGCCATTTTGTCGCCCGATGTTGTCAGCGACTCCCACAGTGTATCTGAGATACACTGTGGGAGTCGCTGACAACATCGGGCGACAAAATGGCCAAACTGTTCGCGGCGTGGATCACGATGAATAAGGAGAAGGAGGTTATTTATTATAAGATCCAAATCGAATTGTTCCTTAATGTTGCCTTTGCGATCGAACTGTTCATAGGTCGAAAAGTATTTTACAAAGTACCAAGGCTGACCTGATTTTGAGCCAAAATTTCGCAAAAAATCGAAAAACCTGACCGGATTTTGAAAACCGACACCTAGATATTCGACCTATGGAACTACTATTGATTTATTGATTATAATATTGATTGATTCAGATGGATGCCCCTGATGAGGTAGCCGCGCTCACTCGGCTGATAATGGAGCATGCGGGAGTGACGGTGGAAGAGCTCCCGCCTGAAACTGTCAGAGGTACGGTAGGCTTACGGTAGAGAGAATTTCCATGCACGAAAGGGTTACTGTAGATATTGGATACGGTAAGGTAAGGTAAGAAGCGCAATATGTACTGTAGACTAGGATATATGTAGAATTAAATCATCGGTAGGGTCAGACCACGCTATCGATTGAGTCGCATTTCAGCTGAAGCGACTACAGTACCCACCAAGTCTACAGTACCCGACGCTACCGTATCCCTGCCGTCTACAGTAGCCGCGTCTGCTGCTGAGGAGGAAGTGGACGATGACACCATTGTGGCGCGAGTGCTCGTGGATATGACGAATGGCGAGAAGGCTACCGTAACCATGGGCAAGGTCTAGGGGATACTCGAGAAGGTGATCTTTGATCTTTTGATTGACTATCTATTATCTTTTGATCTTTGGTCTATGGTCCTTTGGTCTTGCGAACACAAATACTACCACTCTTTTGACGCAACCTGAAATTCTTCGATCTACTCTCCCTGTAGTTTCACGTTTCAGATAGTTCTTATCCTATCTGGGACTTGTTTGTATCTGATCTTCCTGGGACTTCGGCTAACTATTAGTAATGTTATAGGTGAAGCGCAAGCGCAGCGTGAGCAGTAGCGTCACCGATGAGAATGTCGCTACTGCTGCTGGCGGTGCTGCAGGAAAGATGATGACGTCATCGTGGATACAAGACACGAACGGAGCAAAAGCATAGAAGAAGCGATGAAGGCGAGTGCTTCTTAATCACAGATTGGAACACTCATACACATATTATGCATATAATAAATTGTATGATTAAGGATTACGGTAGATTACCGGTAGGTCAAAGGGTCGGTCACAGTTATGACTACTACCTTTTGAAATCGGATAGATTAGTAAAGGAAAACAGTCACAACTCATTTACTTACTCGCCGAAATACGAGTAATATGTGGATGGATAAGTAAATTAGTCGAAGTATGTAGTAGATGGATACTGTAGTCAACGAATACTGTAGTCGCTGTGTACTATTCGACGGATAGTTCTTTCAGTTTTTAGACATACGGTATTTAGACAGGATGGAGACAGTTGCTTTATTGATAGATCATTTCATTCCTTGTCATTCTATTAATTCCCAATCATTTTGTCCCTACTGTCAATCTCTTACAATTAGTGTATCTCTCAATCTATCCCACTCGTTATTCAAATGTTTCTCATTTAAAGAAGTCCTTCATGCACCTTAGAACACTTTTCCTCGTTCCTTGACTCTATCTATGACATTGTCTGTTCCTTCAAGTGGGTTAGAGCACAGGTATTCAGACAAGCCTGGTCAGACACGCAGGGGAGATGAGAGAGGAGAGAGAGCTAGAGAGTGAGAGCGAGCGAGAGAGTGCGCTGATCCTAGAGAATGCGAGGTTTGTAGTTTGTACTTCCTCCTATAAATAGCGCTCATTCTTCGTCTCTGATTCATCAGTTGCGCCTCTCTCCTTCGAGAGAATTTTGTCTTGGTGAAGGAACTTCACGATTAAGTCCCTTCCCTGCCCCGGACTTCTCCATCATAGGTGGGCGCGTGAAAACGAATTCTTTTTGCGCACAGCCTTGCCTTCCCTTGTGGGGCCTTGCGCATAGCCTTGCCTAGCAAAAATTGGAAAATTTCCATTGAAATCTGCTAAAAAATGGCCATGCATAGCCTTGCCTTACAATTCCCCGGTTTGCGCACAGCCTTTCCCCCAGCGTGCCCACCTATGTTCTCCATCTACTTCTCCATCTACTTGGAGAAGTCGCCGGCTGGGGCGCACCCCCCCCTCTCCTCTCCCAGGGCCTCTCTCTGGGAAAGGGGGCGTGGCAAGCGTGGGCATTTGCGGAACAAGCGCCGATCTGTGAGCGATGGTTGCGGTAGTTTTAGAGGGGGTACGGTAGTTACTGTGTCCAGTCAAGATAGTATTGTTCCTATTTTGCAGAAGTGGCGGCTGATCTGTGATGTGCTGCAGGCGACGAACGGAGCCTTCACGCATCCTCATATTAACAAGGTATTTATTTATTTGTTTTTCTAAAAATATTCTTTAAAATTTATTTATTTTCTAATTCAATTGAATTATCATTGGTCTCCCGTAGGACTTCGGGTGCCTTGAATAGCGGAATTTATCTTTACGTTTTACCTTTCACCTAATAATATTATCATTGTGTTCAGGCTCCACTTCGTTCGGTCGGACCTCGTCTGAATGTGGACTATGATGGTGCGGATGGAACCGATACCGATGGTAAGGTACCGTTTATGGTCTCGGTCCCGGTTTCCGACCAGGCCAATCTTGGACGGTGTAGAGATTTGTCGCAAGTCGAAGTCTGATGACAAAGATTCACCGTTTAAAGGTACACTCCGGGCTATTTTGAGACCGCTCTGACAATGCTCTCTGGCCTCCCCCCTTCTCTATGCGCAAAAAATCGAAAAACCTGTCCGTATTTTGAAAATCGACAACCTACATAGCTATTTGACCTATGGTTGGATCATGACACTGTACATCCCATTTTATTAGAATGAGAGAGGAGTCTGAACCAATCACTAAACCTGAACAACACTGGAAAATGGAGATGCTCTAGATTGTATGATGCATGGAAGATTTAACTTTTATATTCATAGTGCATTCAGACATGGTAACTGGCCATCTCATAGGATAGATTCATCGGCAAAATTTCTGAGCCGACAACCGGCGAGAGAATTCTTGCTGCAGTGTCTGCTATTGTATGATTCTATTTCTCGTCTATTTTTCACACGTCCCTCTTTTTACTCTCCTTCTATTGGCAATGGGAAATCGATATCTAGATGTTTGTTCACGTGAAATATACAGTAGAAGGGGTATATATAGTGCCATTGAACTGCTCGGCATACCCCAGACAGGTTTGGAGGAGAGTTGAACTTTGAATAGCGCTTACTCGGTTGCGGTCTTTACCAAATTAGCTCATATGTCCTCATAAGTCTAGTCGTCATTGCTAAGTTATAAGTTAAGGCTTAGGTCTAGTCATAAGGAATAAGTTAAGTACTGTTAATTAAGCAAAGTTAAATTAAGTCATGTTAACGTAAAATAAGTTACGTGAGGGTAACATAAGTTAACTTTGGTGACATTCGTCATGTTATCGATTACTGTAACATAGCATAGCACACCACCGATTACGATAACACCACCCAACGTACAACAAGGATAAGGAACATGTGTGTGAACTACCGTAACTTAGCGTTACCCAGTTTTATTTGTCAGAACAAATGCGATCGGTCAGAATTAAGTAAACATTGTTTCGTAAGCTATGTGAGTTATATGATTATAACCCTGTTTTAGTCTGCTTCATCCGAAGATGTTGAGCGTGAAAGAGCCTGTGGCGCCCCTCTTGCACTGTTGTTATTGCCTTCATCCATCCTATATACACTAGACTAGAGAGGGGGTCCCTCGAGTATCCTGTGGATGTTTCAGATTCAGTTCCCGCGTGTCCTCCCGGCTAGAATGCTGCGCAGTTTTCACCCCTTACACAATTCACTATCGCAGTGTTTGGCACGGGTGCATAGGTGGGCACGCTGGGGGAAAGGCTGTGCGCATGACTATGTGAAATTTGTTTTGTGGCTAATTCAACATAAAATTTTCCGATTTTTCGAAGCTAGGCTATGCGCAAGGCCGCGATGGAAAAGCAAGGCTGTGCGCAAAAAATATTCGTTTTCATGCGCCCACCTATGCACGGGGGGGGGGAGGCTGTGCGCAACTTAGGGAAATTGAAGGCAATGCTTTGCTCATTGCTATTTTTGGCAGAAAATGTTCCAGTTTTTGCGAGACAAGGCTATGCGCAAGACCCCGATGGGATAGCTGGGATGGGATGGGGATATGCTTAACTTGATCTGAATAATGATATTGCAGTAGAATAAAATGATCCTAATCATCGATTGATTACAGAACGTGATGAATCTAATCGATAACGATATGAGAGAGACTACTGCACCGATGGTTTCATCAACTATAGGAGAAATAGAAGGAATTGATCCTGATATTCTACTTAATATGAGTGTTAACTCACAAGGTATTATTTATTTATTTACTATTGCATTATCATTATTATTGAACGTTCTTTTGTATCACACATGGGCGGCGCTGGAAAGTAAAATCGGTGGGTCGGAGGAAAATATGGGGCATGTAAATTTAATAATTTCACTTCTCGGATCACTTTTTGAGCGATTTTGGGGAATATCGGGTGGGTCTTGCCGCTAG
The DNA here is from genome assembly GCA_943737045.1 of Parapristionchus giblindavisi. Taxonomy (NCBI): domain Eukaryota; kingdom Metazoa; phylum Nematoda; class Chromadorea; order Rhabditida; family Diplogasteridae; genus Parapristionchus; species Parapristionchus giblindavisi. Next base: position 231,664 of record CALSFV010000292.1, on the reverse strand, counting down.
CGGCAATGCCGCCCATGTAAAATAAAGAATACAAAGTCTTATTAAAATCACTGACTTGATGTTTACCTTAAGTCTACTTCAAGTGAAAGAACGTTTGATGAAATGCATTATTGTGCACACATCACTTTAAGTAGACTTACAAGCGTGCTTCAAGTGAAAAGATACATGCAGTTTAAGTTTTGAAATATCACAGTTTTGTGCGGTATGTGGTGAATCAATATGGTATATTGTATAATTTATCATTGGCGTACGATACTCATGTAGTATTGATTGTCTAATGCATCTCTAATAGATCCGGGCAATGACTTCTTCGATATGATGAACGATGATGTACAACATAAGCAGACTGAAGCATTCTTGATATGCGAGGTGCGATCGTAAAAATAGGTTTATTCTCAGGTAGACTGTTTCTATTAGTCCATTTTTTGTGAGGAATTAACAATTATCGATGAACGTTTTAAGCCATTAACCACGTTGCTTCCATATCGCTCCGAGGAATTAGCTAATTTTGCATGACCCATAAAAATTTCGTAAAATGTCATAACTCAGTCTGTAGTTGAGCTACGGGCATCCGATTCAAGAAGTATTATCACATGGTCATAGGGCACCGCCATGCCAATTTCTGAAGGATTCCGCTCATACATGGGCGGGGTACCTGAAGCTCGATTCTACAGGGGGCATCCGAACGAAAAGTGGTTAATTTTACAGGGGGTCTTCACTCTTTTTTTTTCAAATATTTCACCTTTTGATAAACGTCATTTTTTACAAGGGGCATTCCACAAATTTTTTTTTCAAAAATTTCACCTTTTGATAAACGTCATTTTTTACAAGGGGCATTCCGCCGGAAACTTTGAAATTTTTATTTGAATTTTTAAAGGAAATTTTGGTTGGTCAGGCGAAATTATGTACCTCTTTCTTTATTGCGGTATGCAATCAACGTGGTTAATGGCATAAAATGTTCACCGATATTTGTTCGTTAATCACAGAAAAATAGGACTAACAGAAAAAATCTACCTAAGAATGAACCTATTTTTTGGAGCCCACCACGGCATTTTAAGTATAATGAAATCATTTTATCACTGTAGGTAATAATCGATACATCATACTTTCTCCAACGTTCATACTACAGGGTGGGGATTAATTTAATTATTGACACACTGTAAAAATACGGAATATCTTTTTTAAAAGAGTTCCGATCAAATATTTACCAGATAACCTTCAATCATCTAGGAATACAGTAAAACAATCATTGCCCGATTCTGCCTCCATTAGGCTTGATGACGTCCTTGAGACGAGAGGGGTGCGCCTCTCTAATTGCACGCTGGTAGGGCAGAGCCTCATGATCGTGTTCTCCTATGAGAAGCTGTTCATCGTGCATGCCGCTTATAACCCCCCCCCCCCCCCAGAATCACAGAGTGCTTGCTACGGACCCCCAGGTAGCTAACTGTAATGGTCGGATTGTCCATATCACCTACAAATCCCTAAAAACTAATGGTTTGGGCAGGGACTTTCGCTTCCGCAAAGACACGCCTGGTTTTTGTGAATCCGGGAGCCAAGATCAACAAGGAGTGCCTAGGTAAGATATTCAAGCTCCCCTGGAGCCGTTCCCATTTCGGAAACTGCTCGTGGACCTCCGAGCAGGATGGAACGCCAGTTTATAAGGCAAAGATCGTTAAAGCGAGGTGAAAGGAGCAGTTTAACGAATTGGGACATTTTTTCATTATTTTATAACTTTTGATCCAGGAAAGCCATCAAGCTCATCTTTTGAGACAATGTAGAGGATTTATCAAGGAATAATACCATGATGTGTTGGTGTAATTAAATTAGTTTACTGATGCGTAGTGATGACGCAATCGAATTACGCTTTTTTGAAAAATTTTATTTCTTTAGTCAAAAGTCTTGTTCTTCTTGAACCTTGTGAGAGTGGAGAACCCCACTAGGGCTGCACAGTCAAACAATCCGGAATAGCTCCGACTCCGATTTCAAGCAGTAGCTTTGTTGCAAATTTGACCTCCAAAATTTAAAACTCAGGTTCTAGATGTGCTTACGACCCGTTCTAAGCGCCAAAATGATGCTAGTGGTAAGCGGTGTTTATTCCCAGATTATGGTAGCCATGCGCACAGCCTTGCCTTACCCTTCCCCGGTTTGCGCACAGCCTTTCCCCCAGCGTGCCCACCTATGGTAGTCATAGCTCTTCGTTTGCCCTCATGGCATGAAAATCAATTTTTTCGGAAGGACTGATTTTGAGACCCTACCGTTCAGAGGGCTTGTCTTCTAAAATTATGGTTCCTCCGCAGGCAGCTTTACAATGTATCATATATGCGCGCTCTTGCGCTTTCTCTCTTAATGCTCTCGCCCCTGGGCCTCTTTTGACGAAATTTCTTCTTGAAGATGTTCACAAAAGTTTTTACAATATTGCTGAACTTTGATCTTTGATCTTTGAATTTTGATCTTTTCTCGCTACAACAGAGTAAACCTCAGCAGAGCGTTTGCTGCGGGTCTGAAAGAAATCGGAACATAACCAAAATAAGGGAAATACATATATGATACATTGTAAAGCTGCCTGCGGAGGAACCATAATTTTAGAAGACAAGCCCTCTGAACGGTAGGTTCTCAAAATCAGTCCTTCCGAAAAAAATTGATTTTCATGCCCTGAGGGCGAACGAAGAGCTATGACTACCAAAATCTTGGAATAAACACCGCTTACCACTAGCATAATTTTGGCGCTTAGAACGGGTCGTTAGCACATCTAGAACCTGAGTTTTAAATTTTGGAGGTCAAATTTGCAACAAAGCTGCTGCTTGAAATCGGAGTCGGAGCTATTCCTGATTGTTTGACTGTGCAGCCCTAGTGGGGTTCTTCACTCTCACAAGGTTGAAGAATAGGACTTTTGACTAAAGAAATAAAAATTTTCAAAAAAAGCGTAATTCGATTGCGTCATCACTACGCATCAGTGAATCAGTTTAATTACACCAACACATCATGGTATTATTCCTTGATAAATTCTCTACATTCTCTCAAAAGATGAGCTTGATGGCTTTCCTGGATCAAAAGTTATAAAATAATGAAAAAGTGTCCCACGACTTTTTGCCTATACTGTAGGTCCTGCACTACTCCCCACACAAAGCTGGAGTCCCTGAAGAAATCCTTGGAGCAGGAGTGGTCAAAGATGAACACCACCTACCCGCGTACAATTAGAGAGGCGCACCACTCCCATCTCAAGGACGTCATCAAGCCCAATGGAGGCAAAATCGGGCAATGATTGTTTTATTGTATTCCTAGATGATTGAAGATTATCTGGCAAATATTTGAACGGGACTCGATTTTTTTGAAAAAAGATATTCCGTTTTCACAGTGTGTCAATAATTAATCCCCACCCTGTATATAATAAAATTAAACCAAGGCTGATCGGACAAGGACGTAAAAAGTTATAACGATTCGAATTTTGAGTCCATACTTTTGCACGGTACTGTTGGCGTAGGATGGTGAATTAAGCAAAAAAGTGAACCATTTGAGATATAGTACAGATACAATATGTAATTTGTCAGGAACGAGCGCGGCGGCAGCCACTGTGATTCTCCATTCATTGGACACGATCATGCATCCGTCCGGTAAGCAAACTGTTTTCAATATTCGAAGAGATATTATATCATATATACTGTATTTTTGGGGCCAAAAGGATAATCGATATGATCATTATTGGTTGATTTCCAACGAAGCAAATGTAGTTTGGAAATCAATCAATAATGATCTTTCCCCAACACAGCAAATATAATTTTTTTAAATTCTTGTATTTAAATACTCCATTTTTTCTCGTCCCACCCACCCGATTTAAATTTCCATCGGCAAAAGCTGCCCACATATGTTACTGTAGATCTGTACCCTGGGAGGTTACTGCATGCAGGGATGTGCGGAAAATGTTTTTGAAAAAATCGAAAAATATTCTAAATCACGTTTTTTTTCTTTAAATTTTTTTACGATCGATAACATGAAAACGGAAGATTTGCAACTGTGTGATTCTTAATTGAAGCCGCTTTCATGAAACAAAATATTTATGGTCAACTAAAATTGTAATTTTGTGTCACTAATAATACTGATTTTTTTAATGTAAAAAAATTAAGTGCCTTTTTTATGTAAAAGCATTTTTCGATTTTTTCGAATTTGTTTCGAAAATTTTTTCGTCGAAAAAAAGTTTTTCGAGAAAGTATCAAAAATCGAAAAACGAAAAATTAACATCCTGACTGTATGTTTAATTAGCAGTGGCGATTATCATAGGTCTAAGCTCTAATGGAAATTACTGTACTGTACTGTAGTGGGCGGCATTGTCCAGACCCATCCAATTTTTCTTGCATCAAAGGTTGCCCACGTATAATAGGAATATTTGAGAGAACTGTTGATTTAGATCGAAGCCAAGAAAAGCTAAACCTTAAATTTGAACCGATCTCAGGATACTGGTGGAATGATTGAGATTACTGTTGTTTTCTATCGGAACAAAGTAAAAATGAAAGAAAAATAAAATAAAGGATAAAGATGAATCATCCTACGAATACTCTTGGAATCATATGTGGTGGGCGCATGAAAACGATTTTTTTTGCGCACAGCCTTGTCTTCTTTCTTGGTATTATGCATAGCCATGCCACGAAAAAATTGGGAATTCCAGTAAAATCTGCAACAAAGAACATAAGGATTGCCAAGCGCACAGCCTTGCCTTTCCTCTTCCCCTTTTTTTCACACACAGCCTTTCCCCCCATCATGCCTGTTACGTGGGCGCATTGTGGCTAGCGATTTAGCGAATATGTTACTGTAGATGTGAGTTCTAGTTGGGATTACAAAAAAAATCGTTATGATCTTTATTGATTGATTTCCAACGAATTTCAGACTGAAGCCGACACCGTAATTCTTCAGTTGCGGCGTGCTCGCAAATGCCGATTGGTGCACCGACCGCCCATCTACAGGATAATCTCGCACAGCGAATGAAGGTATCGCTTTTTCATGAACAAAGAGCAATAGACCGTAGTTTTGCTATAATAAAATATTGGTGTAAGGTCTAATGGGAATATTGTAGCTCAGGAATAATTAAGATCACTGTAAATTTCTATCGGAATAAAAAAAAACGAAGCGCGATAAAGTTATATTTAAATAGACCTCGGGATGTTGTAGAAATTACTGAGGATACTGTTGGTATAAACTTCAGTGGGGATTACTGTAGCTCTGGGCTGTAGTAGAGATTACTGTAGGTCTAAGGTCTAATGGGATTACTGTAGGTCAGAGCTGTAATGGGAGTGCTGTTGGTATGAGCTCCAATGGGGATTACTGTAGCTCTGGGCTGTAGTAGAGATTACTGTATGATGACTGAGCTCTAGTGGGATTACCGTAGGTCTGAGTTATAGTGGGCTACTGTTGCAGTTAGAGCTCGGACCTACAGTATTCTCCACTAGAGCTCTACTAGGAATAATTAAGATTACTGTAAATTTCGATCGGAATAAAAAAACGAAGCACGACAAAGTTATATTTAAATAGACCTCGGGATACTGTAGAAATTACTGAGGATACTTTTGGTATGAGCTTCAGTGGGGATTACTGTAGCTCTGGGCTGTAGTAGAGATTACTGTAGGTCTAAGGTCTAATGGGATTACTGTAGGTCAGAGCTGTAATTAGGGTGCTGTTCGTATGAGCTCCAGTGGGGATTACTGTAGCTCTGGGCTGTAGTAGAGATTACTGTAGGTCTAATGGGATTACTGTAGGTCAGAGCTGTAATGGGAGTGCTGTTGGTATGAGCTCCAATGGGGATTACTGTAGCTCTGGGCTGTAGTAGAGATTACTGTATGATGACTGAGCTCTAGTGGGATTACCGTAGGTCTGAGTTATAGTGGGCTACTGTTACAGTTAGAGCTCGGACCTACAGTATTCTCCACTAGAGCTCTACTAGGAATAATTAAGATTACTGTAAATTTCGATCGGAATAAAAAAAAACGAAGCACGACAAAGTTATATTTAAATAGACCTCGGGATACTGTAGAAATTACTGAGGATACTTTTGGTATGAGCTTCAGTGGGGATTACTGTAGCTCTGGGCTGTAGTAGAGATTACTGTAGGTCTAAGGTCTAATGGGATTACTGTAGGTCAGAGCTGTAATGAGGGTGCTGTTCGTATGAGCTCCAGTGGGGATTACTGTAGCTCTGGGCTGTAGTAGAGATTACTGTAGGTCTAATGGGATTACTGTAGGTCAGAGCTGTAATGGGAGTGCTGTTGGTATGAGCTCCAATGGGGATTGCTGTAGTAGAGATTACTGTATGATGACTGAGCTCTAGTGGGATTACCGTAGGTCTGAGTTATAGTGGGCTACTGTTACAGTTAGAGCTCGGACCTACAGTATTCTCCACTAGAGCTCTACTAGGAATAATTAAGATTACTGTAAATTTCGATCGGAATAAAAAAAACGAAGCACGACAAAGTTATATTTAAATAGACCTCGAGATGCTGTAGAAATTACTGAGGATACTTTTGGTATGAACTTCAATGGGGATTACTGTAGCTCTGGGCTGTAGTAGAGATTACTGTAGGTCTAAGGTTTAATGGGATTACTGTAGCTCTGGGCTGTAGTAGAGATTACTGTAGGTCTAACAAGGGAATCCCCTGAGGCCACACTCACCGATCAGGTTCAATTTTTTACTGGAGGTACACTTCATATCACGCGTGTCGCGTAAGGTTCGAATAAACGGTGGCACATTGAAAAAGTCGAAAATGAGCAGAAGTCATTTTTCGGTAGTCCATATGGTCCCTAACAAGATAGCAAGAGCTTTTGTCCATATCTTCATTTTTGACGTCGAGAGACGTCGTCAAACTTTTTGGAGGCCGAAATTTGCCAACTTTGGAGCTCTGTAGCTCTTCGGGGAGTGGTTTTCGTATCGAGTCGTCAATAGAAGAATTTCCTAGAACGTCCAGGAGAATGCACCTGCATCATTGGCCGATCGACATTTTAATTAGTATTTTTGTAAATCGATTTTGTTAAATGGTTTTTAACAAAAATCGAAGCCGAAAGTTTTCAATAGCTCGATCGACTCATCTTGTCGAGAGGAATTCAACGGTATACTGAACGTTTTTGTATGAGGTTGTGCTCGGAAGATATGAGCATTTCAAGATTTTCATTGCGTGCGATCACACGAGAGAAGAGTGACGCAGCCAGTGATCTACTCACTCTTCTGCCTCGTATGAACAATTCTCCCATTCTCATTAGTTTTACTGTTGTTCTAGTACACCTCTTAGCTATTTTTGATAACTTGTGAATATTCATTTCTATAATTCTATTCATAAATCATAGCCAATCAATGAATATTAATATCTTTGAAGGCAAATTACAATACGACAACAAAGAGGCTTCAAATTCATAGGTATATTTCATCACACTCTTCCTCGACCACCATCCTAAAACATTGTTTTCCAAAAATTTTCACCTCTCTTCATTCTTTCCTTCCTCCCTCATCGTCCAGCTCCGAGTCCCCCGACTCATCCCCAACTCTTCTCTTCCTCGTCCTGTTAAAGTTTACTAAAACTGATAAGTTAAAGTGTATTCTCATTTCTGGTTTCCATAATCACAAACATTTCAATTTGCCTTGTAAATTCATTATTAGTTCTTTCAATTTCAACATAAGGAAAACCAGCAAAAGATCACTGCGGCAAGGAGAATCGAACCCCTGACCGTCAAAACTAAGCGCCGACATCTTATCCACTACACTACAGAGAGATATAGAAGGTTGATAGAAGAGAATATCAACCAATCAGGATGGCTTGTGCTGGAAACAACACGAATTTCACTATCAAAAAAATCTTGAAATGCCCATATCTTCCGAGCACAACCTCATACAAAAACGTTCAGTATACCGTTGAATTCCTCTCGACAAGATGAGTCGATCGAGCTATTGAAAACTTTCGGCTTCGATTTTTGTTAAAAACCATTTAACAAAATCGATTTACAAAAATATTAATTAAAATGTCGATCGGCCAATGATGCAGGTACATTCTCCTGGACGTTTTAGGAAATTCTTCTATAGACGACTCGATACGAAAACTACTCCCCGAAGAGCTACAGAGCTCCAAAGTTGGCAAATTTCGGCCTCCAAAAAGTTTGACGACGTCTCTCGACGTCAAAAATGAAGATATGCAAAAACGCTCGGGGCTACCTCTTAGTTACCATATAGACTACCAAAAAATGCATTAATATGTGGGGGTCAGAAAATGTGCCAACCACCCACGGATTTTACTCGATTCTTCAGTGACACGCGTGATATAGGGATGATGTTTGGCGGTATCAGAAATTGCTCAGCTCTTCTTTGAAATTTTAAAATTATTTTTAAAAATTGACAATAAAATTTACAGCGTGCACATCTTTATCAGAAATAACACCATAACATCGTAATCAGAGTGAAAAAGTCACATATGCAAATTTGATTGCTAAAAATCGGTTTTGAAGGTGTTCACGATGTTTTTTGTTGATTTTTAAATTAATTTTAAAATTTCAAAGAAGAGCTAAGCAATTTCTGATACCGCCAAACATCATCCCTATATGAAGTGTACCTCCAGTAAAAATTTGGACCTGATCGGTGATTGTGGCCTCAGGGGATTCCCTTGTAAGGTCTAATGGGATTACTGTAGGTCAGAGCTGTAATGGGAGTGCTGTTGGTATGAGCTCCAATGGGGATTACTGTAGCTCTGGGCTGTAGTAGAGATTACTGTAGGTCTAAAGTCTAATGGGATTACTGTAGGTCAGAGCTGTAATGGGAGTGCTGTTGGTATGAGCTCCAATGGGGATTACTGTAGCTCTGGGCTGTAGTAGAGATTACTGTAGGTCTACGGTCTAATGGGATTACTGTAGGTCAGAGCTGTAATGGGAGTGCTGTTGGTATGAGCTCCAGTGGGTGAGCTCTAGTCGGCATTACTGTAGGGGTTACTGTAGTTATGAGCTTTAGTAGTAATTACCATAGGTCTGAGCTCTGGTAGTGATTATCATAGGTCTCAGCTCTAGTTCATAATACTGTAGGTCTGAGCTCTAATGGGGGAATACTGTAGGTCTGAGCTGTAATGGGATTACTGTAGCTCTTAGATGTAGTTTAGATTACTGCAGGTCTAATTATAGATGGCATTACTGTAGGTTATAACAGTAGTGAAGATTACTGTATGATGATTGAGCTCTAGTGAGATTACTGTAGATCTGAGTTCTAGTGGGACTACTGTTACAGTTTCTACTATGAATATTTAAGATTACTGATGATTTCAATCGGAATAAAGAATAAACGAAGCGCGGGAAATTTAACTTTAAATAGATCTCGGGATAGTGTAGGAATAACTGAGAACACTGTAGGTATCGCTTCATCATTTGAACATCATTTTCTTTCCAGTGATCAGTCGTCCACCACATTCTCTTCTCCCATTCCCAATGGATCTACAGACGACACACACGCAGAAACTCTTTGACATACACATTGAAGAAATTATATTTGATTCGTCCACTGGAATGGACCCGAAGTCCCCGCTGTAATTGTTCTCAAATTTTCCCACTTCATATTGATTTTTTTCGTTAATGTGTGCATATTTTTATTGTCTGGTCGTTCCTCGTTGTGCCTTGTACATATTACCATTTTTGTTCGTTGTTAATTCATTCGTCTTGTAAGAAACAAATAACTCCTTGAGAAGTGAGTGGTGCAAATTCCTGATAGGCTACCGGGAACCCTGCAGCGTTTCCTACCTGGAACCCGGTAAATTTCCTACCAGGAACCTTGCCGGTGGCCTGATAGGAAAAAAATACCAGAGCAATTGCTCTTTTCATGTTATTTCTCATTACGGTGTTGATAGGTATATTTCCCCTTCTTTTTCTATCACCTTATAGTTTTGTTTTTTTTTCCCTATAAATATATTATCCTTCCTCCCTCTAGGTCAACTTCTTTCTCTCTTTCCCATTTTCTCTTCTCTCTTCCCCCATTTTCTCTCTTTTGTGAAGTTCCCTTGTCCTGTCTTTTTGCTTTCTACAAACATACGTGGGTTTTACTGAAAATTTAGAAATGATTTTTAAACCCCCCCCCCTAAAATAATCAATTGATACCATGTTTCACTTCCCATTTAGAGTGAAACTTTCTTTTTTTACTTGATTATTATGCAATTTCATTATCCCCATAATTGTAAATGAAACTTGTGTATAAACAATTAATTTGATTTCGGCTTGCAAATAGATGCATTTCCAGCGAAAAATAATGTACTGGTAGTGCTGCTTTATTTGAAGAAAAAAAAGAAAAATTAGGGTGCATTTGACACATTGTGTGCGGTGAGGTGGTGTAGGTGGTGCGTGCAGTGCGCTTGGTGTGTGGTGTACTTGTCGCTAACAGAACTTTTAAAACACTGTGATTTCATATTCCCTTTGTTTTGTGCGGAACTGCTTAGCAGGACTGAAAACGATTTTGTTTCTCTAGCGCAATCTTCTCACTCCCTCATCTTCATTTCTTCTTTTCAGGATTCGCTCTTCTTTCTGCTAATGAGGCCTATGCCTGCAATGCACTTACTTTCGGAGACTTTACTCATCAGGTAAAAGCAAAATTCTTAGTTTTAGTTCTGCAGCTCGAGCTGTATCCGCTTATTCATTTAATTGCTAAGTGAAGTTGTATTGAGCTAAGATTGAAAGTTTTCTTTATCGACCTCTCGTGTTCCACAGTATTCTGGTCCAAGCCATTTTTCTTCCAAAGCAAGACAAAGGAGAGACCATTGTATTCGAGAGAGTTTGTATGTTGAGCGGTCGTTCTTGCTTTGAAAGTCATGAGAACGCTGTGGTTCATATAACCGGTTGGTCCTTTGTGACGTGATATTAGTAGTCTTATTATTATTTCCATCAATCAATAGCAAGTTTTTTTGTAGATGTTCGATGCAAAGAACACTATGACTGCCTGTGATCCTAGTCACGGAAGATATCTGACTGTCTTTGCCTTGTTCCGTGGTCACATGAGCATGCGTGAAGTAGATGATCAAATGATGTCTGTACAGAACAAAAACTCATCTGAACTGAATACTCTTCAGTGAAGAGGATATTCTAGCTTCAATATCAATCCCTGAAGGTCAGACACATTATCGATCTAATTGAACGTTTTGTGTGAATTAGTAATGTACGAGGTTTCGACCTCACATGTCAGTAACATCTAGCAAGTTGGCTGGATAGATAGGGAATGTTAGTCTAGCTGTTTCGAATTCATTTATCAATCAATAATTTGTTCCGTATTTTAGGCACACATTCTCTGAAGCCCCTCTGACTTCGTCATTTTGCTCATGAATCGGTGAGTTACCTGAAGAAACTGTCAACATTCTCCTTTGAGAAAAAAGTGGAGCCCCCCTGTAAAATTAACCATTTTTCGTTCGAATGCCCCCTGTAGAAACTAGCTCCAGGTACCCCGCCCATGTACGATTTGGTTACTTGATCAACAACGGTCCAGTTACCAAGATGCAATAAGCAGGATTACATATGCTAGTATTGATTTCTTGATTCTTTATGGGCAGTTGGGGTAATGAAGGATTTTAAATTATGTACAACATTAAGTTAAAACCATCAAAATGAGAATAAACGTCTATTATATGTTGATGCAATAATTGATCGACTTTATGCAATACGCTAGTTATTGATTTGTTCCATTGATACTAAAGTTATAGACTTATTGATTTTGTATTTCTTCAGACTCGTGTGATCTCTGTGAAAGAGCGATGGATCCTAAATGGAAAGAATGGACAAGAGGATTATCGATTGTCTCATTGGTACGGTAGTTAAGCTTATATTATATCGATTGATCATTCCTCTTTTAATCTGTATTGATTTTTGGATCGGTGGTAGTTTGTAATCCTTATCATACATGGGCGCCGACATGGGGGTGCCCCCTGTAAAATTAGGGATTTTCGAAAAATTGCGGAATGCCCCTGTAAAAATGATGTTTAGGTGATTTAAAAAAATATAAAGTGAAGCCCCCTGTAAAATTAATCATTTTTCGTTCCCCCTGTAGGACCGAGATCCAGGTATCTCGCCCATGTATGATTGGTATCTTCTCTTTTTTAGTCCACCTTCGATGTGTAACAGCAAGTAGGGTCTCTTCAATTCGCTGAACAAGGACGCCGGGATGGTCATGACCTACCATAGGCCAAGGTATTTATTTAATTATTTAAATTACGTCTGAATCTTGGAATATGTAGATGTTTTCAAGAGATACTTCCATAGGTGGGCGCGTGAAAACGAATTCTTTTTTGCGCGCAGCCTTGCCTTCCCTTGGGGGGCCTTGCACATAGCCTCGCCTCGCAAAAAAATTGGAAAATTTCAGGTCAAATCTGCTAAAAATGGCCATGCGCATAGCCTTGCCTTACAATTCCCCGGTTTGCGCACAGCCTTTCCCCCACCGTTCCCACCTATGACTTCTACTCTCCATTCGACATCTTCGCTCGCATCTGTTCGTACTCTCCACTCAGATCGATTCTCGCACTTACCAAAGAGTTCCAGAGAGCATACAAGGTTACTTTCATGCATTTTCACACCCTCACAATGTGGGGATCGACCCACTATATAACGCTCTTTTTTATGCAAAATATTACAAATTAAGCGAAAAATAACGATGTTTCTTAATCTACCCACCATATTTCTAAACTCGACCCACTATATAAAACAATTCTGTGAAGGTGCCGAAAATGTATGATTACTTTCCAGCCTTTGATTTTCATAGCGTGACTAATAGCTTATACTTAGCTTAGCTTATACTTAGCTTATACAGCTTATATCATTTTCTATTACTTTACAGCTCTAATTATTCAGAATGTTTTCATTGATAGGTGCCTCTGTCCCATTGATCGAAAAGTATGTTACAAAGTACCAAGTCTGACCGGATTTTGAGCCAAAATGTTACAAAAATCGAAAAACGTGACCGTATTTTGAGCCAAAATTTCACAAAAATCGAAAAACCTAACGGATTTTGAGCCATATTTGCCAAAAATCGAAAAACCTGACCGGATTTTGAAAATCGATAGCCTAGTTATTCGACCTATGCTCTGTCCTCGACAATGATATCTCTCTTTCTAAACATCAAGGTCACTTTATCATTGGGTGACGTAGTCATGGGTGGAATGCCATAGTACATGACACGTTGCCTAATTTATCGGTAAACATCGGATAAAAAATAGTTTTGGAACTATTAATATTCCTGAAAGTATTCCGGCATCATACATTTTCGGCGCCTTTTTATTTATATAGTGGGTCGATCTAGCAAAATCTTTTTTTAAGCAATCTTTTGCATAACAAATGAGCTTTATGTAGTGGGTCGATCCTAAAGATGAACCGTATACAGTGTGTCGATGCTCACATTGTGAGGGTATGAAAATGTATGGTCCGGCTTGTCTATGGGATGGCCCATACCGGATCAGTTATGTACGTAACCATAATATTATCCATAAGAATATAAGATAATAATAGCATCCATCTCTTTCAGATTGGCCTCGGTGTGGATTCTGGCATGGCCGAATTCCACGCCCATCGACATCTCCAAGTGCTCGTCGGATGCAGCAAAGGCAACGGATCCGGCATCATCAAGTCACTCCAGCAGGTACTGTAGCATTGATCTTTGATCTTTGATCTAAAGTAGGGTAAAAAATTGAAAATTTCCAATCAAATCTGAAAAAATTGGCCATGCGCATAGCCTTGCCTTACAATTTCCCGGTTTGCGCACAGCCTTTCCCCCACCGTGCCCACCTATGGTTCTTCCTTTCCATCTCTTCCTATCTATCCCTCTTACATCCATTATCATACCAATCGATCGCTAAGGAAGTGGGTACACCATCAATCGATAATGTTTATGAGAGATATGAAAGGAAGGGAAGTGAGGCTACCATCCTTTTGCGCGTCTGCATCTTGATATATTGCATCTCTCTGTTTATGTTGCATTTCTCTCTCTTCTAGCCATCGTGCAACTTTATTCATATTCTTCTGCTCCGCATTCAATAATAATTCGGAGGTCGTATCCATTCAGCGTTACAAACTATTTTATATATATATATATATATTTATTCACATTTAGCGAACAAATGATGTGAAACAAATAAATAAACAAATGAAGAAAATAAGGAATGGAATGAAATAATGCATATGGATTGAGCCTAGAAGGAGATATCTGTGTTCCTAAGGGACGATAGAATTGGGGGGAGGGAAGAGAATCTGTATGAATAGGCGACAACAGGACATGCAGATCAGTCTCCAACATGGTTCTTCCTTTCCATCTCTTCCTATCTATCCCTCTTACATCCATTATCATACCAATCGATCGCTAAGGAAGTGGGTACACCATCAATCGATAATGTTTATGAGAGATATGAAAGGAAGGGAAGTGAGGCTACCATCCTTTTGCGCGATTTGTCGATAAACGTGACGTCACGAGCGTAGACGTAGACGTTATGTAAACTTTTACGCCTTACGTCATGGATACGGTCTCAGAAGATGTGCGCTATGTGTCCTTCCTATCCTTACTTGTATTTACTACACTCTGGCCACGAGAGAGTGTGGCCAGTGTGAAGAGTGGTCTAAATTTATTTGTACATAATCGTTTAAATCATTTCAAATCCATTTCAGAGGTCGACACGACAAGGTATGGTGCTTGACTTGGCTCTTTCTCTGAAACATAACCTTTGACGGGAAGTTCAAACCTTTCAATTTCTCATTCTACAGGCAGAATCGTCTTTTCGCATCGTCATGACCGAAGATCAAGTTAGTCTAGTATCCTGCCGTCGCTGCCTAGATGACATCAGATGGTGGACTTCTTGGACCTGATGCTTCTTTGAAGGTACGAGCCTTCCTTGGATTCTTTTTCCTGAAATGTTATGTTCAAGTCGCGAAAAGACGAAAATTTTGTGTAGATTTTGCCAATCTTTTTCCATGACTTTTGAACAGAACCTCTGTTAGAATATACTTCATCTTCGTTACGTTATTGTCTTTGCCTTTGCCTTTGCCAACGTTCTCTTCACTGTTCACCTATCTTTTTCGTTGACAGAAACCAAAGTTTAATACAAAGTGATCGTTCATAAAGCTCAAATCGTTGAATCTCGTAAGTTGCTGTTTTGCAGGGCGAATCGTCACTTTCGTCTTCTTAAGCTCGTCGTCCTCGTCGTTGATGATCTGCACGATATGTTCTTCAGAAGTGGGACGTCGCCAAGCTCCGCCGTCTTCGTTCTCTCGTCGTATTCCAGCACTGGCTGGAACTCGTTTTCCGAAAAAATAATCTTGCTAATGTTTGAAATCGGTGTCTAAGCCCGCGAAGTTAAATGGGAGGGGCCAGCATCGTTATATAAATAAGGTCCGTGAAAAATGGGCGGAGCCATGCATCGCTTTATAAGTACGGGAGTGGATGAGTTTATGTAGTTCATTTGATATGTCTTCTAATAGGGACCCGTGGTCTAGTGGATAGTAGATGGAACTGTCAATCGGACCGGTTGGTCGACATGGAAGTTCGACCCCCCCCCCCCCCCGGAAGGATTAGCAAAAGAAGACATTCCATGACGGAACCCATCACCTTTTGCCATTTTTTTCTTGATGCATTTACGCTCTCCCTATGCTAACGTGGATTGTATGTTAGAGGTCCCACAGAATGATCATGAATCGCAAACTATCTTTTTTTTTCAATAACAAAGAATACTACCAAAATTCTTTATTTTCACCCATTGTTCGAAAAATTGTGGACAAAGATCAAAATACAAAGATCAAACTTCAGCAATAGAGTAACAACTTTGTGATCATCTCTATATAACATACTATAGTCACATTTTAAGAGCCATATGCTTAATTCTTCAGCTTTGACATGTTACCGTAATCGTCCGTTATTGCTTTTGTATACACTTTTTCTGTTTCTGCATCAATAAAAATTGAAAATCATTGATAGTGCATTACATACACATACATAAATAGCATTTTAGAATATTTTTTTACAATTTTAGGGAAAATAAAATTTAAAAGAAATTGTTTTGATAAAATAAAGGCTCTAAACGACTCATGGAAGGAGAAAGACAATTTTTTTTTCAAAAAGGACGAATACTACAGCATGTAAAAAGTGCATACCCTAAAATTACTATAAAGAATACAAGTTGAGGCAATATAGTACTACCGTATCCCTGATGACATCTTTTCTTGATTCGATATATCTTACAAGTTAGTATTTGCAGTCACAATGGAATAAAGTTAATGTTTTTTTTTCTGAAAATAATACGCATTGAAAAATTAAAGGGACCGAAACCTTTGTCAACGGCCTCTTCGACGCGCAATGCTCTCTCGTTGATAGAGAACAGAGAAATAGTGTGCGCAATGAAGAGGCCATTGAGTGAGGTCACTCTCCCTTTAAGCATAATATTAGAATAATAATATTAAGTATACGGTCGCTGAAATCTGCACCTCTGTAAATTACCCTAGCTTAATTAGCATTTAAGTCGTGTTGCTGTCAATTGGAACAAATTTAGCAATATCTCTGTCCCACTGTTAAATAATAATTTATTGTTATTTTCTTTGCTGCCTAAGTTGTGGCATCGTATTTTATGTTATTCATCACTAAATCAATTGTTCACTATATCTAATCCTCCTTCTAACGCATACATTTATTATTATTAAAACCCCTATTATTCTGATTTTCCTATTGTTGATGACGTTTCCCTCGTTAAGTGATTTATTGAAGTTATTTAGCAGGTTATAGTTATCAGTTTTTTTCTTTTCTTTCGCGATATATATTCTTTATTTTATCAAAAAATTCTTCCATTGAAGTTTTAACTTGTTCCTGAAAACCCCGACCGCCACCCTCTCAAAAGTGTTTACATTATTTTAAAACAAAATAACAAGCGAAATTCCGCAACTAAGAATACTGGCGAAAACCTTTTTTTCGCCCATTGTTCGAAAAATTGTGGACAAAGATCAAAATACAAAGATCAAACTTCAGCAATAGAGTAACAACTTTGTGAACATCTCTATATAGCATGCTATACTCACATTTTAAGAGCTATATGCTTAATTTTTTCAGCTTTGACACGTTACCGTAATCGTCTGTTATTGATCTTTCCGTCACTGCATCAATAAAAATTGAAAACCATTGATAGTGCATTCCATACGATACAAATGCATAAATAGCCTTTTAGAATATCTTTACAATTTAAGGGAAAAAAGTTAGTTTGCGATTCATGATAATTCTGTGGGACCTCTGACATACAGTCCCTATTAGAAGACATATCAAACGAACTAGATATACCCATTCGCTCACATACTTATAAAGCGATGCATGACTCCGCCCATTTTTTGCGGATCTTATTTATATAGCGATGCTGACCCCGCCCATTTAACTTCGCGGGCTTAGACACATATTTCAAACATTAACATCCCCAAATTCTTTATTTTTTCGGAAAACGAGTTCCAGCCAATGCTGGAATGCGACGAGAGAACGAAGACGGCGGAGCTTGGCGACGTCCCACTTCTGAAGAACATATCGTGCAGATCATCAACGACGAGGACGACGACCTTCCGAAGACGAAAGTGACGATTAGCCCTGCAAAACAGCAAATTACGAGATTCAACGATTTGAGCTTTGTGAACGATCACTTTGTATAAAACGTTGGTTTCTGTCAACGAAAAAGATCAGTGAAGAGAACGTTGGTAAACGGCCAAAGGCAAAGGCAAAGACAATAACGTAACGAAGATGAAGTATATTCTAACAGAGGTTCTGTTCAAAAGTCATGGAAAAAGATTGGCAAAATCTCCACAAAATTTTCGTCTTTTCGCGATTTGAACATAACATTTCAGGAAAGAGAATCCAAGGAAGGCTCGTACCTTCAAAGAAGCATCAGGTCCAAGAGTCAACCATCTTATGTCATCTAGGCAGCGACCGCAGGGTACTGGACTAACTTGCTCTTCGACCATGACGATGCGAAACGACGATTCAACCTGTAGAATGAGAAATTGAAAGGTTTCATCTTCCCGTCAAAGGTCATGTTTCAGAGAAAGAGCCAGATCAAGCACCATACCTTGTACGGATCTGCCCAAGAACGACGTGATCTTAGTAGATTTCGTCATCTACGGAGGTGGCGATAGGTGTCGTGTCGACCTCTGAAATGATTTAAATGATTTAAATGATTATGCATAAATAAATTGAGACCACTCTCTCGTGGGCCAAAGGACAGTCGTGGCCAGAGTGTAGTAAATACAAGTAAGGATAGGAAGGACACATTGCGCACATCTTCTGAGACCGTATCCATGGCGTAAGGCGTAAAAGTTGACATAACGTCTACGTCTACGCTCGTGACGTCACGTTTATCGACAAATAGTTTGTAACGCTGAATGGATACGACCTCCGAATGATTATTGAATGCGGAGCAGAAGAATATGAATAAAGTTGCAAGATGGTTAGAAGAGAGAGAAATACAACATAAACAGAGTGATGCAATATATCAAGATATAGACGCGCAAAAGGATGGTAGCCTCACTTCCCTTCCTTTCATGTCTCTCACAAACATTATCGATTTTAGTCTACTCACTTCCTTAGTGATCGATTGGTATGATAATGGATGTTAGAGAGATAGATAGGAAGAGATGGAAAGGAAGAATGACTGATTATAAACCAAAGACAGAAGATCCATACATAGATGAGCTTTGAACGATGAAAAGGAGAGATTGAAAGGATGAACGAAAACTGCAAATTAAGAAACCAAAGTGAGGACACGTAGTATGTATATGATATTGAATCATATGCAAATGGAAATACAATAGGTCTAGACTACAACAACGATAACATATGCAAATAAACAAAGACAAATCCAAATTTGATGGGTGACGAGGCATATCTAGATATATGCATTCGATAATTACGAGAGATAAAGGGAAAGTGATGGAGGGAGATAGGAGCGCAAGGAAAGAAATAGATAGGTTTTTAAAGAGGAAGAAGGAGAGGACAAATTAACTACGAAAGAAACATCAAAAGCACAGTGAAACGTGATAATAACTGAAAATGGCGGGAAAATCGGACAGAGAAACAGGGCTGGGATTTTTTGGAAATAATTTCAAAAAATATTTTGATCAAAAAATTCAAAAAATGGCTCAAAAAATTTTTGAATTCAAAAATTTTTAAAAAAAATTCTCTACGTTGTTTTAAAAGGATAATAAGCAATTCAGACACATCGTTTTTGCCTGAAAAGTGGTTAAAACTGTCCATTACGTAATTAACCGAATTCTGAAACATGAAAAACATGCTACAATAAATTTTTCACTTTTTAAAAATTCTACGTCAGTGCATTGGGCAAACTAATCCACACTAAAACCTTTAGATTCCTCTTCATCAAGACAGTGAAAAGGATAAAAATGGGAATCTTGTTAAGTTTTCTCAAATTTTGTCATAAATTTCCATAAATGTTTCACTTTTTCTCGTTTTAACGGTACTTTTTTACATTATTTTTTTTGATTTTTTTGAGAAAAATTCAAAAAACTTTTTTGATTTTGAATTTTTTGAAATGGTCAAAAAATTCAAAAAATTCAAAAAATCAAAATCAAAAAATCCCAGCCCTGCAGAGAAAGCAGGGAACAGTCAGCCAGAGAAAGAGACATAAGACAATTCATCGATCGAAGTATGAGAGACGAAATGACTGATCTACCACTCCCTCTCCATCTAGGAGGGCCATCGGTCCGTGGCCGCGGCCGCGACCGTCATTTAGGGACACCCTAAATCAAAATTAGTAGCTAAGAGACGAACGTACCCTTAAATTTTGTAGTGCTGTTATTTTCGAATATATTTATTTATTTATTTAAATTAAATTAATCTTTTTTTGTTTACTGATTTCTCTTGTTTCTGTTCCTATTATGCAAAACATTGTGCACTCTCGTTCTATAACCATTTTTACTCTGTGTGCGTCAATGCATTTCTTGTCTCACTCGTATGACGCTATGTCTTTGATAAGATTGTCATAGAAGAAAATTTACGACCATATTCACTCTATTATTTAAACAAAAGTTCAGCCTTCCTATGATCAACACCACTACTCCTATACCTCTCTCATTTTGATTGATTTCACGATATTTCTTTTTGATTTATGATATTCCCAACATTTCAGAGGGCTTGACTCACCCATGGATAGTTTAGAAGAGGTCGGAGCTGTTCTTCGACATCACATACGTCAGAACATCCTCTTCATCGATGCCGCCCACTACGTTCTCGTCAGTTTCCAGCATTATTCTTTGATTTCACCTTTCATCATTTACATTTGTTCCTTCACTCTTTTTTTTATTTCTTTTTTATATTATTATTATATATTACAGATGGCACAATCAGTGAGAGACGAGTATGGTCTGCCATTCTCTCGTTCAAGTCCTCTCGCTTGCTGGTTCTCAACCATTCTCTGTTCGTTCTCGGGGACCTTTCTCACCAATTTCCTTCTTGGAGATGCTCTCATCGCTCCTTTCATGAACCACTTCGATATCATTGTGGTCAGATTTCAGTTCTTATTTTTTATTTTTTTATTCTCATTTGCTTTACATCTATGGTGATTTGTGGTAGTTTAAAAAAAACTTTTCTCACTTTTTACTTATGTGACTAAATTAAGTGAAAAATTGAGTGGATGGATAAATTTAGTGTTGTTAACAGCACTTTTGGACAGCATTTCGATCATTAGTGATAGTAAAATTATAGTGTACATCCATATGGTACCTCTACTTCTTCTCTCCATTCGACATCTTCGCTCGCTTCTGTTCGTACTCTCCACTCAGATCGATTCTCGCACTTACCAAGGAGTTCCAGAGAGCATACAAGGTTAATTTCCAGTCTTTGTTTGACATAGCGTGACTAATAATTAGCCGTAACCTTATATAATTTTGACCTTATATCATTTTGTATTGCTCCAATTATTCAGCAGCCATATGCATGAACAACGGGAAAACAGTTTTCCGGGAAAATGATAACGTCATTAGCGTAGCCGGAGACGTTTTCCAAAAATCCTCCGCCTACGCTAATGACGTCGCATTTCCGCGGAAAAAAACATTTCCCGTTGTTCATGCACACGACCACAGAATGTTTTCATTCATAGTTATAATAAATAAATAAATAATAGTTGTCCCCTGTATCTAAACATCATGGTCAATTTATCATTGGGTGACGTAGGCATGAATGGAATGTCATAGTACACGTTGCCTAATTCATCGGTAAACATCTGATGAAAAAATGAATTTTGGAACTGTTAATAATCCTGAAAGTTGTGCTGTCTGTCTATTGGTTAGCCCATGCTGGATTAGTCGTTACTAGTCTGATTAGTCGATGATCGTTACCATAATATCATGCACTTTCAGATTGGTCTCGGTGTGGATTCTGGCATGACCGAGTTCCCCGCCCATCGGCATCTCCAAGTGCTCGTCGGCTGCAGCAAGGGCAACGGATCCGGCATCATCAAGTCACTCCAGCAGGTACTGTAGCATTGATCTTTGATCTTTGATCTAAAGTAGAGTACTGTATCTGATCTGTAAATTGAATAGATGTTGTGATCTTTGATCTTTTGCTTACTCTATTTAACTATTTCCATATCAACGATTCACTGATTCATTGTTCACTCATATTATAGTTACTATCGATTTTTTCAAACCTTTAAACATAGGTCGAAATTACGTTGCAAACTACTAAGCCTGACCGCGTTTTGGAATTTTTTTTCAAAACTCGACCGCATTTTATGATTTTTTTGTGAAATCATTTCGCATTTGCAAATCTGTAACGTAGCTATTCGACCTATGCCTATTTACTGCCTAGTACAGTGTATGCTCTCGTAAATACAGTATCCCAGCTCGTGTGATTGGCCGTTGTGTAACCCGATGTTGTAGTGGGTATACGGTAGCTGGCGTCCGCACGAGAACGAACTACTCAAACCGTCCACCACCTCCAAGGCTACGCTAATCGCCGCCATCCTCTTCGCCTCGCAGCTCAACAAGGACATTGCACTGCTCGTACGTGTTGGTGGTGGTGTGCCACTTTCTGTCGTTTCTCATTCACGTTGTGTGGTATACGGTAGCTTGTGCATTTAGTGCTCCCTGTGCCTCCTCGTCGGCTGCAAGGCTGCCGCACTCGCCGGCATCACGAAGACGCCGTTTAACCTGATCGAAACGCCCCTTCAGGCGATCTTCTTTGGCCTACCGAGGTTGATCTTTGATCTTACGAGAGTGATCTTTGATCTTACGAGAATGATCTTTGATCTTTAACTGAATAATTGCAGAAAAATCGAGACGTCTGTTGAGGACACGCCGAAGGAAGTGAAGCGGTCGCCTGTAGTCAGTGATAGCGATGAGAACAATAACAGGAATGGCAAGACTCGAAGGAGGAAACAATATTGATTGATCGTATCCGTATACTGTAGCGTTGATTACTGTAGCTTACCGTATACTGTAGCGTTGATTACTGTAGACTACCGTAATGGAAGTACTGTAACACCTTCCGCAGGGCGGTACAGCGGTATATGATGTCGTAGTAGTAGCTATAATAGCAATCGAGGTATGCATTAGATTACGGTAGGTTACTGTAGGGTAGCTAATAGTGCTGCAGAGTGTAGAATACTGTAGATAGTCGTCATTGCTGGAGTGTTTTTGTGTCCGAAGCGGAAGTGCGTGTAGTAGGGTTGAGCGTACACAACCTGCTCACTCTTGATCCCTCTCTCCCTCTCTCTCTTCCCCTCCCTCTCTCTCTCTCTCCCTTTACCTCTCCCTCTCTCTCCCTTTATCTCTTCCCCTCTCCACCCCCCTTCTATCATCTCAGGATTCATCTAGATCGATCAATAGAGTATCTCCCCCCTCCGCTAACCCTCGGACAACTGCTAGATCCCCCCTCTCCCTTATTTCTCCCTATCTCTCTTTCTGAGCTACCAGTCTCTCTCTCCTTCTCCACCTGTTTCTCTAGATCTAGTGTATTCTCTCTAAATCTCCCCCTCATCTCCTCTGAAATGCGAACCCGCCAGTCACTTTTATGTTTAACCTCGTTCTGTTCACATTTTGTTTTATAATATTTACAATAAATATAAATCTTTAGTCGCTTCTAGTCATAGAATATCCATCTCTAGTCTGCCATACATCCTTTAAGATTCTTGTTACATATTCATTTTTGTTGTTGTTATACATTGCATTATTCCTTCGGCTCTCGTACTTATTCAGTGTATTTTTCGTGATACCATTGATTGATTTTTTCTATTTTATTTATTCAGCTGAGATAAATAATGCATAATGAGATGAGATTGTTTGATTGTTTTCATTTGATCTACCCCTACTGGTTGTTTAATCCATAAAGAACTATATCTACAGTGAAATCAATTTGTTGATATCTTTTTGCTCATGAGCGTGTGAATTCCCGTTTCATCGTCACTCCATCACATCTATTTCCTTTCATTGAACGATGTATCTCTTTTCTAATTTTTAATTCTTCTAATTGTACCATTCATTCCCCTTCTTGAATTCACTCGGTCTCGCACAGTATCAGATCACCTTGATGAGTCGATTATATTGATAAATGTTGTATTAATAATATTAATAATAATAATATAAATAATATTCCTAGACCGGCGATGCTTGGGGTGGACGTGGGTGCAGTCGATCAGGCCACCCTCCTCGCCTACGGCGCATGGATTCATCGGCTGAAGATGTACCCCTACTTCGACACCGCACACTACCTGCTGGTATGTTGATCTTTGATCTTTGAACTTTGATCTTTGGCTTGACTTATTTCTATCCAATGCTTCGTGCACTGAATCTACACTCGTTTTACCGTAAGAGTGATAATTGAAATCTAATTTTCTCAAGTTTTCCACAAGCAGAAGCTCGTGAAATACCGTATCACACGGGGTAATGTGGTCTTTGATCTCTCTGTCCACCATAGGTCGAATAGATAGGTTATCGGTTTTCAAAATCCGGGCAGGTTTTTCGATTTTGTGACATTTTGGCTCAAAATCCGGTCAGTCTTGGTACTTTGTAACATACTTTTCGACCTATGAATATGATCTTTTGATCTTTGATCTCTGATATTTGATATTTGATCTCTCTGTTCACTCCAGATGACATGCGAGATTCGCGATGAGATGTCCTCAGCGGCGGGTGTCTTCTCGCGCAAGCACCCCCTCTCTTGCTGGCTCTCCACCATGCTCGTAAGTTATCTTTGGACTTTGATCTTTGGTACAGTTCTGACATTTGTAGTTTGATCTCTGATCTTTGATCTCTGCAGATGTGTTTCGCTGATGCATTTCTTGCTGCTTTCCTACTCGGTGAACCCCTGATTACTCCCTTCAAGCGGCACGATGATGTTCTCTTGGTATGTTTTGCCTAATATTTTCCGAAGTTCTTTGGTGGTTCAAAGTTGATCTTTGATCTTTGGTCGTTGGTTGTTCAAAGTTGATCTTTGATCTTTGGTTGTTCAAAGTTGATCTTTGACCTTTGATGGTCGAAAGTTGATCTTTGATCTTCGATGGTTCAAAGTTGATCTTTGATCTTTGGTGGTTCAAAGTTGATCTTTGGTCTTCCATTGCAGGCCACACTCATCTGGTACCTCGTCTTCTACGCTCCATTCGACGCCGTCTACAAGCTGTCCAAGGTTCACTTTACCGTTTAATCTATAGGCAACCCTTTATGCAGTAGGTCCTGCCTGGTTGAACGCACTAGTCCCCCCCCCCTCAAGCAAGAATGAATAAATCATATATATTGATTGATTGACCATGGCAAATTATTGCAGATCACTCCTATCAAAGTCGTCCTCTCTATCCTCAAGGAGTTCAAGCGAGCTCACAAAGTACGGTACTTTGGAATATCGATTTATATTTCATATAGAGTGATTATCATTGAGTTATTATCGATCATTTTAATTTATCGATTGTTTACATTCGATTATTGATTGATCCGCAGGTGGCGCATGGAGTGTCGCACGCGGCCAAACTCTACCCCAACTCGTACTTGGTCCAGATCCTCATTGGTACGGCAAAGGGCGCCGGTAATGGTATCGTACGACCCATCGAACAGGTATACGGTAGTTATTGAGAGCTATACGGTAGTCAATGAGAGGTATACAGTATTTATTGAGTGGTATACGGTAGTTAATGAGAGGTATACGGTAGTTATTGAGTGGTCTGCCACCAAATAATTTCATGCATGAATATTTCGTCCCGGGCATTTTTGGGATGCTGGGGAAAACCGCTTTGCTTTCCTACATTTTCGGTGCCCTCACCGAATTATTTTTATATAGTAGGTCGATGTTCATTCTCGGTTTCAAAATCGGCATTTAAAAATTCATGGCTTTTTTCACGTACGCAATGGTTTGTTTCCCAATTTTTTTTCCGATTTCGTTTTTGAAATCCTGGGAAACCGTGTGGCTAATTGTAATGTCGTAGAGAACATTCTCAGCTATCATATGAATCATTAGGGAAAGAAGAATCTTCAGTCTGGGCTTCAACCTGGTGGTAATTTTGACTGTGGGCGATATCGTTCGATGACCGACTATTGATTTATCGATTAATCAATTGCAGTTCATCCGAGGAGTGTGGATGCCATCACACAATGAGCTACTCCGACCATCTTTGTACACAAAGGTAGAACGAGAATCCTCCCCTTATAATAATTATAATAATAATAATAATAATTATTATTATTATTATTATTATTATTATTATTTGTCGAACTAGCAGTGCTAGGGGCAGAGCCGAAAATTGTTTTACTTCCGAGCGTTTCATTATTATACTTGAGTCGCGGGAGGAGCATTGCGCTAGCGCGGAAGGGTGCTGCGCACCCTTCCGTATAGACTGCTCGAGTCGCCAAGTATGGACACTTTTCTCTTGTTTTCTGACTTATTAGACGATTTGTCGAAAAAATATATGAAAAACGACATAAAACTATTTGCTTTGAATTTTGAACGGCAAAATTACTTGGAAGCAAGCTCGACCTTTTGATTGTTTGGGGGGGACACCCCCCCAACCCCCCATTTTCTATATTGCATAACATGAAACTCATTCGTAGACTCGTTCATAAGCTTTCCGACATTTTCCTGATGTCTTAGGATCAATGTTTGTCTCAATATTATCGAAAAATGTCGTTGAACTGAATGAATGTCGCTACAGATATCTATTGAAGCGAGGTAAGAGTTAAGAGTCATGCATGACATGTTTTCCTGATCAGAATGACTCAAAATAACTTGTTTCATCATTTTTAGCACAAAAAACTACCCTAGGACACATTCTCGAGACCAGTAAAAATCAGCAAAAGTTTTGGATCGAACCGGGGTTCGAACCCGCTCGGTGTTTTTAGAGTGCTACCTCTTTACCTCGACGCCATGAACTCATTTTGTTTCTAAATATAGTCATATTATACATCAAACGACGCGTAAAGAGTGGGACTACAACTTTGTTTACCATATAAAACGCCTAAAACAATTTTGTAAATAAATTTAACCAAGAAAACCGGAAAAATCGTGTTTTCGCACCTTTTCGGCGATTTTTCGCGGTACAAAGAGGTCGTGCGGAGGTGAAGTGACATTGTTTTTCTGAATCAGTTTTTCAAGCGCTACAACATGAGCATAGTTTGGTTGAATAAAAAAGGTGCGAAATTTGAGTTTTTTGAAAAAGTTAAAAATCGACCATTCTTCGCGACCGCCCAGCTCCGCGAATATTGCTCGGAATGAGTTGGGTCCAAAAGCAAAAAGTTGAGTCTCCTCGAGTTGTACAATTTAGTCTCAGGAGCCGGGACGCGAAAATTACGTTGAATACGTGAAAATTGCGAAAAACCTACTTTACGGATTTCTTCCGAGGTCTATTTCGTCATCATCCCGGAGGACAAGGCACGTGGCGTTAGCACCAAAAGATGCGCCGTAAAAAGTTGTTCAATATAAGTCTTAATCTCAAAAAGTTATAGAGCCGATTTCGAGCAATCATATTTCGGCATTTTGATTTTCGCCTTTTTTTGCCCTCCGCCAACTTTGACCGGAATTTCCGGAAAAACCGTGAATGGGAAAAATCGGCAAAAATATAAATTAGATTGCCCCAAGTCTTGTGGTCATTTTGATATACCAACTTTTAATTTTTGATATACTTATCACCAAGTTGGGCGCCAAAATGTGCAAAAAAGACGAGTGCCGGCGTTTCACCTAAAAGACGGCTCCGGATCGGCTCGGGACCAGTGCCATTCGATCCGGCGTGATCGAAAACCCCAGTAGCCGGAATCTGGTATAAAAGGCACAACGTCTTGACAAAAGAAATTTCAAAAAACCTACCGCAGTAAATCGGTCGAATTGCGATCTTTTATATAGGGGTTAACTAGCAGTGCTAGGGGGATCCATAAATTGTTTTACTTGTGAGCCTTTTATACTTGTAGCGCGGGAGGAGCATTACGCTAGCGCGGAAGGGCGCTGCGCGCCCATCCGCCTCAATTACTCCCTTCCGTCTAGACTGCTCGAGTCGCTCAGTATCTTGTTTTCTGACTTATTAGACAATTTGTCGAAAAAATATATGAAAAACGACAACATAAAACTATTTGCTTTGAATTTTGAACAGCAAAATTACTTGGAAGCAGTTGTCGTGAGCTTTTGATTGTTTGGGGGGGACACCCCCCCAACCCCCCATTTTCTATATTACATGACATGAAACTTATTCGTGGACTCGTTCATAAGCTTTCCGACATTTTCCGGATGTCTTAGGATCAATGTTTGTCTCAATATTATCGAAAAATGTCGTTAAACTGAATGAATGTCGCTACAGATATCAATTGAATAGTTAAGAGTCATGCATGACATGTTTCCCTGCTCAGAATGACTCAAAACAAGTTGTTTCATCATTCTTAACACGAAAAACTACCTTGGAACACCTTATTTCAGTCAGGAAAAATCAGCAAAAGTTTTGGATCGAACCGGGGTTCGAACCCGCTCGGTGTTTTCAGAGTAGTACCTCTTTACCTCGACGCCATGGGTTCATTTTATTTATGAATATAGTCATATTATACACCAATCGACGCGCAAAGAGTGGGGCTACAACTTTCTTTGCCATATAAAACGCGTAAAACAATTTTAAAAATAAGTTTAACCAAGAAAACTGGCAAAATCGTGTTTTTGCACCTTTTCGGCGATTTTTCGCGGTACAAAGAGGTCGTGCGGAGGTGAAGAGACATAGTTTTTCTAAATCAGTTTTTCAAGCGCTACAACATGAGCATAGTTTGGTTGAATAAAAAAGGTGCGAAATTTGAGTTTTTTGAAAATGTTAAAAATTTACCATTATTCGCGACCGCACAACTCCGTGAATATTGCTCGGAATGAGTTGGGCCCAAAAGCAAAAAGTTGCGCCGCGTCGAGTTTTACAATTTACTTTCAGGAGCCGGGACGCGAAAATTACGTTGAATAGGTGAAAATAGCGAAAAACCTACTTTCCGGATTTCTTCCCAGGCCTATTTCGTCATAATCCCGGGGGACAAGGCGCGTGGCGTTAGCACCAAAAGATGCGCCGTAAAAAGATGTTTAATATAAGTCTTAATCTCAAAAAGTTATAGAGCCGATTTCGAGCAATCAAATTATGCGCGCCCGATTTTTGCATTTTTTTGCTCTCCGCCAAATTCGAACGCTAATCTCGCGGCAACCCGTGATTGGGAAAAATCGTCAAAAATACGATTTGGATTGCCCCAAGTCTTGTGGTCATTTTGATATACCAACTTTAAATTTTTGATATACTTGACACCAAGTTGCGCGCCAAAATGTGCAAAAAACCCGAGAGCCGGCGTTTCACCTAAAAGACGGCTCCGGATCGGCTCGGGACCAGTGCCATTCGATCCGGCGTGGTCGAAAACCCCAGTAGCCGGAATCTGGTATAATCGGCACAACATCCTGATAGAACAAATTTCAAAAAACCTATCCCAGTAAATTGATCGAATTGCGATTCTTTATATAGGGGTTAACTAGCAGTGCTAGGGGGATCCATTAATTTTTTTTACTTTTGACATGTATACTTGTAGCGCGGGAGGAGCATTGCGCTAGCGCGGAAGGGTGCTGCGCACCCTTCCGTCAAGACTGCTCGAGTCGCCCAGTATGGACACTTTTCTCTTGTTTTCTGACTTATTAGACGATTTGTCGAAAAAAATATATGAAAAACGACAACATAAAACTATTTGCTTTGAATTTTGAACAGCAAAATTACTTGGAAGCAGTTGTCGTGAGCTTTTGATTGTTTGGGGGGGGGACACCCCCCCCAACCCCCCATTTTCTGTATTATATGACATGAAACTCATTCGTGGACTCGTTCATAAGCTTTCCGACATTTTCCGGATGTCTTAGGATCAATATTTGTCTCAATATTATCGAACAATTTCGCTGACCTGAATGAATGTCAATACAGATATCAATTGAAGCGAGGTTAGAGTTAAGAGTCATGCATGACATGTTTCCTGCTCAGAATGACTCAAAATAACTTGTTTCATCATTCTTAGCACAAAAAACTACCCTAGGACACATTCTCGAGACCAGTAAAAATCAGCAAAAGTTTTGGATCGAACCGGGGTTCGAACCCGCTCGGTGATTTTAGAGTGGTACCTCTTTACCTCGACGCCATGAGTTCATTTTGTTTCTAAATATAGTCATATTATACCCCAATCGACGCGTAAAGAGTAGGACTACAACTTTCTTTGCCATATAAAACGAGTAAAACAATTTTAAAAATAAATTTACCCTCGAAAACTGTCAAAATCGTGTTTTCGCACCATTTCGGCGATTTTTCGCGGTACAAAGAGGTCGTGCGGAGGTGAAGAGACATAGTTTTTCTAAATCAGTTTTTCAAGCGCTACAACATGAGCATAGTTAGGTTGAATAAAAAAGGTGCGAAATTTGAGTTTTTTTGAAAAGTTAAAAATTGACCATTTTTCGCGACCACCCAGCTCCGTGAATATTGCACCAAATGAGTTGGGTCCAAAAGGAAAAAGTTGCGCCTCATCGAGTGCTACAATTCACTTTCAGGAGCCGGGACGAGAAAATTAAGATGAATAGGTAAAAATCGCGAAAAACCTACTTTCCGGATTTCTTCCCAGGCCTATTTCGTCATCACCAAACCCGTTTCAGGGCACGACACTAGTGCCAAAAGATGCGCCGTAAAAAGTTGCTTAACATAGGTCTTAACCAGAAAAAGTTATGGGCGATTTTTTGAGTTATCATATTGCGGCATTTTGATTTTCGCCTTTTTTTGCCCTCCGCCAACTTTGACCTGATTTTCCGGAAAAACCGTGAATGGGAAAAATCGACAAAAATATAAATTAGATTGCCCCAAGTCTTGTGGTCAATTTTATATACCAACTTTTAATTTTTGACACATTTAATATCAAGTTTGGCGCCAAAATGTGCAAAAAACCCGAGAGCCGGCGTTTCACCTAAAAGACGGCTCCGGATCGGCTCGGGACCAGTGCCATTCGATCCGGCGTGGTCGAAAACCCCAGTAGCCGGAATCTGGCATAAATCACCCAACATCCTGATAGAACAAATTTCAAAAAACCTACCGCGGTAAATCGGTCGAATTGCGATCTTTTATATAGGGGTTAATATAATGCTTGTATTTAATTGGCGAAAAGGATAGATAGGGGTTAATATAATGCTTGTATTTAATTGGCGAAAAGGATAGAAATGCAATAGATTGCCCGTAAAGTATCGTGTTTTATCTATCAGTGGTACTCGTTGATTTTGCGTTCCATATTCTTCTCATTATTCGATACACGTGATTTTTTTTCGTTGGTACCCAATTTGCTATCCACTATGTAGTAGAAATCAATGCACAGAACTGTGTTGTGCATATTTAAATATTATATTAATTAAATTTTAATTATATTATTAGTTATTAAGTATATACAACCATATACTCTGTGCCTCTCAGGTGTGCCTCATCGCATCCACCCTACTCGTCCTGGAGGCAAACACCTCATTCATCAATGCGCCACACGACATCGTCTATCTGGTGCGTGATCTTTCATCTTTGATCATTATTATTATTATTATTATTATTATTATTATTATTATTATTATTATCGTTCAGGGTATGCTCGGCTTCCTGCTCTACTTCAAGCTCGCCTACCTCCTGTTCCACGTCTCGGAGCCATTCGCGCCCTTCGAGAACCTCTTCTGTGCGGTGGCCATGGGCGGAATCTGGGACGCACTCTCAAGGTACGGTAGGGATATGGTAGGGTTGGGCATACGGTATTGCCGCTAGCGTCAAGACCTATCGATTTTTCCAAAAAAATCACTCAAAAATCATCCGCGATGTGAAATCATTATATTCACATGCCCCATTTTTTTTGCCTCCGACCCACCCGATTCTACTTTCCAGCTTCAAAGGTCGCCCATGTATGGGAATAACGCTTTGTGGTGTCTAGACGTAGCTGCCGAAACACCATGAAGCACATTACTACTAACTAATTTAGTCCAAGAAAAGTTTTTACATTCAATGTGCATGCTAATTTAATCTTGTACTTCTATCAATTATACTATTTTAATATGATAGGGTTGTGTAGGATAGGGTATGATGGTGGGAATGTGTAATGCATCGTTACATTCGCCTTACGTGCCTACGCCGTAACCTTCGCCGCAACGACGGAGACACGGCGGAGGGGGTTACGCATACATGGGCGCCGACATGGGGGTGCCCCCTGTAAAATTAGGACTTTTCGAGAATTTGTGGAATGCCCCCTGTAAAAAATGACGTTTAGATGAAATTTTTGAAAAAAATAGTGAAGGCCCCCTGTAAGATCAACCATTTTTCGTTCGGATGTCCTCTGTAGAATCAAGCTCCAGGTACCCTGCCCATGTATGGGGTTACGGCGTAGGCACGTAAGGCAAATGTAACGGTGCATAAGGGTTCATGGATCGATATAGGCGCTGCATTTCGGCGAATCCTGCTATGTAATTTTGTAGACGAAATGTAATGAAATCATTGTTGCTTGTTTTACCGGCTAAGCTTTTACAAGATCAGGGGACACTGGAAATAAACATTTATATTATCGATCGTAATTTACTGATCTATTGATTTTCAGAGCTATCGCGGCGTCACGAGAGCGCAAAGCAGCAAGCAAGGACTCTGTTCCTCTTCCCGGAGAGAAGAAAGATCAGTGATCGATCGATCGATTCGCCGATAGAGAATACCGTACCCTGTTCAATTCCACTCGAGATCCCGTCCTTTTGTTTTTTTTTGTTTCTTGGTCTCCCGTAGGCATCTATTCTAATAATTGTACCGCATTTTATAGTTTGTATTTTGATCAAATTGCTATAATCTAGTCACTATTGAATCTCTAGTCATAATATTCTTTGTGCGTTTCTAGTCTTAATGTGTTGAATCTCCCCCCTCATCAGGCATAACTTTAACCACTACCATCTCTCCGTGTATTCTTACCATTTATTGATTTTTTGATCTGGGAAATCAATCAATACATTGCGGCTGTATTGATCTATTTGTATCCATTCTCTCTTTAGTGGAGAAGTAAAGAAATAAAGTTTTTTTTTAATTTAAATTTCGAATTGAATAATGTATTATTGCAACTGCGTGTGTGGGTGTGCTCGTTACTAACGATTGTGGATATCGATTGATTTTTATTGATTTTTTAAATATATGACATGATTGATGATGACTATGACTATGACACCTTTCCCATGTATTCCCCCTTGATAATCGCTTGGGTATTCTGATTGTTGTTATATTATACAACTATATTATTAATATTACTGTTATTACTATATTTATTACTATTTGTTATGTTATTGATTCATTTTAAATCTAATTGTTCGAGTATGATGGTGTGGACTGTAGAATACGATCAGAGACCAAAGATCAAAAAATATTGCAGGATGAGAATGCCATCGGCCGGCGTATCGATTGACCACATTCCCATTATCGAAGTGAACAAGGACAATCTCGCTCGAATCTGGCCCCATCTCGTCCTGTCCATTCGAAATGCTGACCTGATTGCGCTCGATCTGGTAAGGATTACGGTAGCTGGAGTATTGATTTTTTTTTTGGAGTTACACTATACCGCTGAGTCGCAGTGTTAGCGCCTCCAATCTATTGGCTGAGAGGGCCTATCCTGGTCTGAAGGACCAGTGGCCATGGCCTATGATCAAACTGTGGTTGGAGCTCACAGTGGAGGATTTAGATCGTGGTTTTGACACCACTTCCGACATTTCTTAACCCCCTCCACAATGTTCTGAGGGTTAGTCAAACGAGCTAGCCCCGCCCCCCCACCAGGGTACAGTATCCACACCATGCTATTCATTCGTATAAGCTCCATTTAAATCAAAATTTATCGCAACAAAAGTGAACAAATAAAAGCGTACCAGAGATGCAAAGTGACTTCTAACACTTGTTGCATACTCTGCCGCCAAATCGATAGAAAACCTTTACTAACATGGTAATATACATATATATATACAAACTTCACATGAAAATTGAAACAGAATTATCACCAAATGAACACATTGGAAACGATTAACAATATATCACGTTTAAAATGTGAGAAGAAAAAACATAATGAACAAATGAACGAGAGATGAAGAACAACTCTTGAATCTCTTGAATGAAGACGGGGCTAGATGAAGTGATTGAAGAACGGGAAGAGGGAAGACGAGCATGAAGAATGGATCTGAAGGAGAGTACCATATATTTTCAATAAAATAATAATATCATACACTCACAGAAATATCCCTTATATGTAAGGGATATATTCCCTACCATTGTCCGCCGACGGAATATATCCCTCACAGGTAAGGGATTGTATTGCCTCACCTGTAAGGGATATATTCCCTTATATTTAAGGGATATGGAATAGATCGGAACAATAAGAAAAATCAGCAAAGATGATTTACACTAGGCAGGATTCGGACATATGAGGTTCGGATCGCTATGCTACCGTCTTGCCACTAAGCCATGTGACCTTATCCCGACACCGGTGAAACGCGATGATAGTTCTACTCAGACGCGCTCGAACATATGTGAATGCTCACTAGGGAATATATCCCTTATTCACAATTGCCTTATATATAAGGGATATCGAAGACAGTACGGAAAAAATCCCTAAGGGATATCCACATGCCAGATATACCTAAGGGATTTTTCTGTGAGTGTAGAGAGAACATAGACTAATAATGTTTCTCAACTTGTTCTTAATAATTAAATTATACATAAATTATATATTCGACCATTGCACTTGAATTAAAAGTATATAACATCAATTACTAATGGTCTAACTCCATAATTATCTCAAAGACCCTGAGTAAGTTCTACGTAATGTAACCCACCCTCATCGGCATGAGCTAGCCTCAAACGAAATGACATTTATTTACATCCGAAATATAAATAAAAATGACCCTGCATCCTACAGTATTCACAGAATATCGTAAGCCCATTCGGTACTACCGTACCTGTGTCGGCGAGAAGAACTTCGGAGGCGGGCTTGACCACGCGGCGGCTCCGGGACCCACGGCGATACCATTATCGGCCTTCTTGAGAGCGGGCGCGTCGTTCGCACCGTCACCAGTCTAGAATATCAATTACATTTAAAAATAAATTATTGATTGCTTTAGACGTATTAATTGATTTGAATAATCACATCTTCGTAGCACTGGAAGAACTCGGCAATCATCGACTTCATACATTTTCGGTACCCTATTTTTATATAGTGGGAGAATTCCCGAAATAGATTTACAAAATTCGTTATTTTCGCTTAAAAATCGTCATTTTTAGCTTCCTTTCGCATGAAAGCTCTGACTGGCTCTCCCTCTGACCCCTGACTGACCCCTCCGGCTCTAACTTTGACTGACATCTGGTTTCAGCCCTCTATCAATTCCTTAAAGGACAGCACTTCGATGAATGACTTGGGAACCGTCATGACGTACATCCCACGATCCCCACGAAAATTGGTAGGTATACTAAGTCGAACGCGCTGATTTCAAATCCGTTTTCAAAACATGCCAGTTCGGTAGGTTAAAGAAGTCACAGGACGTCAAATTCACTTTGTTTTCACTTAATTGTTCTTGCACTTGAAGTAGGCTTAAAGTAAATTTCAAGTCAAAGAATTTTAAGTATGCTATAAGTTTTGAAATAAAAGAGCAACACAACAGTACCTGCACGAGCCATCGTTTCACTTGGTATGCCTGCGTGGTGAGACGACGGATGATGATGCGATTGCCGGATCGAGTGAATTTCCTGTATAATTAATATACTTAATATTTACAACAATTGTCATTAGTATTAAAGTTATTTACGAGTAAGTCCAAATTTAAAAAAAAATCAAAACAAAGATATACTAGGGGGTTCTTGCGAAGTAATAAACAATATTTTTAACAACTCGGCTCACCTCAGCTCTTGGAGGGTCCAGCATACCGACGACTCCGACACCAGTGGGAAACCGGGTGGCCTCCTGGAGGCTCATCTGAATGGCCAAAAGATCAATCAATTACACAAAATTATAATAGGTCGACAGAGTGCAAATACCACGAGGGATACTATGCAAAGGTACAGAAAACACGTTAAATAAAAATACTATTGAAAATTACGAAATGCGAACCTTGCAGAATCGTAAGCTATTGCTTTTGGGTCTCGTTGATAACGGTCAGAACACGGGCGACCTTCTTGCGGGCAGATCCTGGAGAGCTTCGAAGCAGCTCCACCGGTAATCTTAGAGACCTGAAAATGAACTGATGATGATCAAGTAGGTTGCATAGAGGATAAAATTTGGGTCCCAATGAAATTTATGTTCTATACGTGGTCTTCACTAACCACCAACGATAATACGTGTGATAGAACAAAGTGCTTTTGCGTCTTTATACCTGTCGGGGCGGTCAAAACGTTGAAGATCTCTTCGGAGAGCATTCTTGGCGCTGGGTTGCTGCAATCATTAACAGAGATATAACATGTGGATCCCTCGACCACGTACAAGAAGAACATTAACACATAATCATATAGAACACGCTTTATCACAACAACAGGTAATTTACAGAGTAATAACTGGAAAATTCGTCCAAGACGCACTGCGCAGTCGGCAATCACGCAGTGACACACCGCGTAAGCACGCAGTTACACACTGCGTAAGCATGCAGTGACACACTGCGTGCTTGCCGACTGCGAAGTGCATCTCGGGCGAGGTTGATCTTCTTACTATTGTCGCGCTTCAGATACCTGAAAACAACGAAACTAAGCAAATGTACATTGAACAACAGCTGTTAACAGGTTATTTGAACGGTGAATTGCTCTCGTTCTAGGGAGATTTTGCTTCAATGAAAACTTGTTTACAATTTAAAACAAAGAATGGAAACTCTTAATTAATACCTGTTTAGCTCCTCATCCTCATAATTTGGCTCCTCTTCATAACTATCTCCTTCTTCTCAACATATTTAAACAATCAAAACAAATATCTCAGTGAACTGAAAAGATGTTTCGTTATATTCTACAAGACATTTGTGGCATTATGAAACAGGAAAAACGACGACAAGCACATCCCGAACAACCAGTGCTGATCAGTCTGCGATTTACATCAGTGGAAAAGCAAAAACACATGTAAAAACGATTTTAAAAAGTTGTAAAATTAAAAATTGATAATTGAAAATTTTCTTCGAAACTCATGAGTCATGACGTCATATGTGTGACCAAAACTACCGTATTTTAAATCCAACTAAGACCAACTTTTGAATTCTTCTTATTTTCAATTCTGCTTTTTCACAAATCTCGCAATTTTGTTTGTGAAAACTTTTCTCTTACCCCAGAATATTGTGCCTCGGTATTGGGTGGATCTTGCAGGGCGGGGGATCGAACTCGTGATCCTCTGATTATAGGCAGCGCTGATTGATACGGATCAATTGCAGTAGTTGACATTGATTACGATTTCGCTGATGCGATATCGTATTTCATACGGTAACTGTCTTCAGTGAGAGCGACTAAATACCTCATGGACACGTCCGCGTATATTTTGTAATGTGTTGGGTACGATTACTGTATCCATGATCTTCTGTTCAGGAGTTGTCTGGTTTGGGCACACGGGCCGCCATCAATGCATCCTCGCTGGAGGATCGATATGCTGCCATGCGGTACCGTACTTTTTTAAAACATACTGTATTATGTTTTCGGAGGGGTATACTCAAGATATCCATATCCATGAACGTTGGCAAACCGTTAGCCGTTTGCCAACGTTCATGGATTCCTATAAAGACGTCTAATGATCGATGAATGATTATAATAATTTAATAATAATAATAATGCCATTGATTGTCGAGGGTCACTTAATAATCCAATGATTTCTCATATACTGTACATATAGAGTGAGAATGAAGAGAGCAGTTAAATATGAACTATACTAAAATATGCAAATGCACTCTATTAATATTATATAACATGCAATATAAAACTAGTTCATGATTTCATTTGAAATGTATCGATAATATATCATTTAAAAATATTATTATTATTATAAAGTGAGGCAGCAACCACTCGATCCGTCCTCTCACTCGGTATCGCTCTCTTCGAACGACGACACACGAAGACGGAAAAGCGAATATCCTATCGGTGTCAGGTACGCTGAGTATCATGATGATTTCACTGCGTAGACGCTGCTTTCGTGTACTGAGTATCATGACGGTGTCATGTATGCCTGGGCGCCTGATCACATACGTTTGACTAATAAGTGTTATATCAGACATAATGTTTAACTTACATTGTCAGAACTATAAACAGACCCTTAATTGTTATAAAGTGCCATTATTGAGCTAAAATTACCAGGTGTACCGTGTTTTTTTGTAAAGAGCATAAAATTATTATTATTATTATTATTATTATTAGGTGTTCAACGTACTTACGCTCTGTTCGGAGCCCTTCACCATGGAGCCTGATGCACTGCAGTTTCTCGCGGCTCACGCATTCGATTTCAACCGATACGTAAGCATGGGCATGCCGTACCACGCAGCGCACACGTCCACCAAGGTATCGATCGATGAATGACTAATGCACCGTATCCAATATCTACCGTAATCTTCTTCTTCCATTCAGGAGTGTTCGCTGCGTTCCCTGTTCGATGAGCTGCTATCACCCTCGGTTCCGCTCGCCCTTCACAATGGTCTAGTCGATCTCGTCTTCCTCTACGCACAGTAAGCCTTATTGCTTTTTTCGATTATGGATTACTGTAATCAACTGTTCCGTTATATACGTTGGAGAGCTATATACTTTTTTCTAATAATAATGTTAATCAACGTAAGGCAAAATGATATTCAAGGGTGAATAAGGGGTAAAACGTTATGAACATATTTGAGTGATTGGTTATTTCGTTCGTCGACATTACAAAGACGTATGCGTTTGCTCTATTCTTACACTTCCTTTCATAATAATAATAATGATAATAATAAATTTATTTGACGGGTATCTTAGGGTATTTTAAGATTCATAATTAAATGTTTACAAAATATGATAAAGTCAGGAGGTCTGCGATTACTTGATCGTAGCATACAATACTTATGAGTTACGTAATACTCAATCTTCCACAGTCTGTACACGTCGCCTCCATCGACGTTGTCTGCGTTCATCGCGGATCTCGCCGAGCTCTTCCCTGGCGCCGAAGTGGAAGACGCGGGCGGCGCCGTAGTCGTAGACAGCAAGTACGTGGCGGAATTCCTCGAACGAACGCCCGCCTCCTACCTGGAATATGTCTTCCGACGGAGGTATACGGTAGCTTTGGGATACTGTAACAACGTAGCTTTGGGATACTGTATCAATGTAGCTTTGGGATACTGTAACAACGTAGCTTTGGGATACTGTATCAATGTAGCTTTGGGATACTGTATCAACGTAGCTTTGGGATACTGTAACAACGTAGCTTTGGGATACTGTATCAATGTAGCTTTGGGATACTGTATCAACGTAGCTTTGGGATACTGTAACAACGTAGCTTTGGGATACTGTAACAGCGTTATTGGTTGTTTTTCTTCAGTCAACGCGAGAACTACATGGAGTCGGCCGAAGCGCGTGTGCACATCAAGTGCTCCTTCGGCGGTCTAGCGTTTGAGGTGAAATCACTCGCATTTATTATAGATTATAGAATATTGGAGTAATTTAGACCGAACTATTGTAACATCGACCTCTCCTTATGTATTTAGTAATTCTGTAAAAGTTGCAATACAGTAATCATATTTTTATTGTTCTCTTTTCTCTCTTCTTTGCTCTCTTCTCCAAGATGCGACGAATATATTATTATTATTATTATTAGATCAAAGTTCAAAGATCAAAGTACAAAGATCAAAGATCAATTTGAGGCAGCGTCGGCGTCCGAGCGAGAACTGGTCAACTGCGCACTGCCTCCGAACTTTCCTGAGCTATCGATTGACGAGAGCTCTTCCGAGAAGTTGTGTGCGCAATTTGGGGTTAGTTTACTGTATATCGTGGTTACGGTAGATGGAATTATTGATTGATTTTGTAGAACCATGGCTTCTGCCGACAAGGAATGTCGTGCAAGCGCACGCACGACGTCGATCTCGTTCTGGATCTGGAACAATACAAGTTTGTTCTTTGATCTTTGATCTTTGATCTTTTGGCATTTTGATCTTTGATCTTTTAAGAGCCGAAAAGCAGCGACGACGTAGGAAACGACGATTGGAAGCCCAGGCGGGTCTGGAGCGATCGGGAGACCGAGAAGACTCCGCTTCGACGTGTAGTAGTAATACGATGAAGGGGTGAAATATTTGATCTTTTGATCTTTTGATCTTTGGTCTCTGCTCGTATGTGAACTCTCACTATTGCAGTGGTGATTCGTGCAAGCAGCCCTTTTCTGTCACTGGAGCGCACAGAGCAGGTATTCCAATTTACTGATTACGGTGGTATTTGTTAGGTATCAATCGATAATATGTTTTCCCGTCAGGAGTGGACGCCTTCATGACCGGCTTCTCGATACTGTACAACTGCAGAATGAATCTGATCAAGGAGCAGAGGCTGCCGAAGCAGATACTCAATAAGATCCCACTGTCGGGGAAGGTACGGTAGAGTAGGGAGGGTACGGTAGACCAGGGAAAATACGGTGGTAGACCAGGGAAGGTACGGTAAACTTGGTTCAATCGTGGACTGACGTTGACATATCTGAAAAATGGAAAAAGTCGTACTAAAATCCCATGACACTGCCGATGCAGTACGCTATGAAGTGACTATATTTTGCTCTTTCCTTTCTCTGCTTTGTGTATTAACATTTCGCATGCCTTTAACTTTGCATAGCGCACAATTTGGCCAACTTACGACATTTTTCATTGGGGGAAATGTTTGTTCAAATGTCGAATTGCTTCCCAATGACTAATAACCATATCCCAGCACACCACAGTATGAACCTGATAAATATTGATTGATTGATTGATTTTTTGAGCCTAATAAATATTGATTGATTGATTGATTGCTTCCGTTCAGGACCGTCCACTGCTTATCGAGTCGAGTCGTCTGGTGGAGCCATCGGAGTGCCATCGTAATCGATTCATGCTCGTGAAGGCTGCGCGAAACAAGATAACTCTGGCAAATAGTGCGCTGGAATAATCGATAATCGATAATCGATATTTTGATTGATTTTTAATCCATATTGTTGCTGACTATAGGCTATATTCAATCAAAATTTTGAATATTATAGCCATTGATTTTGTTATTATATAGTGGATTCCAGTTTACATTCACACAAAATTCGTTGAAGTTTGTATGATTGTTGATCTCGTTTGTACGCCTGTGAATTGTGTTTATTAAATAAGTATATTGTATCACTAATTTGTTGGGAACTAGATGACGAAATCATGAAAATATGTTTACTGCGTAAACGGTGACAAACTCAAACGAGTGAGTCTTCACATACATTTTCATACCCTCACAAAGTGAGGATCGACGCACTGTATACGGCTCATTTTCATGATCGACCCACTAAAATAAAGCTCATTTGTTGTGCAAAAGATTGTAATTTACGCGAAAAATAACGATTTTTCTAGATCGACCCACTCTATAAATAAAATCCTGTGAGGGGGCCGAAAATGTATGAGTCTTCAGTTCGCACAATTGTTCTGATTCCTTTCAAACATGCAGCAACAGTTCTGCTCTCTTTCAGCGCCTTCCCTCTCTCACTGCTCACGGTCCTGTGACTCTTTTGACGAAACCTTTTAGAGATGTTCACGAAAGTTTTCTTTGATCTCTGTATTTTTGATCTTTGATCTTTGTCCATACCTTTTCAAACAAAGAATGAAAATGTATGTTCGCCCTAACAATAAGCTGATGGAAAAACAATGGTTGAGGTAGTCTTATTGTCCATTATGAGTGTGATTTGTTTAGAGATCAAAGTTTAGAGATCAAAGATCAGATTCAGTTGTTTTCGTCAACAGTTTAATACACAAAGATGGAAAGGAATCGGTCTATCCTATGTGGGGGAGATAGCGCAGACGGTGAGAATGGTCAGAGACGCAGAGATGGGAAGTCGGTGATCTACCTAGATAGATGAGACAAACAACACCACAAGATCATTGATTGGGAGAGGCAGTCTGTTATTGCTTGTTTGCCCTTCTTTTATTACATGTACCTTGATCTTTGCTCTTTGATCTTTGATCTCTGAACTTTGTTTGTTCTTTGAAGTTTGGTCTCTCATATCTATTTGATGATATACGTGCGCATCTAATCGATATTCGATCATTCTATTATACGTTCAATCTTTCACTCGATCGCACTTTCTCCATTCATTTCTCATTGTCAGGTCTTTCTGACATCTTTGATATTTGATCTTTGATCTTTGATCAGTATTTGTTCTTTGATCTTTGATCTCTCGTATCCTTTTGATGATAACATGCGCATCTAATCGATATTCGATCATTCTATTATATGTTCAATCTTTCTCTCGATCGCACTTTCTCTATTCATTTCTCATTGTCAGGTCTGTCTAACATCATTTCTCTTTGATCTTTGATCTTTGAAAGTGATCTTTGATCTTTTGATTTCTCGAAACTTTCTCCTTTCCTTTTTTTCTCGCACTTTCTCCTTTCATTTCTCATTGCCAGGTCTTTCTAACATCTTTGATCTTTGATCAGTATTTGTTCATTGATGTTTGATCTCTCATATCCCCTTGACGATATACATGCGCAGCTAATCGATATTCGATGATTCTATTATATGTTCATTCTTTCACTCGATCGCACTTTCTCCATTCATTTCTCAATGTCAGGTCTGTCTAACATCTTTGATCTTTGATCAGTATTTGTTCATTGATGTTTGATCTCTCATATCCCCTTGACGATATACATGCGCAGCTAATCGATATTCGATGATTCTATTATATGTTCATTCTTTCACTCGATCGCACTTTCTCCATTCATTTCTCAATGTCAGGTCTGTCTAACATCTTTGATCTTTGATCAGTATTTGTTCATTGATGTTTGATCTCTCATATCCCCTTGACGATATACATGCGCAGCTAATCGATATTCGATGATTCTATTATATGTTCATTCTTTCACTCGATCGCACTTTCTCCATTCATTTCTCATTGTCAGGTCTCTCTAATATCCTTGA
Organism: Parapristionchus giblindavisi; assembly: GCA_943737045.1. Classification (NCBI taxonomy): domain Eukaryota; kingdom Metazoa; phylum Nematoda; class Chromadorea; order Rhabditida; family Diplogasteridae; genus Parapristionchus; species Parapristionchus giblindavisi. The sequence continues at coordinate 189,105 of CALSFV010000292.1, read as the reverse complement.
TCTTCGATTTTTGATCTTTGTTCCATGATCTTTGATCTTTGATCATATTCTCAATTTCAGAAATGAGTCGTGCGAGTACTCTGCGTCTCCAAGTTGGCATCCTCTCGACTCATTCCAAGAGCCTGCTGGACTTGATCGAGGAAGTGGGAGGCTTTGTCGAGGTGAGGCCACGCCACTTTTCCATTAACCCCGCCCCTTTTCTGACTCCGCCCACTCAATGTTTTAATCCCATCTATTTTCAGGAAGGATCTCCTCTGGCAGCCAAGTTCTTCACGCTTATGGATATCGCACTCGGGCTGTCGGATTGTGTGAGTTGATTTATCGATTAGATGGTTACCATGATCTATTAATTATCGATTGAATGACTACCGTAGTCTGTTGAATATCGATTGAATTGGTAAAGTACTAATAATTGCAGATCGATAGCTGTGAATTGGCCATCGTCCACCTCGGCAAGATGGCCGACAAGAAACTTCCAAGGTATGGTAATTCCGGTGTACTGTAGATGATATGGATGATATAGTTATAAGTTACGGTAGATCTTATTATTGATCATTTCTAATTACAGTGCGCAATTGGCAGAGGTGGAGAGGCTCCAATCGGAGGTGAAGACACTTCGTCAGGTGATCGATAATCAGGAAAGAGAAAAGTACGGTAACACGCAATCATTCAATCGATCAATCGATCTTGTTCATTTCAGGAGCAATCTCATTGCTCAAGTCGAGGAACGCGATCGGAAGATCAGGTACGGTAACTGTTCAATATGCTCGGTTACAGTATCCTCACTGGTTAGTGAAGGTAACTATTCAATAATATATTTGATTACATTATCCTCACTAGCTTGTGCGATGGGCGCGCAAGAGCCGAAGTGATCACACCCTCAAGTGGATATGGAAGTGGAGATCATTCTCCTCGAGACTCCGCCCATTCCCCAAGAAGCTCTGACACCCCTTCACCCAAAGGAGATGTACCATTCTGTGATGAAGAGGAGAACACTCCCAAGGTACGGTAGTTATAGATTACTGTAGATGAAGGATACTGTAGGCAAACGTTGCTGTAATTATTGTTGTTTAACAATTGATAGACAGAATAATGAACCAATTGATCAATATTATATTATTGTTATATTGTTATTATTTATTTGTTTATTTCAGCTCTCAACCTCGCCTGCGGGCGCAAATCAGCCAATGTGTTCGACATTTCTAAACGAAAGGTACGGTACAGATGCGGAGTGAATCGAAAATTGACTTTTCAATCGATATTTTGCAGATCGATCTACTATACTCCCGGTCCTGCTAGCTACAAGAAGAAGCGTCGCTCGAGCTCGCTTGGAAGCTTTTTTGTAACTTTTTATTTAATATTTTAATTAATATTTTTTAAATATTTATTTGTTGTTATATATATATATACATATATTGCATATTCCATTTATTAGAGTATATGTTTCAAATGTTTTCTGGGATCATCTATAACGGAGCATCCTTTGAAAAATCAAATTTCAGAGAAAGCTGGGTGCAAACAAAGGAAATGGAAGAGTGCTCAACATCGATTAAGGAGTTCGATGCACGTCCAAGATTACCGTATTCACTGACAGTTCTGAATGCAATTGTTTTCATCACTTACCGTATCTTTACCTAATGTAACTGTCATGAGTCTGGTATACTCTATTCATTTGTATTGTACCTCACTTACCGTATCTGCCATGAGTATGGCATACTGTATTCGTTCATCCTACCGTATCATTTGTCCATTGTTTAGATATAGATAGAAATAGCATCGTTAGTCTCGTACTTAGAAATTATAGATTAATCTCTCATAAATGGCCCATACATAGCATTCCTCTATTTCGAATACTTGTTTGCTTGCAAAATTCCACCAAGTTGTGTTGCAATCTATAGAAAAAAATTTTTTATCCGTAGAAAATTTTATTCGTATTTGACATATTCATTTGTTTTACCCGTATTTTTAAGAGACCGGCTCGGTAAGACTCGAGCATTTTGACCCTCTGCCGGACATTCGCGAGGACTTTCGATCTGGCCCTCAATACTTTCATCATAGACACATACCGGGGGGAGACCGATGAAAGTTATAGTGAAAATGCCCTTAGGCTCAAACCCGGCTCACATATGTCGCATAAAATAAAAAATTGAAAAATTCATAACTTTTCAATCGCGATAGCTAGGACTTTTATTTCTTTTTATTGGTGAATAACATGTCATGCACTCTTACAAACACAGTTGAGCAGTAATATCATGTCGTTCTGGATATGTTTTTTCGTGTATGATTTTCCGATTTTTCCTCTTCCATCCTCGTTGAAGAGAGACGGCAAGCATTGACATAGTACATATTGTAGCCCTGACACTTCTGTACATGATGGTCACATTCCCTTGGAAATCCAACTTTTCTGAAGCATCGAGAATTGCAACTGAATGTGAGATATGTGTAATTTGTAAAAATCGAAAATTAAATTTCTTGTAAATCGCAAGAGTAGTAGGTAGCTTTATTATGTCATTTTACTTGTAGTGATGTGCATACACAGAAAAAATATACTAGTAGACTCAGACTAAATTTTTAAAAATTTTTAAAAATAATTATTTTATTTTTATTTTTTTCAACCCTGACATTGAGTCGACCGTCAAGGCAAGTTGATTCATAGGGCGGATGGTAGCTGATGCATGTCCGTTTGCGAAAACAACTGCCACGAAAAGAATCGTCGTTTCGCAGATCTAGAATTTATTTTTTTAATTATCAAACTTGAATATTTATATGTTTCTTTCACATAAATCGGTTGGAAGGTGGCGTATGGCAACCAAAGCTGTACCATTGTTATCAGTAGGAGTGTACTGTACTGCACTACCGTAACCGTCAGGAATCACGAACTAACTTTTTTTCAGTCGACCCATGATTCACAACCATGACCCCGGGTTCATGGTTGAGAATAGCTGAGGTCGAAAAATTCATGATGATCCCAGACCAAATACTATTTGGCAATATATCAACAGTGAGCCAACTTCTAGTTTTCTGGATACCGTAACCCAAAATACAGTAATCTAGTTACCGTACCCTATAATAATGTGGTGAAATTCTCGGAAAATTCAAGTGCGTGCCTTACAATTACTGTAGTTTGGGTTACGGTATCCAGAAAACTAGAAGTTGTCTCACTGTTGATATATTGCCAAATAGTATTTGGTCTGGGATCATCATGAATTTTTCGACCTCAGCTATTCTCAACCATGAACCCCGGGTCATGGTTGAGAATCATGGGTCGACTGAAAAAAAAATCAGTTCGCGATTCCTGACGATTATGGTATTCAAGTACAGTTCACTCCCACTGATAACAATGGTACAGCTTTGGTTGCCATACGCCACCTTCCAACCGATTTATGTGAAAGAAACATGTATTTTGTCAAGTTTGATAATTAAAAAAATAAATTCTAGATCTGCGAAACGACGATTCTTTTCGTGGCAGTTGTTTTCGCAAACGGACATGCATCAGCTACCATCCGCCCTATGAATCAACTTGCCTTGACGGTCGACTCAATGTCAGGGTTGAAAAAAATAAAAATAAAATAATTATTTTTAAAAATTTTTAAAAATTTAGTCTGAGTCTACTAGTATATTTTTTCTGTGTATGCACATCACTACAAGTAAAATGACATAATAAAGCTACCTACTACTCTTGCGATTTACAAGAAATTTAATTTTCGATTTTTACAAATTACACATATCTCACATTCAGTTGCAATTCTCGATGCTTCAGAAAAGTTGGATTTCCAAGGGAATGTGACCATCATGTACAGAAGTGTCAGGGCTACAATATGTACTATGTCAATGCTTGCCGTCTCTCTTCAACGAGGATGGAAGAGGAAAAATCGGAAAATCATACACGAAAAAACATATCCAGAACGACATGATATTACTGCTCAACTGTGTTTGTAAGAGTGCATGACATGTTATTCACCAATAAAAAGAAATAAAAGTCCTAGCTATCGCGATTGAAAAGTTATGAATTTTTCAATTTTTTATTTTATGCGACATATGTGAGCCGGGTTTGAGCCTAAGGGCATTTTCACTATAACTTTCATCGGTCTCCCCCCGGTATGTGTCTATGATGAAAGTATTGAGGGCCAGATCGAAAGTCCTCGCGAATGTCCGGACCATGCTCGAGTCTTACCGAGCCGGTCTCTTAAGCTAAATTACAATGATAAATATGTACTAATTTGAATTCGCGCTTGATTTGCTTTAAGAAGTATATCTGTAACAGTTGCAGAGAAAGAAATATCTTTTTTTGAAAAATAAAAATAGTAAATATTCGATCATCGTGAGTTCACGAAACATTTTAGATTCTTTTGATTGAAATATATACATATAAAATGCTCAAATTCACTGTTTATTGCTATTGTAGTTAAAGTGAATTATTTTCATTTTTACTTTATCTTCCTCTATTCGGATATCATTTCGGATAGCTTGCACTCGGCTTTTACACTTACAATTATATTATAATTATAGTAATTAGTTAATCAATATTTATCTATCCTCGCAAACTCTCCGCTCCAGTCACGCTCTTCACTTTCTCTCATCTTTCCTCGGAGAGTTTCGAACAAGCGCACAGAGTTTGAAACTCTCCGTGTTGCATTGATGATGTCGAAGAAGAGTGACAGCCGAGAAGGGCAAATATCAAGCTTGTTGGTATGAGGCAGATCAATCTTCGAAGTTAACATGCCCGGTTAGCTCAGTCGGTAGAGCACCAGACTCTTAATCTGGCTGTCGCGGGTTCGAGCCCCGCATCGGGCTGGCATACTTTTGCATCTTTTCCAACATAAATTATTGAACACGAAGTATCCCACGAAGTTTTTTTTTAAATAAGGATCTCTGAATTCTTCAAACTTAAAATAGTTCTTTAATTTTTTTTAATCTACCGCATTAATATATATATATATATATATATATACGTTGTACCTTTAATCCGATGACACCCGAATCCAATCCATGATAGGTGTGGCTCTCTAGAGTGGATAAGTAGAGCGTACCCTACAATATTATAGCGATTCACGGCAAATCTCTGTTTGTTTACGGTACTACGGGTTACGGTATCCAGAAAGATAAAAGTTGGCTCACTATTGATATTTATTAATACTAGTTGCCATTATAATGGCAACTAGTATTTTGTCTCGGAGTATCATGAATTTTTCGACTTCGGCCATTGTCAACCATGAACCCCGGTTCATGAGTCGACTGAAAAAAAAGTCAGTTCGCGATTCCTGACGGTTACGGTAGCCCAATACCGTACACTCCCACTGATAACAATGGTACAACTTTGGTTGCCATACGCCAAATCCCAACCGATTTATGATCCGTTGTGTAAACGATCGCCCCCCGGTATATTTGAATGCCTGTCAGATTTTAATTCGAGAATATTGTTACCCCTGCTCCTTATTTGCAGTGATATTCAAGCTTTATTCATTATTAATTGTATATTTTTATACTTTTTATACTTTTTCAGTGTACAACAGTGAAACAAACAAGAAAAGCTGAGGATCGAAGAGAGTGATTTTAAAGAGGAAAAATGAAACAAAACAACAAAAATCATTGAAAATATCCTACTATTCCTATATGAACTCGGAGGCGGTACTAGAAACTACAGTAATAGTATGACTACTTTGATAGACGAGGAAGATGGAATGGTGGTCTAGTCACGAGAGGAGCACAAAACTACGGTAGAATCGATCGATTACGGTAGCTAAGTTGGACCAATAATCCTACTCATACTTCAGCATGCAATCCTTTCGTAGAATCTGTTCGCGTAAACTTTTTCGTCTGCAGATTGTAGCGTTTATCGGCGAAACTGAAAAGGACAAATTATATTTAAATTTTAAAATAATAAACAAATCAATCAATCAATACCTATCCATTCTCTTGATCATCTCCGGATCCCATGGCATGTTCTCATCGGGACGAGTATAGTCGAATGCCTGCATGTATAATAATAATAATAATAATAATAATAATAATAATAATAATAATAATAATAATAATAATAATTTTTATTCAGTCATTGCAAACTGCTAGAGGCTGCCGCATGCTATTCACTATTCAATTGTATACTCTATATCTTGTTAATGGAATTATTTCCGCTATTCACCAGCCACATTCATGCAACTGGTGAAACTCGGAATCATCAGGACCAACATTCACTCGAATAATTATATTTTAGCTTCATTTATATTAGTTGCATACAAAATACATAACGCATATAATAATTCTCAATGTACAAATCTACATCAGTTACAGTATACAGTTATGTTACAGTATATACAGTATCCAGTACCACTTACAGTGTCCCTTCCCCCCTACCTCACCTGATCTTCATAATCGAACCATTTCTCTTTTGGCTTGAACTGTCGATATAGTCGCTTATTACGCAGTCCAAACACCTCGCCACCCTCGCCCGGGAACGCCGTCACGCCTACAACATAATAATAATAATAATAATAATAATAATAATAATAATATACTTTATGCGGTGCAAAACTAAAGTATAATCTCTGATAAATTATTTGATAGGTAGTATACGCATAAACGATGCTACGACTTAGGTAACAAAGATGAAAATTACATATAAGATAAGTTATTTTTCAGATTTATGCATAAGTATGAGAAGGGAGAGATCATACGGGGGCAACCTTTGTCGCTGGAAATTAAAATCGGGTTGGTAGGTTTCACGCAAAAGTTTCACGTTTGAGTAAATTTAGCTGAATCATTTTCCTTTTGAACGATTTTTTTCTAGATCGGGTGGATCGGGTTCCAAAACAGTGCCGGGTTCTTGCCGCGACAAACGATAGAAAGGAGAAGAGATGAGTGGGAACGAGATAGCACTTAATAATTGAAAATCAATCAATAAATCAATACCTCCATGGTACGCTTCCACATCTTCAGGATGGAATCGGAACGGTCGCTCGATTACGGTAAGATTGGGCGGCTTTCTGGTGTCACGAGCAAGTTGTGAGTACTCCGACGTGTTGTGCACTGCAATTTACTGTCAATCTAAATCAACCTATATTAATTCTAATCTATATTCAAATCTAATCTAATCTAATCGAATCTATATTAATTTCTAATATCGATCAATCTACTGATTATTGTGGTTTATCATCAGGAAAGGAATTGACATCGCTTTCCGCTATTGGTGAAACCCGGAATCATCAGGCCCAACATTCACGCATAGGTGGGCGCGTGAAAACGAATTCTTTTTGCGCGCAGCCTTGCCTTCCCTTGGGGGCCTTGCACATAGCCTTGCTTCGCAAAAAAATTGGAAAATTTCCGGTCAAATCTGCTAAAAATGGCCATGCGCATAGCATTGCCTTACAATTCCCCGGTTTGCGCACAGCCTTTCCCCCACCGTGCCCACCTATGCATTCACGCGAATATTTTAATTTTAATTTCATTTACATTAGTTGCATACAAGATATATATAATGCATATAATAATGCTTAATTAAAATAGTATAATTGATAAAAGTACAAGTTTAAATTAGCAAATGTACAATCGTCGTACCAGGTGTGGAGTAGAAGTCAACCACATCAGCGACTGTCTTGAGGTAGATCAATCGACCATTCACTGGAAGATGTCTACTGTCGAGACGGGAGGAAATACCGAGGAGAACCTTCAATCAATAAATCAATACTAATCAAAAAATCAATTATAGATCGATCAATTGTGCTCTGACAAAACGTTCAGTTTGCCACACGCCAACTACAATAATACCATAAAATCCACATTTTATTGATTTTTGTCTTGGTCATAGGTCGAATAGCTAGGTTATCGGTTTTCAAAATCCAGTCTGCTTTTTCGATTTTTGGCAAATTTGGCACAAAATCCGGTCAGGCTTGGTACTTTGCAACATACATTTCGACCTATGGTCTTGGTCGAAATAAATAAACCAACCTTATATTTGAGTGTGTTATTCTTGGCGAACGAAAACGACTCAATGCTCGCGTCCTCTCCCACCTTCTCGCCGGTCTCAGCGAGCACACTCGACACCGTATCCTGCAAACGAACAAATCAATCGATAAAATCAATCGATAATCAAGACCGTAATACTTACAGTAACGATTGAAGCGATGTTGGCGGGAGGCACATAGTTGTACGTGTACTGGGCCACACTGAACAGTAATAACATTATTATTATTAATATTATTATTAATATTTCCACTAAAAATATATATATATCATACCCTCTGGCTCTGATAGCGTCCTCATCAACCAATTCATCGGCGAAATCGTCTACCGTATCACGCGATCGATCGATCGACTACAAATAAAATTTATTGATTTAACAAAAAAATCATTGGACACAGACCGATTTCGCCTCGTCCTTCACCAAAATCGAGCTCTTCAAACTGCGTAGCTTCTCCTGCAAATAGATTAATCAATGATTCAAAAATCGATATAGCTCTGAAAGTATGTTATAAAATACCAAACCTGACCGGATTTTGAGCCAAATTTGCCAAAAATCTGACCGGATTTTGAAAACTGATAACCCAGCTATTCGGTCTATATCGAAAATCGATAATCAATAATCAACAACTACCGTACCCTCTGTTCCAGAGTCATCTCTCCGCCTGTGGCGGGGGCGGGCGTCTTCTTGCCAAACGGGAGCCATCCGCGCACGCAACGCACCACCGTACGTTGCATCCTACTGTAAGATTGATAATAAGATAATAATATTATAATAATTGTAATAATATAATATTAATAATATAATATTGATAATAATTGTAAGATGGAAGATTCTCGATATCATTCGCAAGTTCTATCACAGTATACACATCGGATTCTAACCGATTTCACTTAAACAAAGTAAACAAACATTTAGGAAATAAATCTTTATCTATAGGAAGATTGGAATAACATTCAATCACAATCTATAAAACAAAACATACATAACAAAATCTATCATTCGCTAAATTCTACTACCGGTATATCGTTTCTCATAAGCTATCGTAATCCGAGCGAATGGGATACTGTAGACGGTGATAATACATGGAAATCAATCGATAAAAAAGGGATGATCAATGTCCAGTGAATCCGGTATTGCTGTCCTTACTCCTCAATATCTCGATAATCTCTTTAGTTTTATCCGCGTAGTGCTTAGCCTTGTCGAGGTCCTTCGGGATGCCATCGCCCACTTTGTACATCCTACAATGAATCAGAATAATAATAATAATAATAATAATAATAATACGATCTGAGTTGCTTCAATAAAAATATGGCATTATTATTATTATTATTATTATTATTATTATTAACACTGTCTGTGCCCATGAATAATAAGAACCCCTGATCAGGCATGACTACGAACAATGAACAAGTAATAAAACTGATTCTCATATGTTTTAAAGCAAAACATCACAGGCACAAGCTTACCTCGACACATTGGCACAGGATTGGGCGATATCGTACTCGCACGCCTTGATACCGTACTCCACCGACTTCTCCATGTCACGCTCCAGCTTTCCTATCTTCGATTGATCCATCTCCTGCAAAAGTTGAGCACATATTCAACCCAATATAATAATTGTATAATATAACCAAACGGGAAAAGTTGTCAAGCGTCTCATCAAACTACACATTATTCCTCTTCTTTCAATGTATTTTTCATTATTATATATTATCATTCATATTTATTATAATTATTATTTATATTATTTAATATTATTATTATTTATTATTATTATTATTATTATTATTATTATTATTATTTAAATATTATTATTATTTATATTATCATTATGCACCTTCTTATCTCCCCTTGCCGTCGTCTTGAACTTGGTCTTGTCGCCCATGTACCATGTGGAGAGCAACCAGCACGCCTCTCCGTCCTCCAGTGCGCATGCCCTTTCAATAGAGGAGAATGAGGAGTGAGTGAGTGATAGTGAGAACGAGAGGGGATAGGGAAAAGAACGATAGATTGAGGCAGAGACAGACAGACAGACAGATAGATAGACATACAGACAGACAGAGTAGTACGAACATATACTCAGCAACTGTTCATCCCCAACTTCACTCGAACTCTTCAACTTTCAGGACACACCTTTCATTTAAGTATATTAATAGTAAGTAATCAATATAAATCGATGCTCACTTGGCCATAAACTTCTCGGCAGCGGCTGTATCGATTGGCTTGTTCTTCTCCTCATTCCAATTCACCAGCGACAGATATCGACAACCCTGACAATTTGGTGTTCATTATCATGACAAACGTGACGTCACAGAGCGATTCAACTCTTTTGCTCATACTACATGTGTAAGCCCTAATCATCGTTCCCCTCTCATTGACAGTGATGCATCGTTACATTTGACATACGCCGTAAACTTCGCCGTAACGACGGAGATGCGGCGGAGGAGCTTACGGCGTAGGCACATCAGGCAGATGTAACTATGCGTGAGGATACGGGAAAATCAATGGAATAACAATACCTTAGCGATATTCGCATCACACGCAATCTCCAATGGCCTCTGCATCTCCTTCAATGACGGAGTGCACTCTGAAAAAATCGATAACTCATATATGTACAACAAACAAAAAGGATACTTGGAAAACGATCGATAAATCGATCAATATTTCCAAACACTGAGAGAAGCACCTTTGCCTGCTAGCACGTACATGGCGTATTTGTAGCATGACTTTGCGCTCTCTCGTTGGAGACAGTTCTGACGAAAGAGTGAGAAGGCAGCCTTCGCGTTCTGCTCCAATGCTTCCATGTATTCGCCCAGGAGATGACATGAATCTGCCCGCTTCTCCTTTAATCATAATATTGATTGAACATATTATCGATTGGAGCTTATTTATGCAGTCTCAAACAACAAAACATCGATATCAACCTCATAGCAGCCGAATCGATACTCAATGCCGAGGTTCTTGACATACTCCCGCCTCTCCGCCTGCTCCCTCTCCATCTCCGTCTGATCCATCCCTGATGCTCTACAGTAATCCACCATGATCTACCTACCGTACACACAACCCCCCCACACTAGATACTGTAGTCGATTCAACGATACTTCTATCTAATCAATAAAGTGTCTGATACCTGATCAAAATTACTTTATTCATTATTTATTTCATCTCAAGGCATTCAGAGGAAAAGAGGGGGCGGAGAGTATGGTACACACCACCCCTAAGAAGGCATACAGAGTAGGGAAGAATACAATTATGAATGAGTAAAATGGATGGACATCGGGTGACAACGAATCGCGGATTTACTCCACGAAGAGAATACTGTGGCAAAAATCAATCAATAACATCAATTTCGATCGATAATCAATCAAAATCGATCAATCAATATCAGCCGCATTTCCCTTTTCACAACAATACTCGTGCGACCCAAACAACAAGTCAAAAGAGGGAGTGAAAGTGAGTGTCTGCTCTCAGAATACCATAAACATATTGATACAGACTTACAACTTATGGATAGATGGTAGAGGATAAATAAATGAATATTGATTGATTGAATGTGTGTAGTAGCATCATCTGGTATCATTTACAAATAAATCAATAAATCAAGCGGGTGGGATGAGGATGGAATAGACGATAGAATGAACATCTAAAAGATGATCGAGGATATAAATATTAATACAATCAAAGCAATGAATAGAATACATCAAAAGATGGGCAGAGATGGAGAGAATAAATATGAGCGTACAATCGGAGAGTCGGGGGATGATATTGGATCTACTCGTTAAAGGCATCCTGCAAAGATCAAAGATCACAAGAGTGGAGATCAAAGATCAATAATACAGTATACTATACTCACAGCTGCTTCGTCCATTCTCTGGAGGATATAGTTGACAGCGAGATCTTCATTCTTATCGCAAGCAAAGAAGGCCTAAAAGTGACCCAATTATTGATCGGTCAGTCAATCAATAATCGATAACTACCGTACCTCAACAACGAGTGGTTCTGGGAAGCCCATGGACTTGAGTCGATCGATAGCCGCGCTCTCCTCAGGGGTTACCTGGATGCGCGCGACGCCTCGTTCTCTGAAAATACCGTAATATATGCGAGAAATGTAGTCAGGAACAAAAATAGCGTGCACGACCCGTGGAAGTCGTGTGCCAATCACATAGGTCGAATAGCTAGGTTATCAGTTTTCAAAATCCGGTCAGGCTTTTCGATTTTTTGTGACATTTTGGCTCAAAATCCGGTCAGGCTTGGTACTTTGCAACATACTTTTCGACCTATGATCAATCAATAGTGCACGAAAACGTACCTAAGATCGGCCTCTGCATTTCCCGCATCATCGGGCTGAAAAGACGAATCGATCAATCAATAAATCAATAATCGAGTCAGTGCATGATTTGATAAGATTACTGTATACAATCTAGATCTTCCCCTTAGCATCCCCTACTACCTCATCACCATCGTAAAGCATATCAACATCATCATCATCATCATCCTCATCATCATCTTCATCTGAATTCGCTTCTTGCGCAACGGCCTGAAATCCTACTTAGACTACATACCACACTCACTTACGCATACACATTTCTATGCAGTACGCCGCGCCTCTCATACTACAGTAACCCTACCGTAGCCTTCTAGTCCTATTATAGAATAAGCTAAAGCATGTAAGAGATGGTATTAGATGGGAGACTTAGCAAGTAATCAATTCCATTTAATTTTATTTCATTTAACTCAATTAATCACACATCATCCATACATTCTACTGAATCTAGTATGAGAATCAGGCTTGACAAGTCAACCATCAATCGATCAGCTAGTCTCCACGATAAATGAGCCCACCTCGTTGAGCATGGCGGAAAACTCGTCCGAATTGGCAGAGATTATGTTCATCAGTTCGGGATTAGTAGTGGCGATCTGCTGGAGGAGCTCGGGAAGAAGCTGGGGATTAGCACGAACCTGGTAATACAATAATAATAATAATAATAATAATAATAATAATAAAAATAATAATAATAATTTAATTTACGATAGGCTATGTAGCTGACAAAACACCACCACACACTATATAATCTCTACTATACATTTTAAAACATTTATGTGCTTGATAACCAATATTATACACTTCACTACACAATAATTTAATTTAAATGCCAAATGAATTTTAAATTTCAGATTGAAAGATAAATTTAAAGCGTAGGATTTGGGGGATTGGCTTGGCAACCTTGTCAAAATCACGGATTAGATTTCGGGTAAGCCCAAAGACCATACCATATTTCTGATCTCAGCAAACTGTGGCAGATTACGAAGAGCTCCAAGTCCGGGGCCGCGCTGGCCACTGGCGGCCTGAATGACGCCAGGGGCGAGATCGGGTCGTGGCGCGCCACCGGCAGCAGGAGCTCCACCCGCAGCCCCACCATCCTCATCAATGCCACCTCCCATCAAGAAATCGACCGCCTGGTCGGCGTTGAAGTTGGCAGCCTGCAGAGCAGCGATGGCCTGAAATTAATTACGAAATTAATTATTATAATTATTATTAATATATTATATAAATTAATCATGTTTACGGAAAATCAAGACCGTTCCTATACGTCGCTAGCGACAAGACCTACCCGATTAAACCTAAATTCACCCAAAAACGACAACGATTGAGCTCCACCGACCCGATTTGCATTTCCTACGACAAAGCTTGCTCAAGTGTGACTATTCCGTCTTATGCAAATTTTCAATTGGTAAGCAAATTCATTTCATTATCATTGAGAGCTTGCTGCGAGAGCACTCGTCTGTCACCAAAATAGGTTTGTTCTAATTTAATTCATTAAATAACATATTACTATTACATACATATTACTTATTACTTACATACTTATACTTATATTACTTACTTACATAATACTACTATTACTGAGTTTATAGGAACTACTCACTCCTTCACGTCCAAAGCCCATGCTGATGATCGCCTCAACGGCGGCCTCCTGGGTGGGGGTAAGGGCGGCGGATGCAGCAGCAGGAGCAGCAGGAGCAACCGGGGTAGGTGCTGCAGCTACAAAATAATAATAATAATAATAATAATAATAATAATAATAATAATAATAATAATAATATCTTTTAATAGCTTGAATTACACGAGATCTTGTGAATTAAATTCAATTGTTAAAGGGTCTGGCACCTTTGTCAACGGTCTCTGCACACTCTACGCTCTCTCCCTATTAGATAACACAAATTGTGATGGTAAATCATACATTGCCATACCCTCGCTGTGCGAGGATTGACCCACTATATAAGGGCCATTTTAGGCCACTTGATAAAAAAGGAAGCTAAAAATGACGATTTTTAAGCGAAAATAACGAACTTTATGTATCAACCCACCCTATTTCGAGAATTGACCCACTATATAAAAATAGACGGCGAGGGTACCGAAAATGTATGTGGTAAATGTTACCTGGAGTGGGTGTGGGAGTAGGGGCAGCAACTGGAGAAGGAGCTGGGGCAGCTGGTGGAGCAGCCGTGGGTGAAGACTCGGTGGATGGAGTAGGGGCAGGTTCGGACTTCTTCTGAATACGTATACTATGGGCCGTTATTGCACACAATTACGAAATAGCCAGTTTGCTTGCTCGTAGAAGATGAAATAAGAAGAAACAATAGAAAGGAATAACATACTCTGGTCACCATTAGAACAACAAAACGAGCGGGGTCGAGTTTACACTCCTCTATGGTACTGTCATCACTGAGAACCTAAAGAAATAAACATTTTCCATCAATTTAAAATATATTTAAGAACCTTTCCGTTATATAGAAGCTTCTGGAGGTCGACGGCATCTCCGCGCTCCTTCTCAATTTGAGCTTTGACGTCAGAAACCTATAAATTAATAAAGTAAATTATAAAATAACTATCGCGATAATCATCGCTCAAGAAGATCACCTTATCGGTCAGCTGGAGTTCAAGCTTGAACGACTCCTGATAGAGCGTCTTGAATGTTATCTCTACCATTCTGAAATGATTTTATGGGTAAAGTCATCAAAAACATTAAAAAGAACACGGGAACATCATGAATATATTCGAATAGACAAATTGAAAAAGTAATTAACCGCGATAAAGGGGTGATGTGGGCATAACACATAGTCAGACAGACTCTACTTAGTCTACATATAGTCGTGAATTGGATGGTACGAAGAAATAAGATGACAAAACAATTTAAAGCCCAAGAATAATTTGACGTCAGCGAAAATAGCAAGAACTCATTTTGTGCGCGACTTTTCATCATCTTCTCAGCGCTAGTGGCCAGCCAGTGTGCCGCGCACGTTATTTTTAAAAACTGTTTAGGGCGGGAATGTGTGATAAAGTTATTTAATGTATTTTAGGTACATTATATTGATTTTTCCGATGAAATTACATCTATAATTCATATTTCGGAACATTGTGACGTGTATAGTAGCTAACTATTCATTTCAGAAATGGGTGATGTCGCGGGTGATCGGATATCAAAGCCGACACGGAAAGTTTCCCGAGCTGAATCTACTTATGAAGCTTCTAATCAGTTCAAAGCCACTCATATGGTACGATTTCCTTATTAGTCATTAAACAAATCGCGCATGTTCCAGTGGAATCGGATCGCAAAGGAATTTCGGGAGAAGATGCCCACGAGAAAACATCGGAGGCAGCTTCGAGCGTTTGAGAACTCTTTCACTGGAAAAGAAGCGACTGACTTCATGCTGAATACCCTGCCAACCCTTGTTCTTCCCAATTCGAAAGAGATCACTCGGTAAGCACTAGCCCGTTCTTCGCGTAGGTCGATTCTTTCCCTGAAACCAATGGAGTGCAACACTTAATCGTCTTATATCATTAATATCGTGACTGTAATTTTTTTGTAGCACGTCTATTTCTAATCTTATTTTTGTATTTGTTTTCTTTTATTTTATTGTCTCAACTATGTAAATATGCTCTTGCAGGGAGGGTTGCATCACTCTGCTCCAGAAGTTTGCTGATCAGGGTCTCTTCAAGTACGCATGGACAGTGGAAAAGACCGTCTTCCTAGATAATGCAACTCTCTATGTGTTAGTTCATTGATATTTTCTATTTCTATTTTGTTTCTGCTTTTATCGAGTCGATTTAAAACTCGCAACTATATCCATTGTTCGATACATTGAATAGTTATTATTATTACTATTGTTTCAGTTATTGTCTAGTTATTTCTACTGTTTCGTTTCCAGTGAAAAAAAGATTGTCCGATAATCTGCGATGATTTTTGGGGATTTTGCAGAACCTTTTCGGGGGTCCGCCATGTTCGAAGACAAAAAAATGTTATCTCTTGTTCGTTTCAGTTGGAATGGAGATTGCACTCTGAACGGACTGTGCCGCACTCCTGTACTGTTGAGGTTTCACCTTATTTTTCATTAAAAATTTATTGATTCATCAACTAGTTATAGTTATATTATTTATATTATTATTTATTATTTTTATTATTTATTACATTATATAGTTATATTATAGCTATTAGTCATAGTTATTAATGTGCTAGTTACAGTTATTGATTGAGGGTAATTTCAGGAGAGCTAGTTCGTTCAACAACGGCAGTGCTGATCGTCCACGCAGACCTCCCATGCTGACTCCAAAGTTAGCTTGATCTTTGATCTTTGATGTTTGAACTTTGATCAATGAGAATCGAAACATTTTTGGGCTGAAATGTGAAACAAGCAATAATAAATCATGCCTTTAACTTGTTATCGTGTTTTAAATTCAATATTTTCAGTAGTTATATTGTGATCTTTGATCTTTGATCTTTGATCTTTGCAGGGTTCCATCCATCGCATCGCCCGCCGATACATGGAAGACCTTCGAGCTTCCCAAGTCTCCTCCGAAACATAAACCAACCAAGAATCGACGTCTATCTTCTTCAACGGGCAATCTCTCCATGATAGGAGTTGAGGCGAGAGTCATAATTATTACTCTCTTCTTTATAGACCCACCATATTCGTAATTACGATTACTTTTTCTCTGTTTAATATTAACATAACGTTCATTTATTCATTTGATGGTTTTATCATACGTTAATCATGAAAACTGGGTGATTTTCGTTTTGGTAGATCGTATGTGAGACCTGTGAAACTTCAATTTCACTGGTCTGACATAAGGATCAAAGGTTACAGTTTTAACTTAACTTTTAACTTTTAAAAAATTTCCAGAAATTCGAGGCCATAATGTCGCCGCGATTCATTGAACAAGTGACGATTGTGGAGGAGGCAATGCAGAGTCCTGAGCGGAAGAATATGATTACGGTAGATCCTGAGCGGAAGAATATGATTACGGTAGATCGGGAATCGACCATCGGACGGAGAGAGTCTAATCACTACGCAGAAAGGAAGAACGAACCAATATATGTCAAGCATGACAAGTGGGTTATGGTAGTTTTTGGTATTACGGTAGTTATCGATCGATTTATGAGTTTTTGGAATTTCGTTTATACAATTTATTGCAGGAAAGAAGAAGACACTGTTTCTGGTCGACCTCCCACGCCCTCTCTCGTACGATCTAGTCCCGTCTATGCATCATTCAAGAAGGATGAGAAGGTACCGTAATCATAGGTCGAAAAGTATGTTACAAAGTACCAAGCGTGACAGGATTTTGAGCCATAATTTCACAAAAATCGAAAAAACATGACCGGATTTTGAGCCAATTTTGCCAAAAATCGAAAAACCTGAACGGATTTTGAAAACCGATAACCTAGCTATTCGACCTATGACCGTAATCCTCTAAATTCGCACAAGGACCCAATCCGCCCTTCCAGGCACCCGATGCAGACAAGGAGAACAACTATGAGTACGTTACGTTCAGACGACGCAATGCGGTCACGCCATCTAAAGGGGTACTGTGGCTTGTGGTTACGGTAGCTTGTGGTTACGGTATCGCCAATTACCGTCTCATTTCCAGAACCGTCGCGGTGGTGTGCAAGTGGCACGGGATAAGAAAGATGATGATTATGCACCAATGAAATCAGTGATTGCCCGATTGACTCCCAGTAGATTCAAGGGGAAAGAATCGGATAAGGAGGTTGGTTGGTTATTATCATTGATTGATTGATTGATTGACCATCGCTGATATTATCAATATTATATATGAATAATGATTAATTATGTTTTTTTATGGCTGATCAATATTTATCATTGATCGATTGATGATTCATCACGGTACCGTCGCTTAATTTATATGCGCAATGGTAGTGTGGGTATTAGGAAAAGGCGTAATTGGGCTCACTGTATCGCATCTTACCAGTTTTGCAATCATACACGGGCGGCATTGCCGCTGGCCGCAAAACCCTTTTTTGATTTTTGCCTCCGACTCTCCCAATTCCCCCCCCCCCCCAAAATCGCTCAAAAAATGAACCGCGAAGTGAAATTATTATATTTACATGACCCATATTTTCCTCCGACCCACCCGATTTTACTTTCCCGTGGCAATAGCCGCCCATGTGTGGTGTGGGTATTAGGAAACGGCGTAATTGGGCTCACTGTATCGCATCTTATCAGTACTGTATTGTACGTTCAGCCATCCGTCTCGCCTGTCGGTCCATCCACCGTATACTCGTCCATCCAACCTACCGTATCCGTATCTCGTCGTCGCGATGACGCAATCTACTCCTCCATTCGAGTGCGACCGCGCGCACTCGTGACAGAGGCCGACGAATGGACGGTGTACGCGTCCGTCCTCGGGAATAGGTACGGTACTTGTGGTTACGGTACTTGCGGATGGGGTTACGGTATCGTACCCTACTGGCAGATGTGATTAGGGTATCATACCGTACTAGCAGAGGTAATTGCGGTATCATACCGTACTTGCTAATCGATAGTACTGTTGTTACTGTGTTGAGTAGGTAGTGAGTTCTTGATAATGGGCACGATAAAATTACTGAAAAGAAGCGAAAAACTTTAATTTTTAATATTTAAATAAAAATGTATTTTTTATTGTGTTTAAGTAATTGTATTATAGAGTACGGGCTCTGCTGGGCAACACTGAATCCAATATCATCTCGTGGAAGGTCGATGGACAACATGTAATAATAATAATAATAATAATAATAATAATAATAATAATATATGTAAGATGCATTATATTCATACATGGGGTGCTCCCCTGTAAAATTAGGGCTTTCATACATTGCCATACCCTCGCAGTGCGAGGATTGACCCACTATATATGACCCATTTTAGGCCACTTGATAAAAAAAAGGAAAGCAAAAATGACGTTTTTTAAGCGAAAATAACGAATTTTGTGAATCGACCCACCCTATTTCGAGAATTGACCCACTATATAAAAGTAAACAGAGAGAGCACCGAAAAAGTATGAGGGCTTTTCGAAAAGTTGTGAGATGCTCCCTGTAAAAAAAATGACGTACCTCGGTGATGTCATTCATTTCTATCGCATTGAATCGTCTCGACTCGAGAAACATTGCCGGTGTCTAACAAGAGACGTATTAAAGGGAGCGTTACCTCTCTCAATGGCCTCTTCATTGCGCACACCATTTCTCTGTTCTCTAACAACGAGAGAGCAGTGCACGTCGAAGAGACCATTGAGAGAGGTTACGCTCCCTTTGAAATCACTGAACCCTTTTTTGGTCACTCCCCTGTCATAATCATCAAAACAGAACATGATCATGCAATGATATGGCTTAAACATATCACTTTCAGTATTTTTTGGGACTTCATGGAAAACAATGTGAAATCGTGAAACATGAATTTCACGAAAATCATCGTGACAGTTCACAATAATCGTATAACGCATCTCTTCCATACATTTTCAATACCCTTGTCGCTTATTTTTATATAGTGGGCCTATTCTTGAAATAGGGTGGGTTGATCGACAAAATTCGTTATTTTTCGCTTAAAAAGTCATCATTTTTAGCTTCCTTTCGCATAAAGTGGCCTAAAATGGGCCTTATATAGTGCGTCAATCCTCGCATTCCGAGGCTATGGCAATGTATGATCTCTTCTATTTATTGCTGCACCATTTATTGATTGATTTGATCAGCTACCATAGTAACCAATCGATAATCAGGTGCGATGGTCGTGCAAGAACCATCCGGCAGGCGGAGTCGTGCGTGCAATGAAGCAGACGGGTTTGTGTCTCACCCTTTCGATATGACTAGTTGCCGTAATCTAAATTCGATTTAACTCGGTTATCCTCAAAACTTATTTGTTGGCGTATAGATTGATCCATTTAAAATGATTATTTTGTAATTATTATTTGGTTAATAATTTTGTATTTTGTAGATGATTGGCCATCGAGTCTCGTACAGCAGATGCGATACCTCGAAACCTTTCCCTTCCACTCGAAGCATGTTTCTGTCATAACTTATACGGAACAACAAGAGGTTACATTTCTTTTTTGTTAATCTTCCATGAAATTTGCAATCAACCCTAAAAACGGTTTATGAACAAATTTCTTGCTGAAAAACCGGTGATTAAGTGTTTCAAGCCATCTACAATTGATTGAGATATAAAATAAAAAAAAGATGGTTCTTTCCAGCGTCCCTTTCTGCATAAATGTTTTTTTGTTGCATAAATTGTATCATCTTCGTGATAAAAAAAATGTTCTTCAGTTGAACGTCTTCAAGACAGTCGTGGCTCAGATGCAGCAATCCGCTCCTCTTCTCCCATCGGACTTTGGTCAAGCTTGTCTGCAAGTCATCGCACACTATAAGAAGATATCCAATGCCAACTCGTCCCGTCCTAGTAGTGGTGAGCGTACGATTATTATTATTATTATTATTATTATTATTATTATTATTATTATTATTATTATATTTTTATCCGCATGCTCAATATGAAAACGAAGTATGCAAATATCGATTTGAGGGAAATGGACCCATTGGTCGAATAGCTAGGTTATCGGATGAGGCCGTGTTTTTCGATTGTTAGCAAATTTGACTCAAAACGCGGTCAGGTTTTTCGATTTTCGATGATAACAACACTTTCCGTTTGTGGTCAAAGTATATTGTGAACCTATAATAATTCGTTACTTGATCAATCAATATGTGTACTTTTGCAGCCGGCAGTGGTAACGTGCGCTACGAGACTGCCTTCTCCGTCGGATCTCCCACCACTCGCTTGCTCCCGCCTCAGGTACACGGTCGAATATCGATTAGTACGGTACTTTACTGGAATACGGTGATTGTTTTAATTTTAGACGTCATGCACGTCGCTGAATACGTCGAAGGATGACATGTACGTGACGGCGTCCACGTCAATGTCATCGACCACAGGACGTGCTACAATAGCCGGACAGGTACTGTAGTGTGGAAGGATTACGGTAGTTGTTTTGAGCAGTACGGTAGTGTGAGTACTGTAGTGTGGAAGAATTACGGTAGTTGTTTTGAGCAGTATGGTAGTGTGAAATTTATAAACTATTCACAGTTATTACTATTATAGTTGTCATAGAGAATGACTCGATCCGAGTCGATTTTTCTCTATTTGGCTTTCACAATACCTTAATCAATACCGTAGCGTTCACAACATGTGTGGGCAACCTTAGACGCTGGAACTTGATATCGGTTGGGTTGGATGAAAAAATCGGGTGGGTGACTCCAAAATACAAGTAAATTTCATTTTTGAGTGAATGTGGGCTTAATCTTTTTCCAATTTTTAGTGATTTTTGGAAAACATCGGGTAGGCCGGGTGCGAAAACCGGGTGAGTCTTGTCGGCAATGCCGCCCATGTATGGTTCACAATACCGTAATGTTCACATTACCGTAGCGTTCACAATATCGTAATCAATACCGTAGCGTTCACAATACCGTAACGTTCACAATACCGTAATCAATACCGTAACGTTCACAGTACCGTAATCCATGGCCTTCAGATTCCCTACATCGATGGTCCGCTTCCGTCGATTCTCTCACATCGTCACTCTGCCAACTCGACTCCCCCACATGCGCCACTGCGTGTCGACCCCCGATCTGGCATCAAAGCACGGGATATTCTCAGTTAGTTTATCCCTACTTACAGTAGTCAGACTATGGGTACTGTAGTTTATCCCTGCTTACAGTAGTCAGACTATGGGTACTGTAGTTTATCCCTGCTTACAGTAGTCAGACTATGGGTACTGTAGTTTATCCCTGCTCACAGGAGTCAGACTATGGGTACTGTAGTTTATCCCTGCTTACAGTAGTCAGACTATGGGTACTGTAGTTTATCCCTGATTACAGTAGCCAGTTTATGGTTACTTCAAGAGTGAGGTACTGTAGGTGGCATACATTTTTATATAGTGGGTCGTTTTAGAAGAATCGTTGCTTTTTCGCTTAAATTCTAATCTTTGCATAAAAAATGAGCCGTGTATCCTCAGGTCGATCCTCAGATTATGAGGGTATGAAAATGTATGGGAGTTAGTGATGGTCCGTGAATATCCCAGTCCCTTCAAGTGCGTGAGGATACCCACGTTTTGAGGCAAAAATGCACATGCGGGTACCCAAAAAAGTGAAATTTTCAAGAAAACCGTCGATTTATGGTCCAATTTTACGGGCGGATACCCATAAAGCGCAAATTTTTGTGGGCGGGCCTATCAGACGGGATAACCAGAGACCATCACTGATGGGAGTTGGCTCGTACATTGTTTTTTTTGTTGTAGTGGAGCCGCTGGAGCGTGAGCGCATCCTCCGATTGCCTGGGCTGCACCAGAGTCCGGATGTCATGGAGCGAATAATGAGTGAGCATGGACGAGGGGTACGGTAGCCATAAATATCGATTGTTGCAGATTTGTCGCCTCGCGGCGCTGCCATCCCCTTCAGCATCGACGCGCCGCTGAGGAGTCGTGATCGGTGCAGTGTGGCGCCCGCTCTTGAAGGTAAATTAAATTAATATTATTATAATATTATTAATATTATTTATATGCACAAGAATAGGTATGCATGCACTTTAAATATACATTTTTTTATTAAATAAGTTAACTATTAATGTGGTGTTTCGGCAGCTACGTAAAAAAATCATGACCTACTGTGGCCGACATTTCCCGCTGAAAATTTAAATCATGTGGGTCGAGCACAAAAATCGGGTTAGATTGAGGGAGAGACAAGTTGAGGGACTCACTACTCACTTTTTTCATTTTTGAGTGAATTTTGGCTAAATCGATAATGCGATCATTTCTGTAGCTTGTCTTATCGTAAGATTTATTTAGGTAGGTTACATTATTGATTAAAACAATATAACCTTGATCATATTAACAATAATTGTACTGATTGATGTATTGTTGATTGATTTGTTGATTGAAGATTGGTAGCATTCTAAAATACGGTTATTTACAATTGAAAGCATGACCGTTGGTTTTATGTTTCGTGAAGGACTTATGTGAGAGGATCACATTTGTAAAACGCTAGAAGTATATATCTTGTCATCGCCCATCAGTCAGCGATTCCTTCTTCATATTTCATCAATACAGGATATATTATATTTAATTTAAATAATATAAATATTAATTAAATGGTAATTTCCAGGAATCGCTCCGGAGATGGAACCGGCCCTATTCGAGACCTTGCAGCTGCTCATGCTATCGTTGCCTGTTGGTATGGTTTACCGAATCCTTCTTATACCCTTTATTGTACTATTGCGAATTTTTGTGAAGGATACTGTAGTTTACTAGGGCATAATGGTTAATGATCATGAAATTGCCTATATATCGAGAATCATGGTATTAATTCTAATAATCGTAATAATGTGCAGTAATGACAATCATGTTTGGCTTATGGTTAGTCTGAATCAGCCTTGATATGTTGAAAGAACAACACTCATTTCCAAGTTGTGGTATAAAGGTAAAGTTTACTTTTTTACCAGGTAAACACTCTTTCTAAATGTTAATAGGTCGCTTATCAGTAATATCTATGCCCAATGTGGCTGTATAGTGGAAATACCGTCTCCAAAGACCGTCTAGGAGTGACTAATCGATATATCGATCGACATCTCAGGTACCCGTCGCAAGCTGCAGTCCCTGATCAAGTTTATCAATAAGATCACGACGAACCACTGTCTCGCGCTGCAAGAGGGACGAGAAAATCGATATGTGGTCAGTTACCGTAATCCTTAACATCATAGTTAGTTACTGTAATCGTCAGCCATATTCTCTTATTGTTCAAGACTTATAGTGTACTTATAATTAGCCACTTTAAGTTTACTTTAAGTAAACTACATTCTTCATAGTTTTTTCTTTAAAAAAACTCTAACACAACCCATTTTTGTCTTTCCCTTTGACTCTTTGTAATTACTTAAATTATTCTTTAAACGTATGTGAGTGTCTCCCAGAAAAGCCAGAGATTGCGTTCTTGATTGCAGGCTCTCGATGCCTTCTGCGACAGTATCCTGGCGTCCTGCGACGACTATTCCCGTGAGTTGGATACGGTATTTATTTTTTTCCAATCGATAATTTATTATCCGATCAATAACCCCCATTACAGTGAGCACTCTGTCGTTCTCGGACCGCATTCTCATTGTGTCGATGCTGATCGATCACGAATCGCGTCTGTTCAGGTATGTGATTATCGATTGA
The DNA here is from genome assembly GCA_943737045.1 of Parapristionchus giblindavisi. NCBI lineage: Eukaryota > Metazoa > Nematoda > Chromadorea > Rhabditida > Diplogasteridae > Parapristionchus > Parapristionchus giblindavisi. Next base: position 164,620 of record CALSFV010000292.1, on the reverse strand, counting down.
TTTGCTTCCTCGACTACCGTAATCTTTAGTCAAATCTTTTCCGTTCAGTATCCCGGTCGATTTTGAGAGCAGAGTGGAGAGTGTGCTGGCGGAGCGAAGGAGATCAAAGGTCGGTTATTAACATGTCAAGTTATTGATTGATACTTACAGTATCCTATCGGGTTACCGTAACCTACCGTATCTGTTCAGATGGAGTTTGACGATGGCAGTCCCGATCAAGCGCCGCCACCACCACAGTATTGCCAGCGAGTCAAGGTGATCTTTGATCTTTTTTGAGTTTGGTGGCAAATTTGATCTTTGATCTTCAGCCAGAAGTGTTCAACGCTCAGAAGAAGGACACGCAGGAGTCGATACGGGCGCTACTGGAGAATATCATCACTAGTGACAAACTATCGAATAGTGAACGAGAGAAGAAGCTGAAAGCGGTATGAATTATTGATTTATGAATTATTGATTTATGAAATATTGATTTATGAAATATTGATTTATGAAATATTGATTTATGAAATTATTATTGATCAATTTTTATTGATTTTGTTCACTCTGAACTATGGTTGTTGATTCGTTAATACAATTATTCAATAATAATACCATACTCTATCACATATTTTCATGCCCTCACAGTGCGAGGATTGGCCCACTATATACGGTTCATTTTCAGGGTCGCCCTACTATATAAATATCATTTTTTTTTATGTGAAAGATTACAATTTAAGCGAAAAATAACGATTTTCTAGATCGACGCACTACATAAAAATAATTCGGAGAGGTCGCCGAAAACAAAACATTATATTAAACTATATATTCTATATTATATTATATTAAACTATATTCTATTAAAAAATATTTTAAAAAACGAAATATTCTATGGTTTTGCAGTTCGAGAAGAACTACCCTGAGATGTACTACATGCGATTCCCTGAGCGAGAGAGGCGAAAGCCAGAGGGCGGTTTCCTCTCGAAGATCTTCAGAACGAGAAATGATTAGAAGACCCATCCATGCGCTCTCTCTTTAAGACCTAAATTTTCTAATGTATTTTGATCTTTGATCTTTCCCGATAAGAATTAGAATTAGTAAACGATTCGTCTAGTACCATAATACACTGACTAGGATTCATTGATTGTTCGATATTATAAAATCGATATTGTAAAACCCATACTGCTTTATGGATCTTTCTATTGATCCACTCTGATGTGCCCGATCTCTTGTCTATTTGTGCTAAACGTTCTTGTATAAATATATATGTAACCATCGATAACATTGTCGAAACAAACCGGATCATAATATATTCCTCAATCTACCTATCATGCTGTCAGAGGCGGTAGCTATCGATTGGAGGTATTGATTTGTTTCTAATCACCTAGTTTCGAATGCCAGCATCCGTGCCAAAGTTATATATTTGCTAGATTCTTCGTGTTTTGTGCAATTTTTCTCACGATTGAGAATTGGCGTAGGTAGTTTTATCACAAAAGCGATGTTTTGCCTTGGGAGAGTATACATAATATTATCTGTTAGTGGGTTTCTGGACAAAGCCATTTGCATACTGCATACGACACGTATTCTGACGTCAGTATGCATGAACTTTTGATTAGTTGGCAAATTCAAATAGTTCTTATCCAGTCGGTTCTTATTCATCGGTTGTCGTCCGACCTAGTGCCTTTCTCTTTCACCGTTTTCTATTTGATTCTTTTATTATTTTATTCCGTTTTCTATTTGATTCCGCTACTTTCTATGATATCTAACTGATTCCAACCCTATAGAGAGGCTGTGCTCCTTGGATCTTCCGTTGTCTGGACGTAATGTCTGAAGGGAGTGATGTGGATCCGGATCGTGCTACCGATTGGATCAGGGCTATGGGAAGGGTGAGTGAGAATTTATATTTATTTATTTATTTATTTATTTGATACACCCGTGACAGGTGCGACAGCAAGTACGGAAACGATAAGAAAAATAGTACTAATAATAGAAGAAGAAGTGTGTTGTCATATGATAGCAAAAAATAGACCAGTTGATGATTACTGTGGATTACTGTAAGACATGATGATTACGGTAGGAAAATACCGCAAAACGCGCTCTCTCATTTTTGGGTACTGTATCTTTTTCGATATGCCTCTTTCTCTGTCATATCGCTCGAAACGCTGTCACTGCTATCGCACTTTCACCAATTCTGGCCATCTATTTTGTTGTAGAATCACTTTTTTTCCGTTTCAAAATGTTAGTGTTGTTTCTTGGTTATGCCATAGTCTATGAAGAGTTGGGTCATATAACTTTATCGGTCAGACGCGTTTCGGGTGTTCAAACCCATCATCAATGACATTACCTCAAACTTGGGTAATTAAACTAATTGAGGTAATGTCATTGATGATGGGTTTGAAAACCCGAAACGCGTCTGACCGATAGTTATATGACCCAACTCTTCATAGACTATGGCATAACCAAGAAACAACACTAACATACTATCCAAAATATGAAGATAACACAGTATACCATCTTTAAGTTTCAAAATGTATTTATTTATATTTATTTAGGCAAATTAAATTTAAATTAAATTATGTTTATTATATATGTGTTGCAGGGCCTCCGTCATCTGCACATTCATCTCGTGCCTCGTATCGACGATACTTGCGATACGTATGAGAAGCTCGAGGCGAAGTTCGATCTCGGACATGTGGAGACCGATGGACGGGATATGATATTCGTTGCCTTCCGTGTGGTGAGACACGCGTATTATACTATTTATGATACTACGTATTACGTATTATTTGAACTTAAAGCGACACCCAAAGCTAATTTGAAAATCTCCGCTCTCGCCACACTATCTCGCTGTCTTTGTCCACGAGAGAGTATTGCCAATGCGGAGAGAAAAATTTAGCTTGGGGTGTGCCTTTCAAGAATGTATTCATAGGTGGGCACGCTGGGGGAAAGGCTGTGCGCAAACCAGGGAAGGGTGAGGCAAGGCTGTGCGCATGGCTATTTTTTGACGAATTCGCCTGGAAATTCTCCGATTTTTGCGAGGCAAGGCTATGCGCAAGTCCCCCATGGGAAGGCAAGGCTGTGCGCAAAAAAATATTCGTTTTCACGCGCCCACCTATAAAGCACTATCTGAGAGAATTCAATAACTGGAATATTTTTTGGTATCGATGAAAAATGAATTTTTCTGTTTTATGTGTGATAATTACAGGCTCCATGAGTGAAGTACACTGGTACTTGGAAATTGCTTCCAATTGAAAATTCGCTTCAGGGGGTGACCACACAACGATTTGGCGCCTTTTCCTAAAAAGTTTATTTCGAATCCAATCGATTCGGGAGTGGGTGCAATGAACTCCTTGGCGAATTATAAGAAACTATTGCTGAGGAAAGTTTTTTGATCCACGGTCAACGAAGGCTGGAATTTTTAATTTTCGAAAAAAAATTCACATTTAATTAATTTTCACTAGTTCACCATAACAAGCCTACAACTTTTTATTTGCTCAATCGCTTCTACATATCATAACACAGCTTCAGTTTAAAAATCATAATTTTTAAAAAATACATTTTTTATGAAAACATCGCTTTTATAACGAAAATCGTAATTATGGTGTGCACCTACAGTAATCCCAAGGTATACGACTACTCCTCGTCTTCGGAGTGCATCTATTCCCAGGTGCAGATTTCGCTGGAAATTGACATTTTTCGTAAATTGATCATTATTCCGTTGTTTGTTATTCATTATCGATAAAAATTGGATCGCTATACCATAGTATCATCTATACAAACATACTAAAAAATGAAGAGAAACGGTTGACTTTGAAGAAAGTGATTGCTGAAAAACCAAAATATCATAAAATGTTGACCAGCACTGAACCGTGCAGGTGCACTCCGAAGACGAGGAGTAGTCGTATACCTCAGTCAGGTCAAGAACAGCGGTGAAATATGTTTAAAACTACCAAATATCCAAATTAACCGATTTGGGATTACTGTAGGTGCACACCATAATTACGATTTTCGTTATAAAAGCGATGTTTTCATAAAAAATGTATTTTTTTAAAATTATGATTTTTAAACTGAAGCTGTGTTATGATATGTAGAAGCGATTGAGCAAATAAAAAGTTGTAGGCTTGTTATGGTGAACTAGTGAAAATTAATTAAATGTGAAATTTTTATCGAAAATTCAAAATTCCAGCCTTCGTTGACCGTGGATCAAAAAAACTTTCCTCAGCAATAGTTTCTTATAATTCGCCAAGGAGTTCATTGCACCCTCTCCCGAATCGATTGGATTCGAAATAAACTTTTTAGGAAAAGGCGCCAAATCGTTGTGTGGTCACCCCCTGACGCGAATTTTCAATTGGAAGCAATTTCCAAGTACCAGTGTACTTCACTCATGGAGCCTGTAATTATCACACATAAAACAGAAAAAATCATTTTTCATCGATACCGCACATATGTCGATTTTCTAAGATAGCGTGATCTATGAATGTATTTGAAAGATTTCATTTGTGAGTGAATTTTGGCTAAATTGGGTGGGTCGGGAGTCTAAACTGAGTTTTTCATAGGTGGGTTGTGTCGCTAGCGACAGTACAGTCCACCTATGATTTTAGTGCTTTTTCGTTGTTGTAGGGTGACATCTTCGATCGATATCACGCTGAATTTCGTCAACTGCTCCGTTCGTGCGCCCAATCGGAGAGACTCGTCATAATGGGCTACGACTATCGCATGGAATACAATCATGTTCCCGAATTGTACTATTTTGGAGGTCCACGCGAAGGACGTGTGACTAAGATAACAGGTAAGAGCCACAGCGGGTCGTTAACACATTTCTTTACAGTTAGGCAAATTATTGATGTATGTGTCTCAGTGGTTATATCACTATAAATCCAGTGTCTCCCGTCACGTAGTTGAAGTGTGTTACTGTAATGCATCGTTACATTTGCCTGACGCGCCTACGCCGTCACGTAAAAAAAAACGTTACATTTGGCGACGCACGCGTCGACGTCAATTTTGGAGTGTGTTGGGTCCCAAGTGGAAAACCCTGAATGTCATAAGGGGTACGGTAAAATGTTACGGTAGCCAACCATTATTGATCGATGGTTATGGTAACTTCCTACCGTACCCCTGATGACAATCAGGGTTTTCCCCTTGGGACCCAACACACCAATATTGACGTCGACGCGTGCGTCGCCAAATGTAACGTTTTTTTACGTGACAGCGTCGGCGCTTCAGGCAAATGTAACGATGCATAAAGAAAAAGTAATTGTTGTTGTTGTTGCAGTACGTCAGAGCACTCCCATCTCAAAGGAGGACATCACGCGACCGAAGACCACCCGTCCAGGCGAAGAATCTGTAGAGGGAATCACTGATGTCGTAGTGATGGTGCCAAACACGGTTACGGGTCGACCGATGAGACCGCATCGCGATCTACTCCGTCACTTTGATAAGCTTATCGTTAGTGTAGGATACGAAGTGATACTCGATAAGATCAAGTATATCGTAGTTCTTGGTCAATGATCCAATGCTTTAGGTTATCTTTTGATTTGTTTATTTATTTATTTATTTATAATATTTATTCCATCATATATAATGAGAAGGGGATTATATTTTGTTGTTTTGGTTCCCCATTTCAACCTCATGTATAGAATGAGTACGCTTATACTTAGATATCTCTATCTCTATAGAAATCATTCGCATCTACAGTATTTATAGTATACCCATACTTGATCTGTGATCTTTGTTGATTCGAATTAGAATTCCTTTAGGATTTGATTGGCATCATAATACTCATACCGGTATTCGGCTCATCACGATCTCAAATAGACTCATCTCATTTTATCCTTTTGAATATCTACCGGTTATTGATTGATTGATTATTGATTACTCATCATGATTTGCTTTAGTATCATCCATGTCTTGTCTACTTGCATCAAATGTTCATGTATAAATGCATATTAAATAAACTGTGTGTTTTACTGACATTTTTATGTGTATCAATTAAAGTTTTCAATTATTTATTTTGTCTACGATAATTCTTCCTTTCGTGAACGCCGCCTGCACGTTCGTTATGGGGCGAGCTGAAACAGTATCAGTATCATCCCTTATTGTCTATCTTCATTAAAAAAATCCATGTATAAATAAACCCCACTTTGTGATAATTATTGATTGGGCAAATGTGAGACAGCGAGACCCAACCGGAAGTGAGATAGACAAAACAAAGAGTGCATGTTGACCAATCAATAAGTGATCCTGTTCAGATGGGGGCAACGACTGATCTACCCTCGCTATCTCGCCGTCTGCCAAAGGTTCCTCCCGCTCTTTTCTCGCACATCACTTCCCATTCCATCCTCCCACCTTCCCTCCACCTCGCACTCACACCTTAGTGGTCTCCCGTTCTGATCTACCGTTTATAGTTTAATCTTTGATCTTTGATCTTTGTAGTCTGGTTCGATGACCGTCCCTCCAGTGGCGTGTACATCGATCGATACGCGTACCGTGACGTGTTGTTCATCGTCGTCGTTACGCCCGATAATGTCGCTGATATCCGCTCCGGCTGTCGCGTCCCACGCGGCGGAAACCGCCTCGGACTACTGCAGCCGCGCCGCTCATAGAGGTAAGCGATCTGACCTATTGAACTCTTACCGTACCCCGTATCCTCAATGCCTCGTGTCAATCGATATTTGCAGTGACCTCGTCACCCTATGATCTACCCGACTCTCTGCTGATCGCCAATCCATGGCTATCCTTCTATCCGCCTCAAACGCCCGTCAGTGATGCATGCTCGCATCCCATGGTCGTGCCCAAAACGTCAGTTATCGATTGATTTTTCCTGTACCGTATGCTGTCTATTGATCGATTCGCTGACCATGAACTAGCTGATTATGAGCGGCGTTTTGGTCCGTATACCGTAATCTGATTTGATTACTGTATTATATCGATCGAAATAACCATGGTAGTCTACGGTAGCCCATTTCACAGCGATCTGATCGGCTTATTAGCGAAATTTCCTTTTCACATATCTTGGGAAATCTGCTAAATTTCAAAACTAGGTTCTAAAATTCCCTAGATCTGTTGAATATCTAGCTATGGCCACAGCACCATCATCAGAAAAGTTGTCGTTCATGAGTTACAAGATGAGCGACGTTTTCTAATTGCTCAATAAGATGCATTTCAGTGAAGCTGACGCGGACATCGTCAGCGTCAATCAGTACGTGACCAAGCGAAAGGCCAACGGACAGATCGGTCCTGTACGGAAAACCAAAGTGAGCTCATCGATCGATACCTGAGATAGCTACCGTATGCTGAATCAGTCCCACTCCGCTTTCCGTATTCAATTAACTAAGATACCAGCTTACTGTATCTGATCAATCAATATCCAATCATACCGTATCCAATCCTTACCAGATTACTGTATCTGATCAATCAATATCCAATCTTACTGTACCTGATCAATCAATATCCTATCATACGGTATCTGATCAATCAATATCCAATCATACCGTATCCAATCATACCGTATCTGATCAATCAATATCCAATCCTACCTTTATCCAATCCCTCCAGATTTCGAAGAAGCCAAGAAAGCGACGTCTGCAGGCGGATCCCATACATCTCACGGCTCCACTGAATATCCGTGCGATGCACACCAATCAATCGAACGGTAATATTTGACTACGGTAGATCTGAGCAATCGATCGATAAATGATCAATCGATATGTGAGGACTATAGATCTATTAATGACTACGCTATGACAAGTTTATGATAGATCATTACTTCGAACTATTGGATTTATCGATCAATAGTAGTCGTTCAATTATCGATTAATTGATATATGAGATATTGATGAATTGATGTTCAGGCAGGTATCAGATCTGGTTCTTCATTCTCAAGATACTGATGAATCCGGAGAGGAAGCACCTCGCCGTATGGACCGGAACCTATCTCTCCTTCAGGTGTGATCTTTGATCTCCCATCTTAGGTCTGAGATTGATCTTTGATCTTTGCAGAATCGTCGACCGGGCTATGTTCACCAAGCTGTGGAGCGAGCACAACGGACGCAATCGAATGGTAATTTCTCACCAATGTATAGCTATAGCCATCTTAGTCGAATGTCATGAAAATTAGAACTACCGTAACCCAACCCCAGATCTATCGAAATACGGTAACTCGTAGCATGCTAGTCTAATGTGCCGTAGCTCCATAGTGCAGCTACCGTAGTCCGAGATGAGGTGGTATACGGTATCTACAGTACTCTATTCAGATCGCCTGGACGTCGGTCTGTCGTGCGATTCGCCTCTGCTACGGAGACAAGGGTATCATCACTCCGGTATCTCAGAAGGACCATATCTGGGCCTTCGTCGCCGATGTAAGTACCGTAATCCAACGATACCAAGAGTAGGTACCGTAATCCAACGCAATCAATAGTGGTACCGTAATCCAACGTTATCAATAGTGGATACCGTAATCCAACGTGATCAATAGTGGGTACCGTAATCCACCTGTCTACATTCGTTACCTATATGCAATCAATGCCATCAACACTGTCTATGTTACCCGTACCCTGCCCCATCCTCATAAGCTAACTACCGAAACCAGAACATATCAGCAGGTTTATTAACAACAGAATGCCCTCAATTTCTTCTGTTCTCAAACTAGCTTTGTGTTGAATACCTATAGTATCGTATCTACAGTAACCCAAACAATTTCAGGTGTCCATTCCACTCAAGATACCCTCACAGGAGCTCGTGGAGTACATTGAGCAGCATCATGTGGTACGGCATCTTACTATGTATCTCAGTTACTTAAGCGATATCATGTTCCAGCCTTGCGTTTTCCCGATGTCGTTCACGTTTGAGCCCAAGACCGAGGACCCAGTACCAAAGGAAGAACCAATCAGCATCGACTACCACACCACTCCTGACTGTCAACAGTACGATTGGTGCAATGACCATAGCAGCACTCTTCACTCGCTCAATCCACTCAATGTCTACCCTCCTCCTCCCTCTCCTACCCTCAATAGTCTGTCCAAGTGTGATAGAGTGGGAGACTCTACCACCCCTCCACCCTCCCCCTTCCTCTCATCAGACTACCCCTCTCTGTCCATATACCAGCCACACTACTCCTATCATGGTAACCTGCTAAAGCTATAGCCCTTATATCTCATACATAGTATTCATATATAGAGTAGTAATGTATCAATGTTGTTCTTGTTGTTTGTACAGATGAAGAGTTTTTAATTTGTGTCTTCAGCATTTACTTACATTTTCAACGAACAAAGTGAGGGATAGAATTACTAGGGGGGGGGGACAGTAAAGCAAGCAAAAAACTTGAAAAAATACAATGAAACGGACTCGTAAGAAGATGCAAAAAGAGATTACATCGGGTCCATGCAAGGGAACCAATGGAATTATTTGTTACTTATGCAATTAGATATTAGCAAAATATTATAGAAAAGAATGAGAACATATTGAAATCGAGATAGTGGATGGGATGGGGGGATGGATTACTCTCCTTTGTACATCACCCACACACGGGGACTCTCGATGTAACCTAAAGTGATGATTATTGAGTAATGCTGAAAAAAGGGCACGACACGGGGACGAATCAATCGATAAATAGAGATATAGGCAGATTGATATCTGGCAGACAAGCCGTTTTAAACTAGACAAATTAATCAAATTATATACATTAACTTCTTTATTCAATGCGCAATGTACAGTGGGCGAAAACCCTAATGACCTTCTCTGAGGACTGCACTGACTTTTTCTCACACACCTTGAGGCTGAAATATCGATTAACCCCCTCCCCGTCTTCCATTGCTAAACCCCGAATTCATTCCGTCTGATTGTCACACCACGATATCACTTGACGAAGAGGAAGAAGAAGAACAAGTACACCTCTTGCAACTTACCCGTATTGCTCTCACTAGTTAGATATCCTCCATGCTCACGTAGAGTATGGTCTTTGATCTCGCTCCACTCCGCAAATGGCTTGCGACAGATGGAACAGAGATAGCCGTGCTCCTCTCGTTTGTGCGCCTAATGATATAAATACTAAATAAACAAGAAATAAAATGTTAATTCAGTACCTCCATTTCGATGTATCGATTACATCGGTAGTCACAGATTAGACACTCGAACTTGATGATACCCGTATGCATTCTTTCGTGTGTAACAACCTACATTGTTTTGAATGCTATGCGTATCATCCAAAAGGTGCAAATATACTCACCGAAACTTCCGAAGTGAATAATTCATCGCAAAAGTGACATCCATAAGTCTTGGTGAAGACGTGAGCCATCTTCTTGTGCTTACGCAGCTTACGTGGAGTGAGAAACTTCAGGTTGCACTCATTACAACGGAAGCCGGAGTTGGCTCCGCGATGGAATTTTGCTCGATGAAGGAGAAGACGTTGGGCATTGCACAGGTTACGCATAGGAAGGCACTCGTAACACATGAACGTCTGAAAATAGAAAATATTTAACTTGTGTTTTAAACGTGATATAAATAATTAATAACATGTAGAATATATTCTTCATATAATTTAAATTATACCAGATCACAATCATGAGTTTCCATCTCCTCCTTCGATGGGATACATTTGAAACATTCCAAACACTGCACAAATTCAATGGCTTCAGGATGTCTACAATGATTATAATAAAGATAGAGCATAGATTAAGAATATAGATTTAAATGCCGAAAAAGGTTGGAAAGTGAAATTTTGTCCTATCGCGAATTGACGAACTATGCATACGGCGGTTTTTGAAATATAGTGAAAGATACACTGGATCGGAACTTCTACCCAATCGATGATGGTAAATCGATAGTTAAATGACACTATGAATAGGCTGACATAATAAAACCATCCATCTCATAATAAAAACCAAGATAGTAGATCAAGAAAAGGTATAATTTGAATTCAAAATAGATAGTGTTCTACTCACTTCTTGAGAAGATGTTTCTTCAGCGATACTTCATTGCGGAATCGCTTGTCGCAGAAGTTGCACTGTGGCGAGACCTTCTTACGGTACGGACGCTTTGGTTGTCTCAACATTCCATTCCTGTCGAATCTAGGCACAACTCCATTTGAGTTCTCGCCAGGTAAGGGGATTCGATTGACATCAATATCAAAGTTGGTGGATGCAAGCTCGTTCTCAGGTGGGATGAAGCCACCACTTTGTAGCTCCTCAATCCTGTTCATCTCTTGTTCCTCGATCCTGAAATGATGACAGTGAGACTTATCATAGAACGAGGAAGAAGGAAAAACTTACTTCTGCTGTTGAATTTCTTCTTCTTGCTGTGCTATGTACTCGAGATACTCGACATGGTGAAAATCACGCAAATGTCGCTCGAGCAAGTTTCGTTCACCGAATCGATTTCGACAAACCTTAAAAAGTAAAAACAGTGAATATTTATAAATAATAATGTATATAATATTTATGAATAATATACCTTGCATCTAGGCATCTTGCTGCGTACAAGTCGACGAATCTCATCTGGATCGGTGGGATGGGGAGGGCCAGGAGGCAGCTCGACATCAACGAGCGAAGCGGCTGCTTTAGCCAATTCGGGTAGAACAGGAATAGCTGCAATATGAATATCACCATGTAGCCATGATAAATTATACAGGAGACATACATTTAGCCTTTGACTTTCCGCGAGTTCTCAGTCCATCAAGGATCTGTCCATTTGCACCGAGGACAATGCGCTTTTTATCGTCGGGAGTATCATCACTTCCATTTTCAGGAGTGTCGAGTCCTCTCAGTTGATTGAGAAGAGCGCCTACTCCATCCACATGCGAGTTCTGTAATATAATAATAATAATAATATTTCAATTTATATATTTAATATAAATTGATTAACTGTACGTACCTCTTCCTTTCGTGTCTGTCGCATTTCTTCTTGCTTTCGCTCGCGAGCTTCTTCAATTGCTGCTTTCAGCTCGTCGAGGTCTGGAGTACCGCATCTAAAATAATATTTGTTTAAGCCATTCATTAATATATATACACGAAGCAAATTACAGAAGAATCTTTTTCATGAATTATAAGATATGATAGAATTAGAAATGATTCATTGCCTGTAGGAATCATATTCATCCCAATTAGTTGTGAAGATTCTTGGATGGATAGACGGCGAAGAATTATCGCTACGATTAGACATTCGCCGGGAGCTGATCGATATAGAGCCAGGGATGTATGAGGAATAGCTAAATCGATAGAATGTCAAGCAATTGCAGCGGTTTAAAAAAAAAGAAAACATACTCGCTAGTGCCCGCAGGGATGTACTCTTCTTGTGGTGTCGGAGGAAATTCTTGAGGTCCGATGGCAATAGAATATGGATCCTCGCCCCCTAAAAGAATTACTTTCGTGGAGAGAATGAAGAGTTGGAAGATATGACGAAAGAGTTGGTCGAGGAAACGCTCACCAGAGAAACGTTGTGCAGCCATGAAACCAGGTGTTGCCTGATTCAGCATCGGATTAGGTGGAATCCAAGCACTGAGTTGGTCGGACATCGACGCTTTAAAAAATATGCGATTGTTATTTTTTGGTATACGATTGTTAGGAAAGACAAGAGTGAAAAACCAATCGACGAAAAAACTGAACAAAGTGATGACTCTTAGTAACTGATGAACGGTGTTAACGACTCTTTTAAAAATCAATATATCGATCGATATATGGACTCGTATTAAATTTAATATTTACGTAAATCACGTGAAAAGTTGCGAGCGATCACCAAAAACACAAAATTTGAAATCTACATACTCCAGTCCTTCTTCGTGGGACCCTATACAACCGCGGGAATTATTCGGTGTTTAAATAATGATTATTGCAAACTGACTTTTTTATTTTGATGTTGTTATTTTGAAAAATAATTTTGAATCATTTCAACGGTGTCAGTATCGTAAATAAATGCTAAAAATATAAATCAAATTTATTTAAAATTTGTTTTAATATCACATTCAGATATATTCCATAACATTATGAAAAATCAGTTCATGATATACAAAAATATCGTAATCTCGTGCAGATTTAGACGCTGCTTTTCGAAATGCATTTTCTCTTATTTCTTTTATTTTTGTTTGGTTTGGCGAGATTCTTGATGTACATTTGTTTATATATTAGCGAGATAATGCAGTGTTTTCCAGGGATGTCTCCGCGTTCCTCAAAAAGCCGTTCGGCATCGCCTCAATCCGAAAAGGAGGAACGTAACAGCGAGCCTCGATCTCCCTCGCATAGCCCAGCTCGTAAAGAAGATTCGCCAGCGAAGTCATCTTCCAAGCGTAGCCCTATTCTTGCTCCGGTATGTTTTTTATGCGTCGCTGAATTCTGACCGAACACATTCATACATAAGAAATATTCGCTGCACAAACTGAAGGTCTGAATTACATGAACAATTTTAGACCTATTTGAATAGTTTAGTTGTTCATATTTTATTCTTGTAACTTAAATAATGTCATTTCTAGGTGCGTTCACCCTCTCGCAGCCCGGAACGTCGTCGTGAACGTAGTCGTTCTCGTGACAGAGATGATAGAAGAAGGGACAGAAGTCGTAGCCGAAACAGAAGGTTTGTATTTAACAATTGGAAATATTAATATTAATTGCGCGGCTCTAATCATAATTGGTTCCTCCAAATTCGTGTTATTCACTTGCCTTGAGTCTTAAAGATAAAGAAATGCCGTGTATAATAGTCGCGACTTACACCGTTACACGTATTTTACTTGAGTAATCTAAGTGTCTCCCAAATATATTTGAATTAATAAAAGACATTTATGTTATGCTGTTATATTTATATTTTTATGCTATATTTATGCTTATAAGCATGCAGAATATTTATTGTTGTAGAGATCGTCGTTCACGTTCACGATCGGTCGATCGCTCACGAAGAAGACGCGATAGAAGCGATGAGAGAAGACGAAGGTAACTATTTACGTTGCATACATGGATCTGTCTTTTGTAATTTATTTTTAAAGTGCAAGTAAACCTATAATAGTGCATCTATTTATGTTACTAAATTTTGCGTTGCTAATGTATGCATGGATCTGTGTCTACTCGTGAAATTACAATTGAGATTAGATTTAAGTATGAATGGTTTTGTTCGTTCATCTTCATTCCACCCTTTTCAATGATTATTCTCATACATTTTCGGTGCCCTCGCCATTGTTTTTGTGGGTCAATTTAGAAAATTCGTCATTTTTAGCTTATTTTCGTATCAAGTGGCTGAAAATGAGCCAGATATAGTGGGTCAATCCTCGCATTACGAGGGTATGGCAATGTATGATTATTCTTGCAGAAGTCGTTCGGGCGATCGGTCACCGAAGCGCTCACGTCGTGATGTCACTCCAGAGAAGAAAAAGGTTTTTTTCGATTATTATTATTATTATTATTATTATTATTATTATTATTATTATTATTATTATTATTATTATTATTACAGGTCGAAGAGCCAAAGGAAGCGGAGCCCGTAAAGAAGAAGGAGGAACCCCTCGATATACTTCGCACACGTGCCGGTGGTGCCTACATCCCTCCTGCTAAGCTGCGTCTCATGCAGCAACAGATGGAGGATAAGGTATCCGTTGTATCTATAGCACCTGTGAAACATTCTAGCAATTCTAGTTTTGCCGGACTCCGTGATTTTTAAAAAAAATAATAATAATATAATTTCAGTCAAGCGAGCAGTACCAAAGACTTAACTGGGAACGTATCAAGAAGAGAATTCACGGAGAGGTTAACAAGGTGAGATCATAACTGCCATATTGATTGATTACAGTTAGACCAATCAATAATATTTATAGGTCAACGTGGGTAATTTGGTAGGAGTTGTGCGATCACTTCTGCAAGAGAATATTGTCCGTGGAAAGTGAGTTGAGAAGTGTTAAGATACGGTAATAAAGTAAAATAAAACATAATAAAAATATTAAAATAAAATATAATCCTCCGTATAATAAACAATAACATTATTTTCAATGGTGATTAAATAATAAGAGCGTGTGATAAATATATAATAATAATAATAATAAATATAATATAATCATCTGCGTAATAAACAATAACATTATTTTCAAAGGTGATTAAATGATGATAATAATAATAATAATAATAATAATAATAATAATAATAATAATAATAATAATAATACCGATATTCAGGGGTCTCCTCTGTCGCTCGATCATGCAAGCTCAGTCATTTTCTCCTGGATTCTCGCACGTTTATGCCGGTCTAGTGGCAGTCATCAATTCAAAGTCAGTCTACTTTATATACTAATAATAACAGTAATAATATTTACCGACTAACAATAAGCTACTGCTCATTTAAACGTATATTACACTCTAAATTTTGATATACTATCATCCATACATGGGCGCCGACATGGGGGTGGCTCCTGTAAAATTATCGCTTTTCGAAAATTTGTGGAATGCCCCCTGTAAAAATTTTTCGTTTAGGTGATTTTTTTTGGAAAAAAGTGAAGGCCCCCCTGTAAGATTAACGATTTTTCGTTCGAATCCCCCTGTAGAATCGAGCTCCAGGTATCCCACCCATATATGCTATCATGTGTTTCTCTGTAGATTCCCCTTCATCGGAGAATTGCTCGTTCGCCGTCTCGTCGTGCAATTCAAGCGCTGTTTCCGTCGTGGAGATAAGGCGACTACCGTAATCGTCACCAAGTTCATCGCACATCTTGTTAATCAGCAAGTGGTACGGCATCATTCTCAGCTATTTTCTGATTTTTTGGCTGTTTAATCTATCTGATATGCTAGCATGCTAGTCTTCTATCTGATCTTGCAGACCCATGAAGTGCTCGGTCTGGAGATTGCCTTGCTCATGTTGGATAAGCCTACTGATGATTCGGTCGAAGTCGCCATCGCTTTCATCAAGGAATGCGGTATGAAGCTGCAAGAGGTCAGTGGGATATTATTATTATTATTATTATTATTATTATTATTGTAATAATAATATCTTTATGTGCGTTTCATGTAAGAATGATAATGATATACATAGAGAAATGCATTAGGGACACATAAATACAATACCACAACGAGGTAGTAAGGTTTAATTAATAGATAATGATGATAAAACTTTAATTATAAAGCATAGGTAGAAATACAATTACGAAAGATTTTGACATTGGGACAAATTATGGCAGAATTAGGCAGTAAATTCCAAGAATTGACAACTCTGTTCCAGATAAAGTACAAGAAACGCCTGGATTTACAATTATATTTGACAAGTTGAAAATTATTTCTGCGAGAGGTGTTTCTATTGTAGGAAAATGATAATTGGAAGATAGATGAATTGTCAGATAGATGAATTATTATTATTATTATTATAAATTTGATCTTTGATCTCTGTCATGATTCAGGTAGCCCCTCGTGCACTCGCTTCAGTCTTTGATCGTCTCCGTTCGATTCTCAATGAAGCTGATTCGATTGACAAGCGTACACAGTACATGATCGAATCGGCCATGGCCATTCTCAAGGACAAGTTCCAGGTGAGACATCACTCCATTCAAATCAATGGGTTACGGTAGCGGTGATGTTATTGATTTTGTTTTTGGCTTGGTCTGACATGCGTGTTCGATTGTTGTCAAAAAAAATCGTAGTGTTTTCAAATTAAAACTGTAGAAAAATAGCAGAAGATGTAAATTATAACTCCCCTCATTTGTTAATCCCCTATCATTGCCTTCATTATCATTGTAGGCCTATCCAGCAGTAGTCGAGGACCTCGATCTCATTAATGAAGAGGATCAGATCACTCATATGGTCACCCTCGAAGATGCCATCGACCCCGAGAATGCACTCAGTATGTAGTTTGGTCAATCTCATATTTACAGATTGTAGTTTGATCATATCAATAGCATATTTCAGGTTGTAGTCTGTAGTTTGATCAACGTTAGCTTTGTAGATGTCTTCAAGTTCGATCCTGACTTTGAGAAGTCGGAGGCCGAGTACGACGAGGTTCGTGCTGCCGTCATTGGAGATGCGGATGACTCTGATGAGGAGGAAGAAGAGGAGGAGGATGATGAAATTGAACAGGGTACGGTAATTCTTGTCTTTAAGGGTACGGTAAAATTAGTTATGATTGTTCATGTGTGAAGTGCACTGTAGTCTTACTGTATAAGGTACGGTAGCTTGAATAATAATGTATTGTTGAACGGGTTACGGTAGTATAATACGAAATCGTATGGTATTTATTTGCAGCGTCAGCTCAGGAGCAGTTGGCGAAGAAGTCGGAGACGATGGATATTATCGATAATTCGGAGCAAGCTCTTGTTGCATTCAGGTTAGTTTTAAATTTAAAAAAAAATAATATTAATAATAATGATTATGATTGCAGACGTGAAGTGTATCTGACGATCCAATCATCGCTCGACTTCCAGGAAGCCGCTCATAAACTGCTCAAGATGGGAGTCAAACCACAGCTAGAGGTAGCGATCATTCAAGTTACTCTATCGCATAGGTGGGCACGCTGGGGGAAAGGCTGTGCGCAAACCGGGGAAGGGTGAGGCAAGGCTGTGCGCATGGCTATTTTTTGACGAATTCGACTGGAAATTGTCCGATTTTTGCGAGGAAAGGCAATGCGCAAGTCCCCCATGGGAAGGCAAGGCTGTGCGCAAAAATTATTCGTTTTCACGCGCCCACCTATGCTCTATCGCAACCCGCTTCTTATTTTGTTACTTTGCTAGAACTATTCAAAGGTTCTCATTGATTTTCAAACTCTGATTTATCTCGTATATCTCTGAACGGATTTTGACCGTTATTGTATTTATGATTCGGCTCACTTCTTTGTATAATAATACTAATAATATCTTTATGTGGGTTTCAGATAAGCATGACAATCTTAATTTTGATTATCGATTAGTAATGAGTAATATTGATTATTTCAGCCCGAGTTGTGCAACATGTTGGTGGATTGCTGCGCTCAGCAGCGAACCTACGATCGCATGTACGGTATGCTCATTGAGCGCTTCTGTCGACTCAAGAAGGAATTCCAGGTATACGGTAGTTATTTGAGTATTGATTGATGATTCTTACCGTATCCACGCGGATTCATTGACCATTTCTACCGTATCTAAGATATTCCCTTCAGGATTGCTTCGAGCAGATTCTCCGTGATGCCTACAAGACCATTCATCGCTTTGATATTGCCAAACTGCGCAATGTGGCTCGTCTCCTTGCCCATCTGCTCTACACTGACGCTATCGATTGGAATGTACGGTAGCTTATGGGACACTGTATCTTACAGTATCATTTTGCAGTTTTTTTTGTTAAATAATTGCATGGCTATAGTGCGATAGTTTTTGTATTCATAATATATTCAATAACATAAATTCGGTTAATTAAATTAATTATTTATAATATTTATGATTGCAGTACTTCTCCGAGGTGAAATTGAACGAGCGTGACACCACCTCCTCCGGCCGTATCTTCCTTCGTGAGGTCTTCCAGGAGCTGAGTAGAGAGATGGGCATGGTCAAGCTGTGGGGGCGAACTGTTGATAAGTATGATAATTGTAGTATTTCATTTATATTTATATACGGAAATTTTTTTTTAACTTCGTTATTATTTCAGTTTGCAATAACTAGGTGACAGTTAGACTATTTAACGTACAGTAAGAACGAGAACGGATTTTAATAATATGTGATTTCGTTCAATACTGCACTAAATTACATGCATTGTATCTCAATCTGATCGGGCACCGACAGAGAAAAACATGAAACTTAAGAAATTTAGTTATTATTGCGTTTAAGAGGATTTCCAGCGCGTTATCCCATGGTACCTACGGTGGGATAACGCTCTGGCAAATGAGTTTGACGCGTTCATTTCACATTTCCATATGCAAAATCTCTGTCTGTACGCGACAAGAACTGACGCAAAAAAATAATTTTTATACTCTAAGTCCAAGGAAATAGAAAAAATAAATTCAGTGCGCGATAATCATGCCTGAAAATGCACTCCTCCAAACAACACTTTCCCACTATAATTTTCTTATTTGTTATTGTCCACTGTGTTCTCTGTGGGTACGCGACTCTGTAAACGAAAAATCAATATTTTTTGAATCATTTCATATTTCAGTTCTTGTTAACGTTAATTTATGACACAGCGTACTACTATCACTTCACTGAACCAAAGATCGTCCTTTTCCACATATTCGTACTCCTTTATTCAATTAGCTACCATACTCTTTCCTTCAACTTTCTTGGACATAACTAAACAATAATTCTTGAATTCGATATTTTTCGAAATTTTGCGGGTGGGTATCCTAATTTTTCAAAACTTTGCGGATGGGTCTATCCCATGGGATAAACATGGACCAAGTCTGAGACTGACTCTAACATCTTATGCTTTTTTTGTTCAATTTCTTCTCGGTTCCTTACATCATATCCTTTAGAACAGAGTATTTCTTGTTACTGTTAGCTATGACGTATCTCTAAAAGGTATCTTTATTCTAGGACGCTCAAGCCGGCCTTCAAGGGCGTCTTCCCTCGCGACAATCCCGAGGATACGCGATTCTCGATCAATTTCTTCACTGCAATTGGATTGGGAGGGCTCACGTTAGTTGTTTTTGTTGTTGTGTCTTTTATTTATTTATTTATTCCATACATGGGCGCCAACATGGAGGTGCCCCCTGTAAAATTTGTGGAATGCCCTCTGTAAAAAATTACGTTTAGGCGAAATTTTTGAAGAAAAAGTGAAGGCCCCTGTAAAATTAACCATTTTCGTTCAAATGTCGCTACTAACCGAAGGCGCAACCGAAAGATGGTGTTTCGAAACCGCAAGAGGAGCATCTGGAATCTCGATATCTCGAACACTTCCGTTCGTCATCTCCTCAAGTCTCAGCTGACTCTTCTCCGTTACAAGTGTCGTAAACTGTATGAACGGAATGAGCGGCAGATCAAGCACCGCTGAGAACGGCACCCTCAACTGTTTTTGCGTTGCGCCAGGTCCGCGCACTTCAGCACGATGTTCAGCCATAAGACATAAGAAGAGCTGGGGTCATGGGTAATATCAGTCATCCACAATAATCTGAGGTTTTATCTGCTGTTTGCCCAACTTGAAAGTCCCCTCTCCTTTTTGCCACTCCATGCATCTAGATCAATAAGGCGTATTATACCAAGCACAGCCTCGAAGACGCGCGTTTACTCCGATACCATGCCCATTTCGGTCAGGATCACTAGACCTCTCGGTAAGATTCTGTCGTTAATCACATGACAAAGTTCCCCAGTCGTGGTTTTTTATCCACGAAGTTGGCTAAATCCATCACAATGAATGGCTTCCGAACTCCCCCAATCTCAACCTCCTCGACTGAAGTGCTTGGAGGTGTTGTATGCCAAGATGTCCTCTATCAAGCACCAGACCCTCGACTCCCTCAGTGCTCCCCTTCTCAAGGCATGGGACGAACTCGATGACATTGACCCGCGGGAATAGGCAGTCGCATACGAGAAGAGACTCAAGGCTTGTGTCAGAGCTAAAAGAGACCACAACGAGATTCGCTAGCACATTACTGCTGCCCATATTCTTGATAAGCATTACCATGAACCATATCACTCAAGTCACATTTCCAAGGGGAGAATCATATGGAGACAACAGTCCGGGTAATTATGGCGCACCCTGTAATGAGATATCTTTGTAGTAGTAAGACAGATTGTTTTATGATTTAGCTCTGCACACAGAGGAAAGAGTGTAAAATGAAAGTGCAGCCCAAAGATTAACAGCAATAAAGTGTTAAATTTAACACAAAAAGTGTTAAATGCAGGTCTTGTGCTCTATGCATTACAGCTGGAGTGGTGATTTAACACTTTTTCTCTGTGCGTGGTGTCACTTTGATTAGGAAATTGCATTTTGTGTGCGCTCGATAATAATAATAATAATAATAATAATAATAATAATAATATCTTTATGTCAGGTAATGTGCGCTTCTTTTTCAGATTGGACATGCGTGAGTGGCTGGAGAAGGGCCAGAAGAGGAAGAAGGCTGAGGATGAGAATGACGATGATTCATCATCATCATCTTCATCATCGGATTCAGATTCTGATTCATCCGACTCGAGTGATAGTGATAGTGATTCGGGTACGTAATCCTAATTTGCTGATATTACTCAAAATGTGTTTCACTTTGTTATTTATGGCATGTGAAACATGAAAGGTGCTTGTACGATCTTTGTCAAAGTTTAAATTAGGGCGATGTTAGAGGGGCTGACACCTTTGTCGTCTCTCTCGTTGTTACCATACGTGGGCACCACTGCCGCTAGCGGCAATACACCCCCGATTTTTGGCACCCGACCCCCCGATTTTCCAAGAAAAAAACCCTCAAAATGATGCATAAATGCTCCATTATTTGCTTCCAACCCCCCGATTTTTGCGGCCGACCCTCCGATTTTCATTTCCGGCGGCAATGCCTGCCCACGTATGGTTGCTACTTTTAGATAACATTTAAATATTGTGCGCAATGAAGAGAGGTCATTCTCACTTTAATATTAGCTCGTGTCACTTTATTCTACATAAAGATTGTGATATGGAAAAGATCAAAGATCATTCGATATCGATTGAGAGGACATTGTAGATTCATCGTCATCGTCGTCATCTTCATCGGATTCCGACGATGATAAGAAGAAGAGGAAGAGTAAGAAGAAGAAGGAGGAGAAGAAAGAGGTAATGATATCGTAATTGTTAACTCACTTGAATAACTGTGTAACTTAAATTGTAATGATAACAATAGGTTTGCCCCCTGTAAAATTAGGGCTTTTCGAATTTTTGTGGAATGCCCCCTGTAAAATTGATGTTTAGGTGAAATTTTTGAAAAAAAAATGATGAAGCCCATGTATGATAATAACTTAGCAACACTTTTCGAGGCATAAGTATTCCAGAAAAAAATGTATTTATTTATTCATTCATATATTGTTGCAGGTGAAGAAGGAGGTAGATGAGCATCATCATCATGAGGAGAGGAACAAGGAGAACGCCCATGCACATCGGAAGAGAGATGAAGTGGAGAAGGAGATCAAGAGAGAACCGCTGTCGGAAGAGGAGGGAAGAGGCAGAGGAAGAAGGGATGATAGACGGTAAGGAGGTTGTTGGGCTTATCGAAGCATACTTACAAGTGATTTTGGGGACTAGCCACTGTCTGTAAAGCTAGCTAGCTAGCTAGCTAGAGTATGATCAAAGCTGCCAGTTTTAGCCTGTTCTGGGTTCTTTTGTATTGTATTTGTATTTGCATTTGTATTGTATTTGTATTGTATTATCACTGTTCACTGTATCATGGAAAATACCAAAAATCAATAATCCAGAATATATCAATTATTGATTTATTTAAGTGACGATCGTGGTCGACGAGATGATGACAGACGTAGGGATAATGACAGAGATAAGTATCATGAGAGAAGAGGAGGAGGAGATGAACGAAGAGATAGGTAAGGAAGGAGATGGAAAACGAGTTTATCACCCACTATGATTGACATCCTTGTCCTCCAACTGCTCATTCCATGGCTGAGTGGTCTAGTGGTATGATTCTCGCTTAGGGTGCGAGAGGTCCCGGGTTCAATCCCCGGCTCAGCCCGAAGTTTTGCATTTTTAAATCATTCTTAGCAAGTTTTCTCAATAGCGCGGTAGTGAGCTTATCATTCCATGGCTGAGTGGTCTAGTGGTATGATTCTCGCTTAGGGTGCGAGAGGTCCCGGGTTCAATCCCCGGCTCAGCCCGAACTTTTGCATTTTAAATCATTCTTAGCAAGTTTTCTCATTAGCGCTGTAGTGAGCTTCTCATTCCATGGCTGAGTGGTCTAGTGGTATGATTCTCGCTTAGGGTGCGAGAGGTCCCGGGTTCAATCCCCGGCTCAGCCCTAAACTTTTGTCAATTTCAGAGACCGCCGTGGTGACAGTCGTGACAAGGGTAGAAGTTATGAGAAGAAAGGCGGCTCGAGAGAACCTGAGAATAAGAGGAGAAGAGAGAGAAGTGTAGAGAGAAGGTGAGTATTTTGGTTGATGATATTGATCTTTGATCTTTTATTCTTTCAATTTTGATCTTTGATCTTTTCAGCAGAGATCGTCGTCGTCGATCAAGATCGTAGATCACTCACGAAGTGTATTATCGATCGATTGTATCTACACACAGTAACCCTCATACCGTACTCAATCTCAGTCGTTGTTTTTTTCCATTTTTGATTTGATTTATTGGTTTTTAATATTTAGTTATTCACGCTGTTGGCACATACATATTAAGCAGGAATTCCACACATGCTTGTTCCGAAATCGTTGTAATAATAAATCGATAATTGTTCTGATGTAGTTCCCCTCACATTATTTATTAGATTCACCCGAGTTTCAACATGGTTCGTAATGTAAACTGTTTGTAATGATATTCCGTTGATTGATGAAGTAAACCTTACAGAAAATATCTGCTTCTGTGGTACATGTCAAAGTTTCTTACTAGTGATTTACGTGTTTATGGAAAGCGCCAAACTCAGCATGAATGATTGCAATTGCTTGACTTGACTGAATGACTTGATGATTGGTCGGCTTTTATCTCATATTCTGTTTGCTGATGACACCTTTCTCATCTCTCATGATGAAGGAGTACGGGACTTTGTCCGAACTGCTCAGAAGAGGAAACGTATTCAAATTGTAAAAAAAAATAGTAAAAAATATTTACGTGGAAAGTTGTTCATTAGATCTTTGAGATGGTTGAAAGGAGAATTTCTCCAACACAGGGGGAGCGCTCATTGAAGGAGGCAAAAAGAATGGAGGTCTTTTGGGGAGATAACTTTTTTTTTCAGATAAGGCAACGGTCGTGACTATTAACTTAATTTTTATTTGCTTATTCAGTTCTTAAACCCAAAGGCGGCATAGGCGTGAATTTCGTCAGTGCGATTATGTTGAATACAAGCGGACTAGGCAAACTGCAATTATTAAATAATGAAAGTAATTTAAGAAAAAGTTAATTCGCGATTCTTTCTCAAAATATGAGATCTTTGTCACACGCTTGACGTTAGCGTATACTTGGAATGCAATTAAAAAATGGCAAAAGATTTGTGCATTTCTGATATTTTTGATACTTTTTCAGCCGGGGATCGGTCCGACCACCCACACGTTACCCACTAGACCATGGGTCCCTATTAGAAGGCACATTAAAAGATCTATGTATACTCAGACACTCTTCTACTTCTATACCAATGCAAGGCTCCGCACCCTTCCGATATACCCTATTCATATACCGATGTTGGTTCCGCCTATTTAACTTCGCGGGCTTGGACACCGTGTACAAACATCAACACCCCAAAAATCTTTATTTTTTTCCCGAAAAGAGGATCCCATGAAGTCGCGAGGGCGGTGTAGTCTTCTCCACTTCACCACCACGACGTCAACCTGCGGATGGCGTATCGACGTCCAGAAGAGGCTACCTGTTAAAAGAGAAATTACAATTGATTCAACGACGTTTGTCAAATATAGGTTTATTTCCCGCACTTAAGCTTTTTCTCTAGAGCAAGGTACCAACTAACAGGATAACAACTAACAAGTATCAAGACATATTCAAAATCTGCGTTCTTTTAGAAAAATCTGAGTTCTTCCCATCATATTTTACCCATACCCATCGAGGAAAAAACTCTTACTCGAAAGTCTCACTGAGACATAAAAGACCCTTGTAAGATAGAATATTGAACGTTAAATAGAACGTTGACAATAACAATATGCGTTCAAATATTCTACAGAAGAAGGAGGTTACCGATAATGGTCCATAGCGGACAAAAAAGTATTTCGACCAAAAATTTTTTGTTTGGGTCTAACAAAAAAAATTTCTCACCAAACAAAAAAAAACAAAAAAAAACAAAAAAAAACAATAAAATTATTTTTCCCACTTTTCCGAGAAAATTTTAAGTTTATCTCGTGTTGGTCTTCCTTTAAATAACAACTACTCTTAATTGAGAGTCAAAATTCTTAAAAGTAACAACTAAATCGAAGATAGAAGCTAAATTCGCTATTGATTCGTTATCGGCAGAATTTTATTGATTGGTCAAAGAAAGGAAATTTGGAAATTTTTGTGCGCTATTATCATGAAGAACGTGGGACCAATTATTATTTATATGTGACATTCTGTTCTCTATTAGATTGGAGAGACGAAAGCGCAGCCAGTGTAGCTCAGTTGTTAAATAGTAGTCAGCGCTCGTAGCCGCGCCACGCATTTTCGATTACCGTTTACATTTTTCTATTTATTAATCTTTAAAATTCGAAAAGGCGCGTTGTCCCTGGCATTTCCTTGGCGCAAAAACGAACTTTCAGCTCGGATTACGGTGTTCCGGGGCATCTATAATTTTACAGAAAATTAGTTTTGTATTTATTGAGATATCTATAGTCCTGGCGGTCAGTTTGATCACGAAAAACTTAGGGTCCCCTTCTCTTCTCACTGTTTCGCAATATTATACTCCCCAAAATTATCTTGCGGTAAAAAATTACCAACAAAACTGATCACAAACTAACTTTTCAAGCAAATTTGTGTTATTATATATCCGTATTTTTTAATAATAATAATTTATCTACGCCCGAGGCGCAAATTGTTATTTTTTTGGTTTTTGCAGAAAAACCAAACAAAAAAATACCAAACAAAAAATTCTCAAAAACCCAAAAAAACCAAAAAAACAACAAAAAAAAACCAAACAAAAAACCCATCACTGGTCCATAGTTTTGAGGGTCCTACACTACTGCACAATCCATGATGGGGTGCGATCTTAAAAAATTAGTTTTTAAATTTTACAATTTTACAAATTAAAAATTGTAAAATTAGGGCCGGAATAAGTTCCGCCTTCTTCCCGTGCTTTTCACGCTATTCTCCTATTCCTAAATGTACGTAGATTTGACTAGGGTCATCTAATCGATAAATGAGGAAAGTATAGTTAATCGATAATTAGTTATCCCTTAGGGGGACTTTTTCAGTAGTCCTTTAGTGATTTCGACCGATAAAGAAGATCCTTGATTAATGAAGAATGACTCAACAATGTGCAAATTTAATTTAATTTAATTTAATTTGAGATGATTATCATGCAGCCTGATGAATGGTCCTTTTTCATTCTCGACTAGTTCATTACTACCACTTCATGTTCAAGCATGCGGTTTTTCGCTCTCCTTCCTCTGCTCGTTTGGATACTCCTTGTAAGTCCTTCGCGCTATTAGATACCTTAAAAGCCTTAAACCATAAATAATATAATATAAGTAAATTTTGAGATCAGCATCTTCGGATCAATACTAAATATGTTTCATTTTCTTTAGTCATTAAAAGAATTTTTTAAATGATTAAGACTTCGAGAATCGAAAAATATTCATGCGCGAAAGAAATAAATG
The DNA here is from genome assembly GCA_943737045.1 of Parapristionchus giblindavisi. Taxonomy (NCBI): domain Eukaryota; kingdom Metazoa; phylum Nematoda; class Chromadorea; order Rhabditida; family Diplogasteridae; genus Parapristionchus; species Parapristionchus giblindavisi. Next base: position 138,328 of record CALSFV010000292.1, on the reverse strand, counting down.
ATGGGCGTTAATGCACTGTTACATTTCCCTTACGTGTCTACGCCGTAACCCCCTCCGTCGCGCCGGAGAGGCGGCGGAGGGGATTACGGCGTAGACACGTAAGGTAAATGTAACAGTGCATAAGGCATGCCATAGCGGGACGGGGGTAGTAAACTCGCACGGGCTGTACTGTGGTATTTTCCCAAAATGTGTTTATTTGTGTAAAGTAGGTCCGAAGAAGAGATTAGACGCTTTGGACTGAATTGGCCTTGAATAACGGGATTTAGCTTGACCTTTTACCTTTGTATTTGCGAGATAATACGATTGCACTATAGAAAGAATTGTGCATGAGTTTTATCTGTTTTATAAGTAAAAACGAACGAGTAAGAAACGAAATCCATTTTCAGTCGAAGACGACGAATGCAACATTTCTACCGATGGGCCAGGCAGCTGCAGCCACTATCGGGACTTCCACTACACCTACGGTCACAGCCACGACAATCAAGATAACTGAAGCCGAGTCCATGCCAACTGCAGCTGAGTCCCCGCCACCTACAGTCGAGTCTAAGATAGCTGCAAACGCGTCCCCGCCACCTACAGACGAGTCCAAGACAGCTGCAAACGCGTCCCCGCCACCTACAGACGAGTCTAAGATAGCTGGAAACGCGTCCCCGCCACCTACAGTCGAGTCTAAGATAGCTGGAAACGCGTCCCCGCCACCTACAGACGAGTCCAAGACAGCTGCAAACGCGTCCCCGCCACCTACAGTCGAGTCTAAGATAGCTGGAAACGCGTCCCCGCCACCTACAGACGAGTCCAAGACAGCTGCAAACGAGTCCACACCAACTTCAGACTCGTCCATGTCAACTTCAAACGCGTCCACGCCAACTTCAGACTCGTCCATGTCAACTTCAAACGCGTCCATGCCAACTTCAGACTCGTCCATGTCTACTTCAAACGCGTCCACGCCAACTGCAGCCGAGCCCACAACAGTTGCAGACAAGTCCACGTCAACTACAGCCGAGTCCACGTCAACTACAGCCGAGTCCACGTCAACTACAGCCGAGTCCACGTCAACTACAGCCGAGTCCACGTCAACTACAGCCGAGTCCACGTCAACTACAGCCGAGTCCACGTCAACTACAGCCGAGTCCACGTCAACTACAGCCGAGTCCACGTCAACTACAGCCGAGTCCACGTCAACTACAGACAAGTCCACGTCAACTACAGCCGAGTCCACGTCAACTACAGCCGAGTCCACGTCAACTACAGACAAGTCCACGTCAACTACAGCCGAGTCTACGACAGCGGCAGACAAGCGCAATCCGGCAAATACAACTACATTAATGACAACAACGACAACAAGTGCAGTGGATCCCAGTAGTAGAACGGATTCTGCCGAACCCTCGGAGCACACAAACAATGGTTCTGGAACTACACCAAGAACAATCTCGTCCTCGACACCTAAGACATCTCGAACTACAACAAATGATGTAAGGGTGAGCTCGACTGAATTCAGTTTGCACATAGCATATATACCTTTTGGAAAGAGTCATTAAACAAGCAATATTTAGAAAATCTGTATCACATTACCGAATTATCCCTGAATATTTTCTACTTTTGTTCTAAGGCAACGGCGCACAGTCATTACAACAACTTAGAATGAATCAATCCTGTAACATATTTCAGCCACATGCAGTGATCCCCGATACAGGCAACGATGAGATGACTCCCTCTTCACAGGGTACATTACTCATAGAAAATTTCCTATCTAAGGACCCCAGTGGAATTATTCCCAGTCGTACAAGGGAATATTTCTCTTATATATCAAGGAATTTTTCCCATAAAACCCTTTCATTCCCCTTACATATTTTCCCCCTTACATATTTGGGAATTATTCCCTTATATGACTGGGAATAATTCCACTGGGGTCCTTTGCTAGGGACTTAACTAGGGAATTTTCTGTGAGTGTATTGCATGATTTGTCAATCAATAATGATCTACCAATCCATCGATAAATTTTTTGCAGATACGGATACAACTGCTGCACCCTCTTCGGAGTATGATTATTGATTTATTGATCAATTCATCGGTCGCGGAAATGCATTTATGCACTGGACTCTTTCTAATAACTACACCAGTTTCCAAAGATGATGAAATAGCAGATATTTTTACAGCAATACCGTTATTTACGTCATCATCGTCGCTGTCGTACTTGTCGTGCTCATATTGATCGCCGTTGTAGTATACATAGTGATGAAGGTATACTGTAAATGTTGAGGAAGGTATACTGTAAGGTATACTGTAGGTATACTGTACGATCCTAAGGGCAGCTCGTGTCGCCCTTCTTTTATGAATAAGCAATGCAAAATTATGTTAATAGTCATGATCGTTGACTTATCCGAGCCTTAAGATCACCACAAAAGCAAAAATTCGAAAAAAAACGTGCAATTTGAGAACGATTGTAACAATTAACATATTTTTAAGTACTTACCTTTTGATATACGGTAGTTCGCATTTTGATATACTTTTGTAATTGAGTAAAATCAATAATAACCGAGAAAAATTAATTAAACACACACGAGCTAATTTGAAACTGGTAATGCTCTATCGCTTTCATTGTGAGTATTACCAAAGCGGAAAGTTAAACTAGTTGTGCATTTAAGAAACGCCGAAAGCAGAAGCCTGCTGCGGCTGGTGCACCAAAGAGACCAGCAAACAGCAAACCTAGCGTCTCCGATTCCAAAGGTAAATCAATTCTATGAGTGTGTATGTAAGCCCGAAATGAGAAGCGGGAAGTGATAATATTCTTTATTCGAAATGTTCCGCTGATCCATAAATTCCAGATACCAAGACCAGCACCCAATCCAAATTGGGCAAGCCTGTCGCCCCATCATATGTGATGCCCCGTGCCCTCAGAGAACCGACGCCCAAATCGGCGATGAAGCCAACACCTCTCGTACCTCCAACGGCTGCTGTGGCACCGACTCAACCCGCACCGGAGACAGATAAGAAACCAGATGTTGTACTGTGTTATTCTACCGAGACGGTTTCCATGATGTTGATGATTTCAGAAACCGCCACCATTTCGCATACCTGCGAAGGATATTACATTCCTAGGCCCCCTCAAGATGAAGAAGCGATTTAGAGGAGACTTTGTAAATTGGAAAAAAGAAATTATATAATTTTGAAATTATTATGTTTTGCATTTCCAGGAGCACGATTATGAAAATGATAATAGTCCTCAGAAAAAGTTTTCTGGCGAAATCGAGTTTGCTCCTGATCTAAATGAAGCCGTGGCTATCGGTAAAGGAATTGAGGAATATGAGGTGAGTTATGGGTTGCTTTAGGGATACTTTAGATTACTGTAGGGAAAATGTAAAATACTGTAGAATACTGTAGGTATACTGTAGAATACTGTAGGTATACTGTAGAATACTCTTGGGATACTGTAGAATATGTAGGAATACTAGAATACTGTAATACAAACTTATCCTTTCAGGACACCGATTCCAGCAAGCGTGATGATGCGTCGATCTCCACTGCCGCGAACGGAGAATACCTCGCGGTGAGTATGGTAGCCTATCTGAGTGGGATACGGTAGCTGGCATGATTACTGTATTCGATTATTTGCAGAATCTCAACCTTGCTGACTTTGGCATCAAGATAGAAGATGAGAGTGTGAGTAATTTAAATAAATAAACTTCAAAATTACAAATTTCAAATTCAGGTATTCATTTCCCCGGCAGTGAAGGCGAAAAACAAAAACGCTGAAGGGAAGAAAAAGAAAGGTCTGCAAATAATCATTTTTTTCATTAGCAATTATTGATAATTATTTATTGATTAATAATTGTTTTATTGATTTGCGTTGTTCAGGAGAACGCTGATCGACCAATACAATAGCAGGGATACTGTAGAAGGGATTGCTTCGGGAGATTGACTATTAATCAATCAATCAATCAACCAATAATTGATCTACCCCTCTTATCTACACCCTCTATTATGTATCTATTCAAGATAAATGAGCTTCCGTGCTTTTATCATTTTTTAAAGGAAAACAAAAACCATCTATGCAACTAAACAAGAATACTAGAAAATTAGTAAGATTGCAAACATGAGCCATGACGACTAATGCGAAGGTTCACCGGTTTCACCCTATTTTTATACTGAAAGTAGACAATGAATTTGATATTAAAGGTGGTGTCCGGGCAATATTTTCGTGAACAAACTGTGAAGACAGAAAGATAGCAAAAGATATTCTGCTTACCTTACATAAATTAGTTTATGCTAATTTAGCTTATTGATCGCTAGAATCATGAATGAATCCATGCTTGATGTACAGGCAAAGGCGCGCAATTTTGAAAATAGGAAAGTTCAGCAATAGGTTTCGAACCCGCGACGTTACGCTTACTAGTGAGCACTGTTACCACTGCGCTATGGGATTGATGAATGGTCGTGCTAATTTCTTGCATATAAGTTGTCTCTTGCATAATAGATATGTTATACATTTGCATAGACATTCGAGGGCCTCCATCTTTAAAATCATATTAATGCATATTCAATTGAAAGTTGAATAGTCATTATTACATTTGAATTATTCATGGAAATTTGATAAGTTTGCATCACTTTATCAATCAATGACCTTCATAATTGAAATCACAAAATTACAATGATTGTACGTCAATAAAAAGAAGAATAAATATGAAACATAAAAAAATGATTGCTTTTTCGTAGTTTTATCTTTGATATTTTGATCTTTGATCTTTGATTTCTTCACTTTGCCAGCCATTGCGATCGGGCCGCCACCGTTAGGGGTTGTAGGAAACCTGTATTCTTATTTTTGGAAAAAAAAATTTTTCAAACGTGATGTCTATACTAAAAAGACGAAATGAGACAGACAGTGGGATGGGTATGGACTGTCTATTGAAGGATGAGGATGAGGATATTGATGAGAGTTCAGACCAATGTACGCATCCTTTACCATGCACTCTCTGCACTCTCTCATGTCTCTATACTATCTCGCCGGATCAAACTACACTTTGAATCTATAGTGCGCTGTAGAAAAAGAGAAAAAAATGGGCACCCCGAGCTAATTTATAACTCTCCGCTCTGGGAATGTTCTCTCTCGCTTTCATTGCTTTTCAGAGCCGAGATAAACACAAGCATCTTAATCGTGACAATGATGATGGTCCAACGTAACGGCTTAAACTTAAATTAAACCGCTGCCATATCGCTATTTTGAACGATTGATTACCTCCCCGCTGAGCGTAAACCATCACTATTCGTATGATATGAGATTGAAGAGACTTGCTGATTTTTCGATCTACCAATCGATAATCGGAGCGTACAGATCCTCATTTTATTTGTTAGATTTCAGCATGCTTCGCGATTTGAACTGATTGTAACGATACTTCATTGATTAGCGAAGTAAACCTTGCATAAACTATTCTACTTCTGTGCAAAAAGTTTCTTACTAGTTATTTACGCGGAGAGTTGTTTATCAGATGTTTGCGAGCGTTGGAAGGGAAGAGAGATAAGGAGAAAAGGGAGACATGTCTCTGAGTATCAATCCCGTTTCCCGGGCTACTATGAAAGAGATAGAGGAGACTAGAGAGATAAGTAACGCCTTGAGTGTTTCTCGAAACTTTATCTCACTCCCTCCAATGCACCTGACTTGTGCTCTCCTATTCGTCTGTCTTGTCGTCACACCGGATACTGTAACCTCGCAAGCGGTCACAGGTGATGGAATAACGGTAACTAGGCTCGTCACGGCACCCGTGAAGCTTGAACCGACGAACTCCTCTGGCCCGACAACCGTGACTTCGGCAAGCTATGGTCTTATACCGGGATTATCGACTTACACACCCGGAACAACGTTCAAAGATTCAACTTCGTCAACACTATTATCAATCGATATTAGCGGAACACCAACAGTACCTGAAACTACGACTACACCACCGTCATCTGATCTACTAATCAATACTACAGCTTCCCCGCTAGTTACAAGGGTGAGCTTTTATCGGACTCGGACTAAAATTTCAATAATAATTTTTCTGAATCGATCGATAACTTGTTTATTGATTTTTCTGAATCAATCGATAAATATTGAGGTGGCGAGGGCGCCACAAGCTGAAGCTGGAGCGGTGGCTGGCGTATCGGTTGGGCCTAACACAGTAACCGCAGGTGTTGAGCAGGTTGTTTATTGATTTTTTCTGAATCGATCGATAACTGTTGATTCAGTACCAACAATTAGTGTTTACCATAATGCATATACATAAGAAACACCATAGAGCACATTATTAGCTAACCTATATATTGTAAAAAAATTACGTTTAACGCGCATACAAACCTATATTTGTAATATTATTAAGTTAAATGTAAAAATGTGTGAACTATTGCAGCCTCCAGCCCCTGTAGAACCGACTCCATCTGAGCCGGATACTGTAATTACTGGACCCGTCACAGTGATTCCTGTAGCACCTGGAACGGTAGTTCCCGAAGCTTCCTTAGCTACCGTACCTCCAGGAGCTTCCGTGACTACCGTACCTCTGGGAGCTACCGTAGTCATCATACCTGCCGGGGCTTCCGTAGCCACCGTACCTCCCGGAGCTCCTCCTATTATGGTATCTGTTCATTCTGAAACAGCTTAAATAAATTAGTCCTAAAAGAGGACACGAACGATCATGGCAAATAACGACACTACTCAAAACTATAATTGGTGTCCCTTTAAAGCGACACCCCAAGCTATATTACTCTCCGAATTGGTAAAAATCTCTCGCAAACAATGAAAGCGAGAGAGTGTGGCCAATGCTGAGAGCAAAATTAGCTTGTTGTGCGCATTTGAAGTATTCTTGTCTACTTCTACTAAATACTTCTTGTCGTTTTCGTTCACCTCGATCAAATTTGGATAATGAATAATCTACTATTAATTTCCTGACCTTCCGGACACTTTTTTAGTCCCACCTGTCACGATTGTATCAAATGAATAAATAAATAAATAAATAAATAAATAAATAAATAAATAAATAAATAAATAAATAAATAAATAAATAAATAAATAAATAAATAAATAAATAAATAAATAAATAAATAAATAAATAAATAAATAAATAAATAAATAAATAAATAAATAAATAAATAAATAAATAAATAAATAAATAAATAAATAAATAAATAAATAAATAAATAAATAAATAAATAAATAAATAAATAAATAAATAAATAAATAAATAAATAAATAAATAAATAAATAAATAAATAAATAAATAAATAAATAAATAAATAAATAAATAAATAAATAAATAAATAAATAAATAAATAAATTTAGACCCCATCAATCCCTGCATCTGCCCTTGTCCAACTCCACTACTACTACTCATTCATTCGCATCTCTCATGCCTTCTGTACCACAGTCAGTTGTACCCGAACCATCTTCAATTCCGGATTAGGATATGATCCCTACTTGGGCAGTGGTCAGCGATTTTTATTTATTAATATTAAATATTATTTATTTTAATATTATTTATTTTAAATTTAGTATTTAAAAATATGTCGTGATGCGCAAAATGTTTGATCTATGCATTTTCAGTTATGTACATATAATAAGCTTTATCCTAATCATCAATATCTTTTTCAAAATCAACTTAATTTCTGAAAATCGATCGATATAAGGTACTCTGGGAAGGCTGATCGCTCCTACGCCCGCGGCACTGGCCTCAGCAGTCGCGGCATGCCCCGAGGGCGCGAATCAACTACGAATGCTCTATTTCCAACGACGAGATGACGCTATGGTACACAGTTGGGAGGTGGGATTTAACCTGAAAATTTATTTATCTATTTATTTATGTTTTTTTTTTGAAAAGTGCATTTAAGTATAGTGTTGTTGAGGTCCTTTAACGGGAGAGTGACCTCTCTCGATGACCTCTTCATTGCGCACACTATTTCTCTGTTCTCTAACATCGAGAAAGCGTAGGCCGCTGAAGAGGCCGTTGACAAAGGTTTCGATCTCTTTAAAGAATGAGTAACGTTATTTTCTTCCCAAAAGTTTGAAAATTTTCACCATTGGTCCAGTACCAATGGTGTTGAGTACAATTTTGAACAAAGTACAAATGAGAGATAAATAATCATGGGCATTATTTCAACCCCCATCGTTCTACTTTCAATATCGGGGTCAATTTAGAAGGTAAATCGGTAGGGAATTCACGAGGGGAACGTTGATAACATGCCATGATCTCCTAATTGTTCACAATAAGTGCATCGCTTATGTTTCGTCTCTATTATTCCAAAGATTCGTCCCTTATTCTTTATCCCGTGAGCAATTCATTATCGTCTGCTGGCACTACTTCAGAATAGGGTACCAGAACACCGGGCAAGTCCAAAAGGACATGAAAAATGAAATAAACACAAGAGAAATGATGTTTATATTAGGCAATTATACTATTATTTTGGACTGGTACCCTATTCTGAAGTAGAGCCCGTCTGCTTTATCATCTTCATTATCGATTCATTTAATTTCTTTTTCTTTCATCACGCGCGTTTCATTATATATTTATGAATACGTATAAATATTATAATTATCGATTTCCATTCACAATCAGAGCGGTATTCCCGCGGGATACACTAGCACCAATCCCGTGTGCGGTGCGACGAAACCGATGAGACAGTGGTACTCGAGGTTTTCGCGAGGTTGGTAAATGAAATTTTCATTTAAAAATCATATTTGAAAGTAATTTCAGGTGTGATGTATAGTGTGGACTTGAATCAGAACTTCTTTTACTATCCTGCTGACAACTCTATTGCGTTTTGGCTTTGGGCGTGATCGTTGGGTTGGGTCGGTTGAACCCTAATGGCGACCCAGCTACCCCCAACACAGCTGAATAAAGTTGTTATAATGTAATGTAATGTAATGTTGGGCTGAGGCAAATGTGTTGTAAGAGAAAGATCCATCGAATCTTGCTCCCAAAATGTCTGTAGTATTTGCGATTATGCCCTCCTTCAATAACAGGCCTTATATTTTCAAACAAGTCCTAAGACGACCCCCTCGTGAAACACATACAATAATCTCGGTTCAGAATTAATTGTTTTTAATCAGAGGTAATAATTGATAAATAAGTATACACATATTTCCTTTTTAATCTTGACTACTACTCTGTTGTAACTATTGCTACCGCATAAAGATTTAGTATAATTACCGAATAATTGTTGTAAAACTGTAAAAAAACAAATAACAAAAATAATATTAATTTATCGCATATTGGAGAAATGAGAAAGAGAGGGATTTTATCGTAAACAATTCAAATACATATTAAAACATGAAGTTGCGAAGACGTAGCTGCACTTTCTGTATTGCAACTTTTACAGAATTATTAACAATAAACACATGAGAGGTTGGTTGATATGACAATAGTTCAATTTACATTATTCCCTTTTCGGACAATACAATTTGATAAAAATGTTAGATATCGTGTACTAGATTAAGGTTTCATATAAATTCTAAGTAGGTAACCTCGAGTAATGTTGAATGTGTTTGAAAAAAGAAAAAAATGCTAAATATGTGCTTGATCATTGTTTGTTTGCTCAAATGTGAAATAAACAACACAAAGGGAGGAGATCCTTCCGGAGATCCGGGAAATAGAGGTGATAAAAAGCAGTCGAGATAAAAGCACTGCCAGAGTGTGCCTGTTCCCGCTCAGTTCAAATATAATATAGGGTGACAGACATTATTTTAGCTTGGGGTCTTCCTTTAAGAGACAATAGGGTATCCAAGGGCTGAAATATGTATGTGCGAAATATCTGCAATCGCATCTGTGGCAAACAATTTCATATCTCACATATATGAGGCAGGTAATTTATCTGATTGTTAGTGTGAGCTGTATAACATACTGTAATATACCATCCGTGAGCCCCCGCGAAGGCGGAAGCTCAATGTTCAGGAATGAGTTCGACCTTTCCAGAACCGTCTGAAATGTTCTTTATCTTTCTGGAAACTTTCCGAAGCTCTATCGGGTACTGTATTCTTTGATATGTATGTATATTCTTTGATGTTAGTACTGGTTACGGAGGGTTCTGTGGAGATAAGAGATAGATGGTAGATATACGAAGCAGATGAGAGAGGGGAACAGAGAAAGAGAGATATAACAAACATGACCTTTGTGGTTATTGTGTATGATTTTTCTACTTTCAATAAGAACGATGGTGAGAAATTAAAGTTCTCAAGCACTTTGATGCTGAGCATCAGTACAGTACCGTGCAAAAGTCTACTCCCTTTTGCTTTTTTCGTCATAACTTTTTTTCAATCGAGCATGCCCAGATTTATAGGGATTATGTTTTAGAGTGTTTTAACGTGTCTTTAGCATAATAGTCACCCCGGTTGAACTCTTTCTGTGAAATTTGTTCCGAATTTATCAAAACTGGCTTAAATATGCAGATTTGAACTATGCTTGCTCTATTTCTATTAGTGACGGTCAGAGGGGGTGACGGTCTCTTGGGGCTCAAATTGGAAAAAAATTGTAAATATTCAATGAAAACAGTACTTCAAGGGAGCGTTACCTCTCTCAGTGGTCTCTTCATTGCGCACACTATTTCTCTGTTCTCTAACAACGAGAGAGCATTGCGCGTCGAAGAGACCATCACGGCGGCTCAATGATAGTAACTAAGGAGCTCCCGCAATCTCACACTGAGTATCGCAAACTGAGGGATCCTCCCGGCGCGAAAGTTAGATACGATATGAATGAGCGCCGCTCGCCATACGAACGTTTCATACTAGAGCTATCATCGAGTTTTACGAGTTGCGGCATATGCTGAGATGGCTTAGTGGCTAAAGCTTTTGTGTGGCGATCCGAACCTCGTGGGTTCGAATCCCGCCCGGTGCAAATCAACTTTGCTGATTTTTCATAGTGCGGGAGGCTTCAAGCCAAAGTTAAATGTAGGGGTTGCCCTCCAATGAACCGCCGTGACCATTGAGAGAGGTTGCGCTTCCTTTCATGAGTAGTGAGGAAATGTTCCTACGATGCGCATGTGATGTTTGAGCAAGCGCATACATGTGTGGAGTGTGGACATTGAATATGAAACTACATACGAATGAATCTGATAAGAATAGGAAATGGTCAATGATGGTTTGATTGAAGAAGACGATTGGTTTGAAGATCAACTGTACGCAAGAGAATTATACTACAGTCTATTCCTTTGACCGATATTGTTTCATATATTTATTATAATTTATTTATTAATAAATTTATTTATTCCATCACATATAATGACAAGGGGTGATATGAGACCGTTTACGCAAGAATCGACTAAGTGCCGGCACAATCAAAAAATAAAATTTTGGGGATCGCGGTTCTGAAGGGCTCCGTTGACGATGGTCATGTTCACTTTGCACCTGGAGTCACTGTTGAGGCCAGACGACTTTGCGTTCAAATCGCTTTTTTAGTCATATCCCCACCCGAAGGTGCTAAAATTTGCAAATTATGCACTCAGGGGCATAATTTGATCGCGATCACAGCTGTCTAATTAATTTTCCATGAAAAATAAAAAAAAATAAAAATGAAATTTCTCTCAATGGCTAAAGTGTATTTTGCGAGAGAGTGTGAGAGAGTAGAGAAGGTAGAAAAGAAGGTTCCTTTCTATGATGCCTCTCTGCTCTCTCGCTCCATCACACTCTCACACCTCTAGCCTCCACTTCAACGGCAAAATGACCTAGCTATCGCGATTGAAAAGTTATGAATTTTTCAATTTTTTTATTTAATGTGACATATGTGAACCGGGTTTGAACCTCAGGGCATTTTCACTATTACTTTCGTCGGTCTGCTCCCGGTATGTGACTATGGTGAAAGTATTGAGGGTCAGATCGAAATTCCTAGCGAATGTCCGGACCATGCTCGAGTCTTACCGAGCCGGTCTCTTAAAGTTTGTTCAGCATCGTATACAAAACCTACTGTTGCTCAAATTAAGTTATTTTCGGGAAACTTTTAGGCAAACCAAGTCTCCTGTTCTCATGTTATGATGGATCTACATATTCTACTGTCTGTGGTAAGCATTTCTATGAATTTCTAACAAACAAGTTGTAAGTTGATTCAACATCGTCATTTCCGCTCTAGATCTTCTATCAATTCTTTTCATAACAATAGGGTGGATCAACGACTTCTTTCAGACATTTCTCATAATATTTGTGCTGTACCTCACTCAATTCGCGTTTGATTCTAACTCTCAGACGACTTTGGACATCTATCAAGGTATCATCGTTCGTAGTGCAGATCATGATAAGGAAGAAGATCTCGCCCCGAAGGTTGGTTATACCTTTAAAACAAACATTTCACTTCCTTCGAGTCGCTCTTTCTTTCCTTCTTTTCAAAAGTTGTGACAAAATGCGTCATAATAGGTCGAAAGTGTGGTGAGAACTACAATCACCATGGAAATTCCTGGTCAGAATGATCTCTAAAGGAAAAAGATCATAAACATTGTGACAATCTTCTTTACAAATATCAAAAGAGGACAAGGAGAGTTTACTGATGAAAACGTGGAATCTTCAAAGAAATAAATTTATATAATCCCCAAATCAAACAATCATTAAAATCGCAATTTAGATCATTGCTTGGACGCGCTACTTCAGTTCTGATCTAGTGGAACGAATTCGTAACGAGCGATGCCCTCATAAATGCAACGTGTATCAGCGAAATGCGTAGGACAATTTAGCTATTTATATAATGCTTTATGGTTATAGTTATATCATCATTATCTGTTTATTCAACCTTACTACCTCGTTGTGGTATTGTATTTATGTGTCCCTTATGTTACTTCTCTATGTATCTCATTATCTTGCTTACCTTAAACCCACATAAAGATATTATTATTATTATTAATAAATAAATGTTTAAGTTAATGAATTTAGAATTGACGAAAGTGAGGCGGATGCAATCGTTTTCCACTTTCGAGATGTGAATAAGGTTATTTTTTTTTAAATTTAAACTTTTTTGCCTGTTTAATGAATTTTTCAAGTATCTTTCTTTATTCTTCCACTTTGAACGCAATATTCAAAACAAATGATTGCAATATATTGACGAGTAAATCTTAAAAGAAAACATAGCGTAATATAAATTTTTCAGAAAATGCCTCTGCCCAAGACGCGACCACCAGGTCAAATCTACGTTTCTTTCCTTAAAGAAGCCCCTCCGCATGCTGGAAGTGCATCTAAAACACAGCCGGTTAGTGATTTTTCATTGCTTTTATTGTTTTCTCCTGTCCAACAGGTCCTAACACTAAATCGTAGATCTCCAGTCAACGTAGAGTACATAAATGTAGGTACATGAAGACGAAATGACCAGACGATGTCTTTGTTGAAAATCTCATTTTTCCAGTTTTCGGACAATTTCTTCAACGCGACGGTCGATTATCGATTGAACAACTTCACTTACTTTGATGGATGGGTCATGAAGGAAGCTAAGACTGATGAGGAGAAGACCAAGAGAAAGATTATTACCGATGTTTGTTGTCTTTTTGAATGCATATAGTTATTTAACAAAAAAAAATACATTTAAAGTACGTGCATACGTATTCATGGACATCTATTAATACTATTAATTGAATATCCAACGCCAGATCCTACTCACAATTTGCAGGATGAATTCGATTCAATGTTCGAGAATAAAAGGAATATGATCATGACTATGATCTCCAATTGTGGTGCGGAATCGGGAAGAATGAACTATATCAAGGTAACTCTGGTATTTTTTGCTCGCGGTCACACCTTTAAATTCCGTGATGTACACCGCGGGGCAGAACACTTAGACGGTGTACCCCGCGAGCTGCGACTCTCGACGGGATGCAGCTCCTCGCGGTGTACCCCGCGAGATTTAACCGCTCAATGGTGTGCCCCGCGAGCAAATTTTTTTTTAATTTTTTTACAATATATAGGTTAGCTAATAATGTGCTCTATGGTGTTTCTTATGTATATGCATTATGGTAAACACTAAGTGTTGGTACTGAATCAACAGTTATCGATCGATTCAGAAAAAATCAATAAACAACCTGCTCAACACCTGCGGTTACTGTGTTAGGTTCCGAATTTATCAAAACTGGCTTAAATATGCAGATTTGAACTATGCTTGCTCTATTTCTATTAGTGACGGTCAGAGGGGGTGACGGTCTCTTGGGGCTCAAATTGGAAAAAAATTGTAAATATTCAATGAAAACAGTACTTCAAGGGAGCGTTACCTCTCTCAGTGGTCTCTTCATTGCGCACACTATTTCTCTGTTCTCTAACAACGAGAGAGCATTGCGCGTCGAAGAGACCATCACGGCGGCTCAATGATAGTAACTAAGGAGCTCCCGCAATCTCACACTGAGTATCGCAAACTGAGGGATCCTCCCGGCGCGAAAGTTAGATACGATATGAATGAGCGCCGCTCGCCATACGAACGTTTCATACTAGAGCTATCATCGAGTTTTACGAGTTGCGGCATATGCTGAGATGGCTTAGTGGCTAAAGCTTTTGTGTGGCGATCCGAACCTCGTGGGTTCGAATCCCGCCCGGTGCAAATCAACTTTGCTGATTTTTCATAGTGCGGGAGGCTTCAAGCCAAAGTTAAATGTAGGGGTTGCCCTCCAATGAACCGCCGTGACCATTGAGAGAGGTTGCGCTTCCTTTCATGAGTAGTGAGGAAATGTTCCTACGATGCGCATGTGATGTTTGAGCAAGCGCATACATGTGTGGAGTGTGGACATTGAATATGAAACTACATACGAATGAATCTGATAAGAATAGGAAATGGTCAATGATGGTTTGATTGAAGAAGACGATTGGTTTGAAGATCAACTGTACGCAAGAGAATTATACTACAGTCTATTCCTTTGACCGATATTGTTTCATATATTTATTATAATTTATTTATTAATAAATTTATTTATTCCATCACATATAATGACAAGGGGTGATATGAGACCGTTTACGCAAGAATCGACTAAGTGCCGGCACAATCAAAAAATAAAATTTTGGGGATCGCGGTTCTGAAGGGCTCCGTTGACGATGGTCATGTTCACTTTGCACCTGGAGTCACTGTTGAGGCCAGACGACTTTGCGTTCAAATCGCTTTTTTAGTCATATCCCCACCCGAAGGTGCTAAAATTTGCAAATTATGCACTCAGGGGCATAATTTGATCGCGATCACAGCTGTCTAATTAATTTTCCATGAAAAATAAAAAAAAATAAAAATGAAATTTCTCTCAATGGCTAAAGTGTATTTTGCGAGAGAGTGTGAGAGAGTAGAGAAGGTAGAAAAGAAGGTTCCTTTCTATGATGCCTCTCTGCTCTCTCGCTCCATCACACTCTCACACCTCTAGCCTCCACTTCAACGGCAAAATGACCTAGCTATCGCGATTGAAAAGTTATGAATTTTTCAATTTTTTTATTTAATGTGACATATGTGAACCGGGTTTGAACCTCAGGGCATTTTCACTATTACTTTCGTCGGTCTGCTCCCGGTATGTGACTATGGTGAAAGTATTGAGGGTCAGATCGAAATTCCTAGCGAATGTCCGGACCATGCTCGAGTCTTACCGAGCCGGTCTCTTAAAGTTTGTTCAGCATCGTATACAAAACCTACTGTTGCTCAAATTAAGTTATTTTCGGGAAACTTTTAGGCAAACCAAGTCTCCTGTTCTCATGTTATGATGGATCTACATATTCTACTGTCTGTGGTAAGCATTTCTATGAATTTCTAACAAACAAGTTGTAAGTTGATTCAACATCGTCATTTCCGCTCTAGATCTTCTATCAATTCTTTTCATAACAATAGGGTGGATCAACGACTTCTTTCAGACATTTCTCATAATATTTGTGCTGTACCTCACTCAATTCGCGTTTGATTCTAACTCTCAGACGACTTTGGACATCTATCAAGGTATCATCGTTCGTAGTGCAGATCATGATAAGGAAGAAGATCTCGCCCCGAAGGTTGGTTATACCTTTAAAACAAACATTTCACTTCCTTCGAGTCGCTCTTTCTTTCCTTCTTTTCAAAAGTTGTGACAAAATGCGTCATAATAGGTCGAAAGTGTGGTGAGAACTACAATCACCATGGAAATTCCTGGTCAGAATGATCTCTAAAGGAAAAAGATCATAAACATTGTGACAATCTTCTTTACAAATATCAAAAGAGGACAAGGAGAGTTTACTGATGAAAACGTGGAATCTTCAAAGAAATAAATTTATATAATCCCCAAATCAAACAATCATTAAAATCGCAATTTAGATCATTGCTTGGACGCGCTACTTCAGTTCTGATCTAGTGGAACGAATTCGTAACGAGCGATGCCCTCATAAATGCAACGTGTATCAGCGAAATGCGTAGGACAATTTAGCTATTTATATAATGCTTTATGGTTATAGTTATATCATCATTATCTGTTTATTCAACCTTACTACCTCGTTGTGGTATTGTATTTATGTGTCCCTTATGTTACTTCTCTATGTATCTCATTATCTTGCTTACCTTAAACCCACATAAAGATATTATTATTATTATTAATAAATAAATGTTTAAGTTAATGAATTTAGAATTGACGAAAGTGAGGCGGATGCAATCGTTTTCCACTTTCGAGATGTGAATAAGGTTATTTTTTTTTAAATTTAAACTTTTTTGCCTGTTTAATGAATTTTTCAAGTATCTTTCTTTATTCTTCCACTTTGAACGCAATATTCAAAACAAATGATTGCAATATATTGACGAGTAAATCTTAAAAGAAAACATAGCGTAATATAAATTTTTCAGAAAATGCCTCTGCCCAAGACGCGACCACCAGGTCAAATCTACGTTTCTTTCCTTAAAGAAGCCCCTCCGCATGCTGGAAGTGCATCTAAAACACAGCCGGTTAGTGATTTTTCATTGCTTTTATTGTTTTCTCCTGTCCAACAGGTCCTAACACTAAATCGTAGATCTCCAGTCAACGTAGAGTACATAAATGTAGGTACATGAAGACGAAATGACCAGACGATGTCTTTGTTGAAAATCTCATTTTTCCAGTTTTCGGACAATTTCTTCAACGCGACGGTCGATTATCGATTGAACAACTTCACTTACTTTGATGGATGGGTCATGAAGGAAGCTAAGACTGATGAGGAGAAGACCAAGAGAAAGATTATTACCGATGTTTGTTGTCTTTTTGAATGCATATAGTTATTTAACAAAAAAAAATACATTTAAAGTACGTGCATACGTATTCATGGACATCTATTAATACTATTAATTGAATATCCAACGCCAGATCCTACTCACAATTTGCAGGATGAATTCGATTCAATGTTCGAGAATAAAAGGAATATGATCATGACTATGATCTCCAATTGTGGTGCGGAATCGGGAAGAATGAACTATATCAAGGTAACTCTGGTATTTTTTGCTCGCGGTCACACCTTTAAATTCCGTGATGTACACCGCGGGGCAGAACACTTAGACGGTGTACCCCGCGAGCTGCGACTCTCGACGGGATGCAGCTCCTCGCGGTGTACCCCGCGAGATTTAACCGCTCAATGGTGTGCCCCGCGAGCAAATTTTTTTTTAATTTTTTTACAATATATAGGTTAGCTAATAATGTGCTCTATGGTGTTTCTTATGTATATGCATTATGGTAAACACTAAGTGTTGGTACTGAATCAACAGTTATCGATCGATTCAGAAAAAATCAATAAACAACCTGCTCAACACCTGCGGTTACTGTGTTAGGTTCCGAATTTATCAAAACTGGCTTAAATATGCAGATTTGAACTATGCTTGCTCTATTTCTATTAGTGACGGTCAGAGGGGGTGACGGTCTCTTGGGGCTCAAATTGGAAAAAAATTGTAAATATTCAATGAAAACAGTACTTCAAGGGAGCGTTACCTCTCTCAGTGGTCTCTTCATTGCGCACACTATTTCTCTGTTCTCTAACAACGAGAGAGCATTGCGCGTCGAAGAGACCATCACGGCGGCTCAATGATAGTAACTAAGGAGCTCCCGCAATCTCACACTGAGTATCGCAAACTGAGGGATCCTCCCGGCGCGAAAGTTAGATACGATATGAATGAGCGCCGCTCGCCATACGAACGTTTCATACTAGAGCTATCATCGAGTTTTACGAGTTGCGGCATATGCTGAGATGGCTTAGTGGCTAAAGCTTTTGTGTGGCGATCCGAACCTCGTGGGTTCGAATCCCGCCCGGTGCAAATCAACTTTGCTGATTTTTCATAGTGCGGGAGGCTTCAAGCCAAAGTTAAATGTAGGGGTTGCCCTCCAATGAACCGCCGTGACCATTGAGAGAGGTTGCGCTTCCTTTCATGAGTAGTGAGGAAATGTTCCTACGATGCGCATGTGATGTTTGAGCAAGCGCATACATGTGTGGAGTGTGGACATTGAATATGAAACTACATACGAATGAATCTGATAAGAATAGGAAATGGTCAATGATGGTTTGATTGAAGAAGACGATTGGTTTGAAGATCAACTGTACGCAAGAGAATTATACTACAGTCTATTCCTTTGACCGATATTGTTTCATATATTTATTATAATTTATTTATTAATAAATTTATTTATTCCATCACATATAATGACAAGGGGTGATATGAGACCGTTTACGCAAGAATCGACTAAGTGCCGGCACAATCAAAAAATAAAATTTTGGGGATCGCGGTTCTGAAGGGCTCCGTTGACGATGGTCATGTTCACTTTGCACCTGGAGTCACTGTTGAGGCCAGACGACTTTGCGTTCAAATCGCTTTTTTAGTCATATCCCCACCCGAAGGTGCTAAAATTTGCAAATTATGCACTCAGGGGCATAATTTGATCGCGATCACAGCTGTCTAATTAATTTTCCATGAAAAATAAAAAAAAATAAAAATGAAATTTCTCTCAATGGCTAAAGTGTATTTTGCGAGAGAGTGTGAGAGAGTAGAGAAGGTAGAAAAGAAGGTTCCTTTCTATGATGCCTCTCTGCTCTCTCGCTCCATCACACTCTCACACCTCTAGCCTCCACTTCAACGGCAAAATGACCTAGCTATCGCGATTGAAAAGTTATGAATTTTTCAATTTTTTTATTTAATGTGACATATGTGAACCGGGTTTGAACCTCAGGGCATTTTCACTATTACTTTCGTCGGTCTGCTCCCGGTATGTGACTATGGTGAAAGTATTGAGGGTCAGATCGAAATTCCTAGCGAATGTCCGGACCATGCTCGAGTCTTACCGAGCCGGTCTCTTAAAGTTTGTTCAGCATCGTATACAAAACCTACTGTTGCTCAAATTAAGTTATTTTCGGGAAACTTTTAGGCAAACCAAGTCTCCTGTTCTCATGTTATGATGGATCTACATATTCTACTGTCTGTGGTAAGCATTTCTATGAATTTCTAACAAACAAGTTGTAAGTTGATTCAACATCGTCATTTCCGCTCTAGATCTTCTATCAATTCTTTTCATAACAATAGGGTGGATCAACGACTTCTTTCAGACATTTCTCATAATATTTGTGCTGTACCTCACTCAATTCGCGTTTGATTCTAACTCTCAGACGACTTTGGACATCTATCAAGGTATCATCGTTCGTAGTGCAGATCATGATAAGGAAGAAGATCTCGCCCCGAAGGTTGGTTATACCTTTAAAACAAACATTTCACTTCCTTCGAGTCGCTCTTTCTTTCCTTCTTTTCAAAAGTTGTGACAAAATGCGTCATAATAGGTCGAAAGTGTGGTGAGAACTACAATCACCATGGAAATTCCTGGTCAGAATGATCTCTAAAGGAAAAAGATCATAAACATTGTGACAATCTTCTTTACAAATATCAAAAGAGGACAAGGAGAGTTTACTGATGAAAACGTGGAATCTTCAAAGAAATAAATTTATATAATCCCCAAATCAAACAATCATTAAAATCGCAATTTAGATCATTGCTTGGACGCGCTACTTCAGTTCTGATCTAGTGGAACGAATTCGTAACGAGCGATGCCCTCATAAATGCAACGTGTATCAGCGAAATGCGTAGGACAATTTAGCTATTTATATAATGCTTTATGGTTATAGTTATATCATCATTATCTGTTTATTCAACCTTACTACCTCGTTGTGGTATTGTATTTATGTGTCCCTTATGTTACTTCTCTATGTATCTCATTATCTTGCTTACCTTAAACCCACATAAAGATATTATTATTATTATTATTAAATAAATGTTTAAGTTAATGAATTTAGAATTGACGAAAGTGAGGCGGATGCAATCGTTTTCCACTTTCGAGATGTGAATAAGGTTATTTTTTTTTAAATTTAAACTTTTTTGCCTGTTTAATGAATTTTTCAAGTATCTTTCTTTATTCTTCCACTTTGAACGCAATATTCAAAACAAATGATTGCAATATATTGACGAGTAAATCTTAAAAGAAAACATAGCGTAATATAAATTTTTCAGAAAATGCCTCTGCCCAAGACGCGACCACCAGGTCAAATCTACGTTTCTTTCCTTAAAGAAGCCCCTCCGCATGCTGGAAGTGCATCTAAAACACAGCCGGTTAGTGATTTTTCATTGCTTTTATTGTTTTCTCCTGTCCAACAGGTCCTAACACTAAATCGTAGATCTCCAGTCAACGTAGAGTACATAAATGTAGGTACATGAAGACGAAATGACCAGACGATGTCTTTGTTGAAAATCTCATTTTTCCAGTTTTCGGACAATTTCTTCAACGCGACGGTCGATTATCGATTGAACAACTTCACTTACTTTGATGGATGGGTCATGAAGGAAGCTAAGACTGATGAGGAGAAGACCAAGAGAAAGATTATTACCGATGTTTGTTGTCTTTTTGAATGCATATAGTTATTTAACAAAAAAAAATACATTTAAAGTACGTGCATACGTATTCATGGACATCTATTAATACTATTAATTGAATATCCAACGCCAGATCCTACTCACAATTTGCAGGATGAATTCGATTCAATGTTCGAGAATAAAAGGAATATGATCATGACTATGATCTCCAATTGTGGTGCGGAATCGGGAAGAATGAACTATATCAAGGTAACTCTGGTATTTTTTGCTCGCGGTCACACCTTTAAATTCCGTGATGTACACCGCGGGGCAGAACACTTAGACGGTGTACCCCGCGAGCTGCGACTCTCGACGGGATGCAGCTCCTCGCGGTGTACCCCGCGAGATTTAACCGCTCAATGGTGTGCCCCGCGAGCAAAAAATACCGGAGAATATTTGTGTAATTGGGAGGGGATCTTTCGCCTCCCTCAATCAAAGAACCGCCGACAAATTAATGTTTTTAAAGTTAATTCAGTTGAAATATTGAAATGAAAATTGAAATTTGCAAATTGCAGGAGCTGAATAAGCATATCGAAATAACGAAGATAGGGGCATGCTACAAAAAGAAAGCATCAAAAGAAGAAGCAAAGAATTTGATGAGTGAGTTCAACCAAATTGAGAAGATGAGTGAAAACAAAATGTTGAAGTCAAACTATAATAGTAGACTTTAATTTTTTTAAAGAAATAATTGTTGATGTAATTGCACTTTCTATCATTAAAAAATATTATTAATTATTATTAAATTAAATTATTAAATTAAATTATTAAAGTTTTTCAGAATCACACTTCTTCATTATCGCCTTCGAAAATATTCATTGCACCGATTATATCACGGAAAAATTCTCCCGACTGACGTAAGATTTAAATTAAATTAAATTTAGTTATCATTAATCATAAAGTTTCAAAAAGAAAAATGAGCGAATGAAAATTAAGAAATCTGTACGCGGGGAAATAAAAAAAAGGGAACAATGTACAAAAAGAAATTGTGAAGGTCAAGAATGTCTCAATAACGTTCTCTCATTTTGCTTTGCTTGATTTGTTAAATGCGCTCCACATAATTAGATTCGTTGTCTGCTTCGACCACGCAGAAAGTTATAGGATGAGAGTCAGGAATATTAACTTTCCTTTACAAGAGAACCACAAAAGTCGGGGACGCTCAGGTTAAAATTCGTTGACACAGGTAGACTAGGACCCCCAGGGGTCCCCGACTTTTGCGGTTCTCTTGTTACTTGAAAATTTACTTGTGAAAAAGCTATTCAGACTCGATCAAAAATTTTGGTTACTATGTCATATTGTAGCATCCCAAACATCACATTTCCTACACTAATTCTCAGTGTTGCCCAACTTACTGTTCATGGCAAAACGTATAAGCGTTATCCTTACTACTTAAAATATAAAGAATCAAAGACGTTTATCGACACTTTCGAAATGACCTAGACGTAGCGGCCGAACACCATGACGCACAATTATTTTTATTTACAAAGTTCGCACCTCAAAACTTATATTTATGCAATCCTATACTTGTACAAATTCATTTATTCATTTACCAGTACATATATTTAAGTGAAGGAATAGTGCCAATTGTGCTTCGCCGAAACAATACCCGGAAGAAGGCTCCCGATTCTGCTTTCATCGCTGCCGATGATTTTTCATCACCAAAAGAACTGGCAGATTACCTACACGAAGTGGCTGCGGACAAGAAACTCTACAGGAAGTTAGTATTGATTTTTTTATAGACGACGATCGATATATTATTAAAGGGGGCGTAGCCTCTCTCAATGGTCTCTTCGACGCGCAATGCTCTCTCGTTGTTAGAGAACAGAGAAATAGTGTGCGCAATGTAAAGACACCATTGAGAGAGGTAACGCTCCCTTTAATATGTTGCTTATTTTTAAATTAGATTACACTCAAGAGTTTCTTGAGAGATTTTTTACAGATTCTTTGAGTGGCGAAATACACACTACATACATAATGTCGACGGTTTCTGTGACCTGTGCAGGTAATAAACATTTGAATAATAGTTTTATTGGAGCATGAAATAAGGAGACGCTCAAGTTTTTCGTGACGAAAATTGGTTATTTGAAGCACATCTCCATGAATATAAAAAAAACTCTAAAATTTTATGTCCAAGAATACAGCTAACTAGTAACTGCACTGAAAGTTGATCGTTGCACCATGAAGGCGCGAATTTTTGAATTTGAACGAAAAATAGAAATTTTCAAACGGGGGATGAAATCTACATGGTGTGATTACAAGCGCCGGGTACCAACCATTAATCTGCAGGGAAAGGCTGTCAGCCTCTCGAATCTATTTTAGAACACAATGCAACATCGCTGGTTCCATGTTCTTCATGACAATAACATTCCCGCATTCGTTAAAGCATATTTTAAAGGGATCTCAATTATCGCAATGTATCTGCGAAAGCTCTCAATATGGCCGATTACTACTCCACAAAAAGAGAATGCGAGGTAATTTTTTTTACAAATTCTTTGGAATCTGTTTCTCTGTACGGAATGGAAATTCTAATAGAAATGAAATTTAAAAAGAACCGGAAAAAGTCGTTGGTCAAATAATTATCAAATAATTTTATTCCTGTATAAGAATGGTACGGGATGGTATTCAGTACTTCTTATCACGTTATACGAGGTCAGGAATGACTAGTCTTCTTACGCCAAAGACGTCGGTCCGGTGCATCATTCGGTTGGAAAACACTTGAGAAGATAACTCACAATCCGAGATTGAACACGACCAAAACGAACACAGCGAATCGGAGTACCATGGGAAAGACGAACTAGTAGAGACTTGCAACAATTGGAGATACGGCCGTCTTGTTGCGTAGACTTTCGCCGGACTTCAACTCTATCCACTAATTACGGAGCGAAAGACATTTCGACCGCTCAGCATGAATGAAAGAGATGAGATCGTTGGTGAATTTTTCTAATGGGAATAACGCAAGATTTTGAGATCAGTAGAAGATGAAAAAAGTGGGAATATCTCGATATGAATTTTACATTCTGGCCTATTTTGAAAACAAAATAGGTCAGAGTGTAATGGCTCTGGTATTTTCAAATTATTAGTTTACTTACGTGACGTCACAGATTAGCAGTTTACTATTAGTTTACTACGAGTGAAATAAACATTTGACGAAATGCATTACCGTATTATACACCACTTCTATTAAACATACGTTTAACTTTAACGGAAATATAAGTAAACTACTAGTTTGAAAATACCAGAGGGAGAGTAGACTACATCGCCCAACATTCACAAGAATTTGGAACGATGGTCAAGATTTTTTTGAAACGTATGGAAAATTAGTATTTTTGCCTCCTACTTGTTTCGTTTTTTCTCGTTTTGATCTTACGATTTAGCTGTAACAGTCATATTTCAGATGAATACTGCAAAGAAGCTTATGGATGGAAATCGAACTTTCTGATAGACCACATAGATGACAGACGACGATCACCGAAACGAGTATCAGAAATGTCTTGACTATTTGTAAAAACGAAAGAGTAGCTGTACATAAAGCATGATCGTATCATTGTACTGTTCAAGATTTATATGAAATGATGAAATGAATACTGCAATGAAGCTTGTGGAGTAGCACGTACTAATATAATTGAAAAAAAACAAAGATTACGAAATTTCTTAACGAAACACTTAAAATCGTCGAAAAATTGAAAATCTATTATTTCACAATATCGCTCTTAATTCTTCGTGGAATGAACGAGATTTGTAGCAAATTTGCTTGTTCTCTTTATTCTCTCTTTAGTTATATTCTACTGCACACAGTGTAGTCTATCTTCTCATTTTTACGAAGCTCGTTAAATACTGACACGATGGATGTTATATTTCACAACCAATACGATGTCGCCGAAACGAAAAAAAAATACAAATTTGCAACGAATTTTGACAAAATTTGGCAAATCTCTACTAAATCATGATTGTACAAACACTGAGAGCAAACTTACCTGGCAAATCGTTATCCCGATACACTTTCCTGGCAAACGATTACCCCAAATGGTGAATTCAGCCGTTGAATAATTCACCATTTGAGGTAATCGTTTGCCAGGAAAGTGTATCGGGGTAACGATTTGCCAGGTAAGTTTGCTCTCAGTGAATTCGAAAATTTGGTCTTCTCTTTTAAGTTTTGAGTAGCTTTATGCTCGTTGCTTATTAAATCACTACTTCAATGAAAATGACAGAGAATGAGACGAATGCACGAGATGACACGATGAAAAAAATCATATCAAAATCATGCTTACTTTTTTCATTCATTTTCACTTTGAAATTCAGTTTGCACGACTGCACGATTGTGGATCTCTAGTTGTGAAAATGAGTGTTACTTTTTTAAACCCATTCTCTCGGTATTTACAACCGATTTTTGTCATTTTCTTATGCACGCACAGAACAATTTGTATACGGACAATTGATCCATATTCTCTGTAGTTGTCTGATACATTGAACGATACATCGTTAAACGTGTCAGACCACTAAAAGGATGAACGTAAATAATATTATAGGTTTTTTAAAAAAAATGAAGACACCACTGTGCTAGAAATTATCGAGAACACATCGCAAACTCGTAATAGGAAATAATGTTTTTCTAAACTTAATCATTCTACTAAACTGTATGACTCCTTTTATTCCTCATATGTAGATATGTTTTTATATGACAGCGGGCACGATCGCTCGTAAATAATTATTCCGAATTTGCAATAAAATTAAGTTTTGAAAAAAATTTCCTTTGTATAAGCTTGATCCATGTGCTCTCATTTTAGGATAGCATTGAAACAGAGATGAAGCTCCTCTCATTCGGCAAGAATATTAATAGTTCGTTTACAACCACAATAAGGATCTACTTCACGATGCACAGAGTCTATATAACGTGGAGACATTTTCAATCAAGTCTAAAACAGCTTCAACAATGCACTTCTTCAATCTTATAGCTGTTTTGGCATTGATTGGAGGGTTGGAGGCTCAGTCCACTACAACTGTAGCTCCTACGACAACCGCAGCTCCTACGACAACTGCAGCTCCTACGACAACTGTAGCTCCGACCACAACTGTAGCTCCGACCACAACTGTAGCTCCGACCACAACTGTAGCTCCGACCACAACTGTAGCTCCGACCACAACTGTAGCTCCGACCACAACTGTAGCTCCTACGACAACTGCAGCTCCTACGACAACCGTAGCGCCTACGACAACTTTAGCTCCAACAACAACTTTAGCTCCAACGACAACTGTAGCTCCCACGACAATACCGGTGAGTAAACATTTATTACATGTTAGCATGGAAGATCATCAACATATTGTCAGGATGGAGTTCCACCCGCCAGCGCTTTCACTAATATGCGTTACTCCTACAATGCTCAGTACAGGACCCATGGATATTGTGGAACCGACGCGTGTCGAACCAGATTGTGGGGTTCTGGGTTCAGTAGAACCACTAACACTGGTGGGTAATTCCGTATTTCGTGAGCTCCTGAGTATAGATGACTTAGGAATCGTTGGAAAGATCGTCTATGCATCATCTGCTTCTCTAGCTGAGGCACAAAAGGCTTGTCCCACTGGTATGTCACATATTTATTATGACTTGATTTTGACATGATAACTTATTTACTATTTAGGTGGAGAGTACCTTGTGATGGAGGTTGACTTAACATGATTGATTACTATTTAGGCGGTCAGATTCTTCTCCTACTCAGAATGGTAGCCAAAGGAAGAGGATTCATGCACTCTTTCTATGTAAGATCCATTCTACAACTATTTATAAATCAGAATATTTAAAACCACACTCCAAGCTAATTTAAAACTCTCCGCTCTGACAATACTCTCTCACTTTCTATGTTTGCGAGAGAGTATTGCCAATGCGGAGGGTAAAATTAGCATGGGGTATTCCTTTAAAGAATACCATTTATTTTTCTAGGATGGTATGCCTCAAGGCTACGTTCCCACCAGACCCGTCTGTGGTGCCACACTTCCCGTTTATGCGTACAGCCCAGTTATCGGAGACGGTAATCGATCGATAATCGATCGATAATCAATAATCTAATCTATGATCATTCAGATATTGTATACACAACGGGTGCTCCTCCTGCAGGATACAGAATCCGTCATAAGGGTCGTGTTCTCTTCTATCTATGGCCCCAATAAATCGATGATTATGACTAAACACTGTACATAATTTCTTATTTCTCATTGTTTTTATGAATTATTCCACAAATCATATAGTTACGATATTGTATAGAGTATGATACGAGTACATAATTGAAGTGATCATGGGCAAGAATTACATATTGTTTATTGTTAATGATATTCAAAAATAATAAAGCCATATTTGGAGTGAAACTTATAGATAGATATAAGGATTATTTGAAGATATTAAATGTCTATTTCCATTCTTTAATGTGGTGATTAAAAGCGAGGGATAGACTAGAAATGTAACTAAATCGAATAAATGCAATAAAATATTACCAACGATCTTACAGTAGACTAACTGTGTTCAGCAAGACTTCAAAGCATAAATGTATATTTTCTTAACTTTCAAATAGACATTGTGAACCAGGACTGCGCGGAAAACAGTTTTCGGAAAATTGCAGAAAACGGAAATTTTCCGAAATTATTTTTCGGAAAATTCGGAAAAATCGGAAAAATCTAAATTTGCCTCAAAATACATAAATTTTCGTTTTTAACAAAATTATTGTTTTATTGAAGTCAAGAAAATCACAAATCAAGGAACACGATCAAGAACATAATGCAACAACAAATCATTAGAAGTCATAACCAAGGATGGGAATGTTTGTAGCAAGAAAGAGCAATGATGAAAATTACCGTATACAAACATATTAAATATCACGAGTGGATTTCCTCCCAAGTACCGTAATCATCGAAAAATTTTAAAGGTTCGGAAAATCGGAAAATCGGAAAACGGAAAATGCACAGCCCTGTTGTGAACATCATAAACTTTCTGAAAGAATTGACATTCTGTCCGGTGGAAGCAGAAAATTTTTCCTTCTTCTGTGGAATATAATAGTGCACTGCCAGGCGTGCTCACTCTTTCAGCCGTACATATGAGAAAGTTTGATTCTGCGCCTGAAGGATACTGTAGGCGAAAATATTTGATAAGTCAAAAACAATTCTCACAACAGAGAACATTAAAAAAATATATGCTTGTAGTTTTCATCGCTTACAATTAGTTGGTTGTTAGTTGGTGGGTTGGCTACTAAACGCCATTGAACCTAAACCTCGCATTTGAAGAATAGATTTCGTAAAACTCATATTTTTACGGAAAATTTGGAAATAAAATTATGGTTGACTCTGAAACAATTGCGAATTAGTGACAAATAGAAAAATAATTGCCAACATATTTTTTGAAATATCGCCTGAACTTAGGCGACAGACGAGCACGATATAAAAATCGATTATTTTCCGAAAAGATTGGTAACATTGCGAAATGGCAAACACAAGCTCTCTCATGCCCTTGCATCTGTGGCCGTATGCATGAAAAGTTGTCTGGGAAAATGTGACGTCATTAGCGTAGGCGGAGGCGTTTCGAAAAATCCACCGCATACGCTAATGACGTCACATTTTCCCGGAAAACGGTTTTCCCGTTGTTCATGAATACGTCCACTGATCTGTGCAAAAAGAATGAACGACGAATGAATGACGAATGACGGACGAAATCGTCGTTTGAAGATAAGATCATCAACTACGAATCTGACATTATGAGCAAACTATACGATTTGTGTGTGCGCTTATATCATAGCGAGATGGAAACAACTTAATGGTCACGATAACTACTACTATCTCTCCATTGGTGTCAGGCTATCGTCCACTGTAATAATAGTTGTACGATTGAGACAATACTATATATAAGGAAGGAGCATCTAAGCTGTCCACAAACCAACTTGCACAATGCGATTCTGCACTGTTGTAGTCTTGGTGACATTGATCGGAGGGTTGGAGGGTCAGTCCACTACGACGACAGCAGCGCCTACAACAACCGATGCGTCTACGACAACTGCAGCCTCAACGACAACCGATGCATCTACGACTACAGCAGCTTCAACGACAACTGCGGCCTCAACGACAACCGATGCATCTACGACTACAGCAGCTTCAACGACAACTGCGGCCTCAACGACAACCGATGCATCTACGACTACAGCAGCTTCAACGACAACTGCGGCCTCAACGACAACCGATGCATCTACGACTACAGCAGCTTCAACGACAACCGATGCATCTACGACAACTGCAGCGTCCACTACAACGGATTCTTCGACAACTACGGGAGCATCTACAACAACAGATGGATCAACTACAACTGCTGGCTCGACGACAGACTCTACCACCGCAGTTGCAAGTGTAAGAGTAAATTTCAATCCACAACATCCGCATCCGCTGATTTCATCAGATTTTAAAGCATCTAATCGAATTATAAATCAATAGTCCTACAACTCTTCGATCAATACTCCGGTTTTGTAGGGTAAAATTATAGTAAGTAGCGCGCAAAAAGCAACTTATTTCATACTTACTTTTTATTACTGTTTTGCTATTTCGCGTATTTATAGCGTAAAAGTAAGTAAGCAGTAAGTTACTTTTGCGCGTTACTTACTGTAATATTACCCTGCAAAACCGGAGTAATTCAGAATTTTTCAGACATCCGCAGCTGTCACTCCGACTGCCGCGGTGAGATCGATCAATATTTTTTTGAAAATCAACTAATATTTTTGAAAATAAATCAATAATTCGCAGGATGCACCTCCGCCCGCTGATGCTATGACCAACATGCGCTACTACTACAACTATCGGTACTGTGGCTGACAATCCTGGCTAGAATACTACTTTTCAGTGGCCGTATGCAAGAACAGTTTTCTGGGAAAATGTGACGTCATTAGCGTAGGCGGAGGATTTTTGGAAAACGCCTCCACCTACGCCAATGACGTCACATTTTCCCGGAAAACTGTTCTTGCATACGGTCACAGAGTAATCCACGACGCTTATGTGGTGTTACATTTTCAAAACGGGCGCACGCCGTCCTTCGAAATAGTTTTTTCGGAAACGTCAACGTCAACTTTGATTTTGAAGTATTTTGGGTCCCAAGCGGAAAACCCTTATTGTCAATTGGGATACGGTAAGAAGTTACCGTAACCATGGATCAATAATGGCTGACTGCCGTAACCTTTTACAGTAATTTCATGATCCATCAGGGTTTTCCACTCGAGACCGAAAACACTTCAAATTTCAAGTTGACGGAGACGTTTTGAAAATGTAACACCACATTAGTTGCTGTTTTGGCAAATATGGGGGAATTCAAAGTTCTTCGCGCGAACTGAAGTACGGAATGTATCAATAATACATGTTTGAAGGTACATGACCCATGGATACTGCGGCACCGACTTGTGCAGGAAGCGACTCTGGGGCAAGGGATTCAGTCGTAACCGAGGAACAGGTTCGGTACAATACATGGATTACGGTAGAATACAGGGATTACGGTAGAATACTGGGATTACGGTAGAATATACAGTATGGATTTTGGTAGACCTGTGACAGGATACATACAGTCCCCCACGTTGGCGTTCCCTAAACGTGGCCCCCCTCGGCCCGCTGCGTGCCGCATCATGCCGCATCGATGAATAAAATTTTTTCTTCAAACATTTCATTGGTTTCGATCGTTGCATCATTATGTCCGCACCCTTATTTGATGATGCAACGATCACAACCAGCGAATTGTTTAAAAAAAATTATTCATCGATGCGGCATGATGCGGCCCGCAGTGTGCCGCGGGGGGCCGCGGTTAGGGAGCGCGAACGTGCGGGACTGTATAATGTTATCACGCAAAAAGTGAATAATATTGCAAAAATGATTAGGCGCTGTTGGAAAGATCGTGTACGCCTCATCTGCATCCCTCGAACTTGCAAAGGAGGCGTGTCCCACGGGTGAGTGACATCCGGCACTAGGTCGACTGAGAACCGATGAATAATAACCGACTGGATAATAACCATTTCATACTTTTTCTATTCATTAGCGCTTGTCTCTCATATGTAAATGGATATCATCCAGTTGGTTATTATTCATCGGCTCTCATTCGACCTAGTGCCGTGACATCAGTTTTGATTACCGCAATATGATGATTATTATTTAGGCGGTCAGTTACTTCTCCCACTCGGAATGGTAGCTGATGGAAGAGGATTCATGCACACTTTCTATGTAGGATTCTTTAACATTCGATAACAATCCATAAACCGGGAATATCTAAAGTAGATCTAAACCATTTATAAAAGTTCGCGATGCATAAGTTTGTTCCCAGCATTTTGTCAATCGTATTTCGTTATCACAGGAGCCTCTACTATCAATGATCGAGGGACACCCCCCCTTGCCTAGGGTTGTTTTAGTGTCCGGATGAGAATGCCTCATGTTTCTCGACAGTCTTTGTTCCATTATGAGTGTACCGTCAGAATGATACGGATGGAATATGACGACAAAGTGAATGAATTAAAAAAAATATGAATGAAACCCTCCGGCTGAGGCAGCGTTGTACAAAATTCTACATGAAAGAACAATTGGTGTTTGCGGCGAAGTATTTTAAGCGACGAACTTTTCTCTTCTATGTAGAACTGACGTAGAACTCATACACGAAACATAAGCGCACGTTGTTATTGACCAGTCTAGAGATCGGGCAGTTCAAAATCATTTCTAATATCTTCCCATTCAACCTAATACAATTGATCTAATGTGATCTTTGATCTTTCAGGGAGGAATGCCCATGGGATTTGTGCCCACAAAGCCCGTGTGTGGAGCTACAAAGCCGGTTAGAGCGTGGAGCCCCGTTGTCGGAGACGGTTTGTCATTTCGTTTACACATCGAATTTACTTCTAACCAATCTAAATGACCTGTCCTAACCAGGGTTTGGCCATGACCTGACTAAATTAACGGAAAAACACCTGTCACGGGTGTATCAAATAAATAAATAAATAAATAAAAAAAAACCGCTTTTTTGAAACTCTTTCTGCCATTTTAATTGAATAAGAGATGGTATGGTCAGAACACACAATGTTCTATAGACTGTGAAAGCAAAAACGACCGCTCAACATAGAAACTCTCTCAAATGCAATCGTCTTTCGCTTGTCTTGCTATGGAAACAAAATGGCTTGAACCAGAATACTGTGAACAGTGATTGTAAAGATAGCTTGAGACAAAATCCTTCGGAGTTAACAAATGAAACAGAAAAAATGAAATTAAAATTTCAGAGATTTTGTACACCACCAATCCGAACCCGGGAAAGCGCTATCGTGTTCGACACAATGGACGTATTCTGTTCTATCTATGGTAAATATTACCAGAAATGAGAAATCTCAGTCTGGTCGACATTCGACCAATACTCGCTACCCACTTTCATCATCGTTGATACTCCATTGATTTCATCTTGCATTTTATCGATTTCTTCTTTGTCTTTCTGTAAAAAATATATGTTTGTGTATATTATATTGAATCTAATTCAATAAAACATAAAATGCTTAGTCACCGCATGGCTAATTTGGAAAGATTGTACAGTTTAAAAGAAAGACATTTGTGCAACAAAGATATGCATTCTCTGTCCAAAGAGCAACACTATATGAGGAACGGTTTTAAAAAAATTAAAATTTAAGTAACAAATATTGAATTATCATCGTCTTAGCAGTTATCTCACTTAGGGCCTCGTGTTTCTTTAATAAGGGGATAAGTTTACCATTAATTTAATAATATCTTAAAGTCTTGTGAAAAACCATAACCAACAGTTGAACCGAATAAGTTTATGCACGATAAACATTTTTATGAATTGTGTAATTTATTGAGGCCAAAGATAGAAGAGAACACGACCATTATGACGGACTCTGTATCCCGCAGGAGGAGCACCCGTTGTGTACACAATATCTGAATGATCATAGATTAGATTATTGATTATCGATCGATTATCGATCGATTACCGTCTCCGATAACTGGACTGTACGCTTTCACGGGAAGTGTGGCACCACAGACGGGTTTGGTGGGAACGTAGCCTTGAGGCATACCGCCCTAAACATATTCAACTGTTTCCCGCAAAAATCAAATGATAAAGGCAAACCCCGAGCTAATTTTACTCTCCACTCTGCTCTCGTGGACAAAGAAAGCGAGAGAGCATTGTCAGAGCGGATAGTTTCAAATTAGCGCGGAGTGCGCCTTAAAAGCGATACCACAAGCTAATTTGAATCTCTCCGCTCTGGCAACACTCTCTCGCTTTCTTTGTCTACGAGAGAGCATTGCCAGAGCGGAGTGTTTCAAATTAGCGGGGAGTGCGCCTTTAAAAAGAATCTTACATAGAAAGTGTGCATGAATCCTCTTCCTTTAGCTACCATTCCAACCAACATAAGGAACTGTCCACCTAATTATAATAATTAAAATTAAATAATTTTATTATTTATATTATTTCAAATTTAATGCTTAAGCTCATGTATAAATAAGATATAAGATTATATGACTTACCAGTGGGACAAGCCTTTTGTGCCTCAGCTAGAGAAGCAGACGAGGCGTAGACGATCTTTCCAACGATTCCTAAGTCAGCAAGGCTTAGAAGCTCACGAAATAAAATAACCCACCTGCGTTAGCGGTTCTACTGAACCCAGAACCCCACAACCTGGTTCGACAGGCGTCGGTTCCACAATATCCATGAGTCCTGTACCGGGCATTGTAGTACGACCGCATATTAGTGAAAGCGATGGCGGGTGGCACTCCATCCTGGTAAGATGTGATTGGCTTTATATTGTAAGTTAACAATAAGCACAAAGAATTTTAAACTCTCCTCCCCGACTTAACTTTATTCCGTTTAAAAGAAAATGTTTAAATTATCTTTGTTTTCACTACTAGGAGTGAATGAAAAGTATATGAAAGATTCAGTTTTCGTAATCCTTAAGATCGCTTACGGCTACAGTAGTAGTTGTTGGAACAACTGTGGTTGTAGTTCCAGTTGAAGTGGTGGTTGATGGCACCAATGTCGTTGTTGATGAAGCTTCAGAAGTCGTAGATGTTGGTACGGTAGTTGTTGGGGCTGAAGTTGTAGTCGTAATCGGTTCAGCGGTCGTCGTCGTTGAGGTAGTGGTCGTTGGTACACCAGTGGTAGTAGCATCCATACTAACTACAGTAACCACTAGGGCGAAAAGGCAGATGATACGGTACAGTTGGAACATTGCGTGAATGCTTATCTTTGTTGCACAAATGTCTCTCTTATATACTGTAATGGGAATCACGCTTTGCTAAGACGAAATAAGTCATAGGTCATTCCTTCTATAGCATCTCTTTCATGAAAGTGCACTTCCTTCGTTAATCTCTAATGAGCTATTGAATCATCATCCATTCTTCCAAATTTCAATGTCTTTTGTAACACCATCAAAGAACTGGTTTAGATACAGTATAGTCGTCGTTCCTCCTTTGCAACATATATTTTGCACAGAATATCGTTAGGCTTGATCATAGCACATGTCACGATGTCAGCTATAACAATGCGCTTAGAATAGGGTTGTGAATCATACTGAAAACATATGACATGAGTGATCATGCGGCATAATGTTAGTTTTTTCTCTACCCCACAAGCTTTTATTTATCTGTTATTTCAAATGTTGTCGCATCTTATTGATGTATGATAAACTAAATTAAATTAAATAATGGAAGCGTAACCAATGGTCTCCTCGACGCGCAATGCTTCCTCGTTGTTAGAGAACAGAGAAATAGTGTGCACAATGAAGAGACCATTGAGAGAGTCACGTTCCATATAAGAGCTGAAAGGTAAAAGCAAAAAAAAAACGAAAATTTAAATAATTCCCAGTATCCAAAGCACTCATATGCCAGCCGTCATCGAATTATAGTGGATTGTTCAATTAATACAAATATATAAAAATACTTTAAAGCGAGACCCCAAGCTAATTTGAAACTCTCCGCTCTGGCCACACTCTCTCGCTTTCTTTGTCTACGAGAGAGTATTGCCAATGCGGAGAGTTAAATTAGCCTTTAATTGCAAGGTGCACGAGATGGTAGGCAAAAGATAATTGAAGGTATATTTATAAATATTTAGAATAAGAAAAATTAAAGAAGGAGACCCACGAGATATGGTCTGCACTATTGACATGAAGAACGTTGGAGGAAATGACATTATGTTCTCTATTAGATTTGTCTGGTCATACGCGTAGAGCGTGTGGCTCAGTGGTTAGTAGTCAGCGCTTGTAACCGCGCCACGCGGGTTCGATTCCCGTTTGCAATTTTTTTTATTAATTTCAAAAACTCGCGCCTTTCCCTGTATCCGTAATGAATTACCGAATTACGGTATTCCAGGCATCTAAAATTTTGAGAGAAAATTGTTTTTGTATACAGGGAGATGTGATCTATAGTTCTGCCAGGCCAGTTTAGTCACGAAAAAACTCTTGGGTCCCCTTCTTTAAATTGAATGAAATTTACAATAATCGAGAATTAAATCGAGCGTAACCTCTCTCAATGGTCTCTTCGTCGCGCAACGCTCTCTCGTTGTTTGAGAACAGAGAAATAGTGTGCGCAATGGAGAGGCGATTGAGTGAGGTAACGCTCCCTTTAAACAGACCTTAATCCCTTTTCCAATTTAATCGATTCATTATCATTACATTACATTAATACACATTATCAAAATTAACTAAGCAGTGTTTCCACCGAATCTGAATCATCATCACATTGCTATAAAATAATTTCGTCAAAACGATGACACTGCAACAAATTCTGCCCTTGAGGGCATAATCCGCAATTTTTAGCACGATCGGGTGACGAGAAAAGACTAAAAACGCGATTTCAACGCGACGTCGTCTGGCCTCAACGATGGATCTACAGTACTGGCCAAAAGGATATTGACTTTTGGTTTTTTCGCCATAACTTTTTTCAAACTCAACCGATCGAGCCCAGGTTTTCAGGGATTATTTTGAGCGTTTTTACGTATCCGTGTTTAAACAATGAAGAAGGTTAATGTACGACCTGGCAAGACGATCACGATATCTGATCTTCTGATTACCTGCATCTCGAAGGAGAAACTGAGGCTCACTACAATTGACATCAAGCGAGCACTATCGGAGTTTCGCTAAATTGAGGTATATAAAACTTCTAAACTTCACTGAAAAGATGTTTGAAGGAAGGAAATGTGTCGCTTGAATATCTCCGCCTTCATAATTTTCTTCACAAGAACCAGGGAGTCAACCCCATCTTCAGAGAAACAACCCCACAACATCAAGGATGTTCCCCCATCAAGGATGTTCTTCACGGTGGTTAGCTGGCACTTCACATCCTATCCAGTTCCAAGCGGACGACGAAAATGATTTATTTCCACCGTACCAATCATCAGAAACTTGTTTTCGTCTGAGAATAAGACCTACTTCTATTGTTAGAGGGTCCAATGCAAGTGCTCTTTTGCCCATGTGATCCTTGCTTTGCGATTCTTTTAGGAGATCAGAGGTTTGTTGACAGGGCGACGTCAGAACAGAGCCGACTCACGAAAACGATGTTGTACATTGTCCAAGGACACCTCAAACATCTTTTCAGTCAAGTTTAGAATCTTTAGCTACCTCAATTTAGCGAAACTCCGCTAGTGCTCGCTTGATGTCAATTGTAGTGAGCCTCAGTTTCTCCTTCGAAATGCATTTAATCAGACGATCAGATGTTGTAATCGTCTTGCGAGGTCGTACATTAACTTTCTTCATTGTCTGAACTCGGATTGAAGTTTTGGTGACCTTCAGGATAGTCTAAATAGTCACTCTGAACTGCTGCGACAGTGTGCCTCCGACAGTCCCATCTGACATCCACGACGAATGGGTTCTCGCTCGGATATAGGTAGATTCGTGCTCCCTTGAACCCGTGTCATACTTTAAAAACGATATAACACACATTGGTGGCAAAATAAGTGGAAAAAATCGAATAAATCGAAGAAAACGAAAATCTCATTTTTGTGACTTTTGATAAAATCGAAATAAAATTCACCGAAAGGGCTCAACCGGGGTGGTTTTTGTGTAAGACACGTAAAAACTCTCTAAAAATAATCCCTGAAAACCTGGGCTCGATCGGTTGAGCTTGAAAAAAGTTATGGCGAAAAAACCAAAAGTCAATAACCTTTTGGCCAGTACTGTAGGTGCAGAATGAACATGAGAATCGTCATGACCACCCTTGACAACCCCGACCCCCTAATTTTGATTTTTTGACTGCGAGAGATATCACATATCTTAGTCGAGTCTTACGCAAACGGTCTCACATACATTAAAGATATTCTATCAATATCAACAGATGCATATTATATCGATTTTCAATTCTTATGCCGTACTTATGTACATAAGCTTTTGAAAAATAGTAGAAAAATTCTTATCTGGAATAGTCTTCCTACGGATATTGTCACATCTTCTCGTAACCAATATAAATTTTCCATGAATTCTTACGAGATCGATCGTCACTTGCCCCCCCCCCCCCCTGCAAATTAAATTAATCACATAATACTTTGTCAATTCAAGAATTCCTTCCTTTCCATAACATATTTATCGATATCTTTTAATACAACAATGAGCGCAAAGTGAAAAATCTTCTTCATTAGGTATTTAACTGATTATTATCCGATTGAGTCCTAAAATTTTGATTAATAAAAATTAAATTGATTGAAATTTTAAAAAAATCAATAATAAAATTAGTCTAACCTTCAAAACATTTCCGATTTAATCGATTGATTATCGTATTGCCATAAAATAATTTCGTCAGGACGATGACACTGCAATGAATTTATATTGAAACATCAAATATGTAAAGCCAGTGCATCGGTTTTTATTTCGTTGAGGATATTTTAAGTTCTTAAAGGCACACCCCAAGCTAATTTTACTCTCCGCATTGGCAATACTCTCTCGCAGACAAAGAAAGCGAGAGAGTGTAGCCAGAGCGGAGAGTTTCAAAATAACTTGGGGTGTGGCTTTAAATTCGCTGTTACAATGGACTTTAAATTCATAACTTATTTTGCTTCATTCGTATGCAGCAGAACTGGAGGTTCTAACTAGCAATACGCAATATTAGAATATGTAAATCTATCACTAAGAGGGGAATGGTCTCAAATTCGAATCGATTCAATTCAATTAATCGGCATCCGTGAACAGATGGGAATGAGTCGGTGAGAATCATCGCGAGCTGTATTCTTCCAGTTTGCGCCAAAGGCTCGATTCATATTGTCCCTCCATCGTACTCGTGGGAAAGCCTCTACTTCAGAGCCCCGAACCATTTCAAAATGGAGGCGAAAAATAAAATAAACACGAAGGGAAGGACCCATTATGGTAGACTACTGTTGTATGTCATCCATAATGTTTTCGCTCGACTCCAATGTTCAGTGTCCACTTCTCGCTCGTGACTAACAGCAATGACCATAGACCAGGGAAATTTATGACCACAATTTGACGAGATATCACCAAATTGCGTGTTTGGGTCCAAAAGGGATTGAAACTCGGGGCACTCAAAGCGCCCCGAGTTTCAATCCCTTTTGGACCCAAACACGCAATTTGGTGATATCTCTCCCTTCGGGGGAGATTCCCCATTGACCTCTTGATAAAACGTGTTTAAATAAAAAATCACGAGAAATTATGACTGGAAATGCGTCGAGTCTACTTGCCACGCATATAACATGTAAGACGACTTTTGCTGTCCTACTGTATTCCAGTATATGCATTTATGTCATAAAATTCGATATGTTGCAATTCTAATTTAATTTTTATAAAATGTTTGCTATAAAACAGTACCTTTTTGAAATGTTTTGCAAGCCAGTTAGTCGAATGAATTGATCTTCCACACTTTTCACATTCATACCATAGATTTTCCTAAAACAAAATAAAATGGACTATCAATAATAGTCGGTGATTATTTCGCTGTTCCGAACACCCTGACAAACACAGTAAGTTTTGAGAAAATTTTAAAAAAATTATCGTGAATTACGTAATTCAAGAATAATTTCAAGAAAATTTCACAGAGAACGGTGTTTATTCAGTAGCGAAAAAGTGCGAAATATGTAAATTTCTCGTCGCCCACGTATCCACGCAAAAAAGGTTAATATGAAAAACACCTTTCTGGAGACAATCGAAGTCCATTACCGTTCATAGAAACTTTCCTTATAAGGGTATGGGGGATTTTGATCGATGGGCTGATTGATAGGAATTTGATAGACCAACCTTTGCTATTGTAGTCCTGTGTTCACTATATAGATGTCTATCGAACGCAAATCTTCCCTTACTTACTGCTGCCTGTCAAACGAATATTAATTATTTTCAAAAATTTTACAGAAAAAGTTGGAAATGTATGAAAAAATCATACAAATTAAACAATTATTTGTACGTAATATAAGAGCTTACTTGACAGAGGAAGCATTTTGACATATCAACATGTTTCTTTTTTCGTGTATGATCCACTTCTAATGCACTTCTTCTCCCGCTTTTTCGCATCTGATATAAATAATTTATATTCTTTAAAATAACAATTATTATTTAAAAATTTTACCTTGATTCCTTTTTTACGACCTTCAACATTGGCTTGCTGCACCTTTGTCCTGTTGTATAAAGTTCGAAATGACGATTTATCACACTAAAATAACGATGTTACTTTAACAAATATTGGATCAACAATGTATTGGGGTATCTGCGTTGTTCTCTCTGACTGTTGCATAAATCAAAATAATACTTTATTTGATTTGATATGCTTTAAGCAGGAGTCGACGCATCCGAATGATTGCCCGCACTTACAAACAAGTCTTCCTTCTAACTGAAATAAGATTAATTAATAATCCAAATTTATAAATTCCAGGCTTTTCACCAACTTTTTTAAATGACGTTTCATGAACGTTGGTCAAATGAGATCCTATTGAATTGGGATCACCATATTTGCGCTGCAATTTATGACGATTAGGTAATTTGATATTTGAAGCAGAATACATTAACAAACCTTGCAAATTGGACAGTCGAGATTGCTTTCAATAACTTCATTCTCGTCAATTTCCTGTGAGCAATCAATTATACCAATCTTTTGTAAACAATTATTCACCGATCGCCGTAAGGTATTTTTTGGAAAATTCG
Source organism: Parapristionchus giblindavisi (assembly GCA_943737045.1). Lineage (NCBI taxonomy): Eukaryota > Metazoa > Nematoda > Chromadorea > Rhabditida > Diplogasteridae > Parapristionchus > Parapristionchus giblindavisi. Next base: position 98,409 of record CALSFV010000292.1, on the reverse strand, counting down.
CAGTACCCATCATTTTCAGACCAGTGCGATTTGCCTTTTTTTTCTCACGCTTAGAAATTGTATTTCACTTTCTTTAGTCTTTATGAGAACTTTTGATCGCCGAAACTGGTTAACAATAAGAAATTAGAATCGAAAAATATTCATACACAAAGGAAACAAATGATGCGTCCCGCAATTTTAGTGGTGCCAATAATTTGGTCGAAGTTAAGCCTAAACAAGACAAACCCACTTTACAAAGCTGCGCCAATATTTTCGTGGTTGACCCTTAATTTGTTTCAAAGAGGGTGAACAATTTTGTCATTGGCCATAAAGTAAAAAAGTAAAAGGGTAAAGGTGCAACCCGTTATTCAAGGCACACGAAGTCCTGCGGGTGATCACCGCTAGGCCAGAGATAATTTAGAGCCATAAAGTAACCAAGTGGCCATAAAGTAGAGCCGGTAATTTGGGACTTAAATAACAGCCACACTTCAAGCCAAATTAATGGCCCAACGTTTCAAGTTTGGCTTGTCTTGTACTCAAATTTCAGCCGCACTAAAATGTTCGACCAAATTATCGGAGACACTAAAATTGCGGAGCTCGCACATGCGTGCCGCAGCGGGACGTATGTAAAACATTCTGTAGTGCATAATCAATAACCACAGCGTTCTCATGACTTTCAAAGCAAGAACGACCGCTCAACATACAAACTCTCTCGAATACAATGGTCTCTCCTTTGTCCTGCTTTGGAAGAAAAATGGCTTGGACCAGAATACTGTGTAACTCCTCCCTCTCCCTATGCTTTCGTTTCCGTATGAAATTTTCCGCGTGTAACGAGAACATCAAAAATTAAATTTTGGTTATTTTTGAGGGCATTCCTTTGTCAATTTTAATTACTCCCAATGAACAGCCGTGTAGTAATGAAGAAAAGAGTAATGAAAACGTACTAGTGGTTCGATGACTTGTATATCGTCATCATCCGATTCTTCCATAGTATCAATCATTTCATTGTCGATTGAATCATCTAACGGTAATATATTGTCTTCAACTGTGTCATGATCCGAAATGGTATCGACAGAAATTTCCTGAATGTTAAAAGTCAAAGAAATCGATTGTTTTACACTTACCATAAATTTGTTTTGATCGCTAATGAATTGATCGGAGACATTTTCTGATTCACATTTCTTTCTCTTACGATTAGAATGAGAAGAGTTGTTGGAAGAACTTTCAGTAGAATGAAATACGTTCTCACATTTAATACTCTTCGGAGTTGATTCGATTGCTCCCGAATATCCATCAATATAAGTAACAGGAGGAGGAACGGATTTGGGTTGATTCGGTGATACATTGGCCTCAGGGACTACAGTGGGCAGGGCGGATACGGTACTTGCCGGGCATACTGTAGGTTGAGTAGGTATGATATCAAACGTTGTTACTGTATGCGGGCCAGGTGTGGTACTCGATGGTGCTTCCGTTTTTACTGAACCAAAGTTCGAGGGCAATGGTGAAATAGGATTCATCGAATGAGATACGGTAGTCAGGTCAGGAATTGTTGAATAAACTTCTATGAGACATTGAGAGAGACCATAGAACAAGTCATGAAATTTATCGTATCTGAATAAAAACTAATAATTGATTTTCTCAAAAACTTCAGTTTAACTGAAGTTCACTGAAGTCTACGAAATGGTGCAATCTTTGCAATCTCAAAATGCATAAAAAGTATACGTACCTGTCCACATCTCGAATGTATGATTTCGCTTGTTCATATTCTAGTTCACGAAGCGCGAAATGAAGTGCCTATTTAAAGGAATATACCTTATGCTAGCAATGTCCTCATTTCGTTCTTTGTTTAATTATAATGTGTTAACGCTCGGTTATGATATTTGCTCTTACAATTGAATTTAAAGGGAGCGTAACCTCTCTCAACGGTCTCTTCAACGCTCTACGCTCTCTCGTTGTTAGAGAACAGAGAAATAGTGTGCGCAATGAAGAGGTCATTGAGAGAGGTTACGCTCCCTTTAAACGAGAAAATCAAAATGAAAGATTCAAAAGAGATGAAGAAACGGATTTATTCATAACATAAACATACATCTTTGTTTGCCTTTGGATCCTTAATCACTCTTAACAAATCAATCATACGATAGATCAGTGGAATTAATTCATTTGAACTTGAGATAGCGAGATGTCGAGCCTTAAAGGAAAATCGTAGTTATGCTCCATCCGGGTAGGCATCCGGCAAATAGTATATCCCCTAGTTGTTCTTCTACTTTAAATTAGAGATCATTACAATTTCAAAAAGAGACTTTGAAATAACTACCATAGAAATAGTAATTTACCCGGCCCTTAATAAAAGGGCAAGGAAATAACTTTATGACATACCTTTTGATACCATTCTTCCATTGGCCTTATCGATATATTAATACGAGAGCTCATTTCTGGAAAGAATAAAAGTCATATAATGAGAAAAACGGCAGGGAAAGGATGAAAGGGACGCGAATAGAGGTGTGCCCATAGCTTGGTTGATTAGATGGGATGGATGGAGATAGAGAAGAGGTCAATGAGATCTCTATATCTCTATTCACTCATTCCATCTCTCTCTCTTCTTCATATAGAGAGAGAGATGGAATGAGTGAATAGAGATACTGAAGACTATCCAGAGGGTACATATACTGAGAATGATCTTTCCGCTAATACTGGGAATGACCATGTATTAGATGCATACTTAATTATTAAGAGACCGGCTCGGTAAGACTCGAGCATGGTCCGGACATTCGCCAAGACTTTCGATCTGGACCTCAATACTTTCATCGTAGACACATACCGGGGGGAGACCGATGAAAGTTATAGTGAAAATGCCCTTGGGCTCAAACCCGGCTCACATATGTTTCATAAAATAAAAAATTGAAAAATTCCTAACTTTTCAATCGTGATAGCTAGGACTTTTATTTCTTTTTATTGGTGAATAACATGTCATGCACTCTTATAAACACTCCTGAACAATAATATCATATCGTTCTGAATATGTTTTTTCGTGTCTGATTTTCAGATTTTTCTTCTTCTATCCTCATTGAAGAGATACTGCAAGAAATGCCATAGTGTATATTGTAGCCCTGACGATTATGCACATGGTGGTCACATTCCCTTGGCCAGCCAGTTTGTCATAAGCCTCGAGAATTGCAACTGAATGTGAGATGTGCGTAAATTGCAAAAATCGAAAATTAAATTTCTTGAATTTCGCAAGAGTAAGAGGAAGAGTATTATGTCATTTTACTTGTAGTGAAGCGCGTGCATAGGAATAATATACAAATAGACTCGGACTACATTTTTTAAAAATTTAGAAAAATAATTATTTTATTTTTATTTTTTCAACTCCCACATTCAGTCGACCGTCAATGCAAGTTGATTCATAGGGCGGATGGTGGCTGATGCATGTCCATTGCGAAAAGAACTGCCTCGTGAAGAATCGTCGTTTCGCAGATCTAGACTTTATTTATTAAATTATCAAACTTGAAAATTTATATGTTTCTTTGATATAAATCGGTTGGAAGGTGGCGTAAGACAACCAAAGCTGTACCATTGTTATCAGTAGGAGTGTACTGTACTGCAATACAGTAACCGTCAGGAATCGCAAATTGATTTTTTTTTCAGTCGACCCATGATTCTCAACCATGACCCGGGGTTCATGGTTGAGAATGGCTGAGATCGAAAAATTCATGATGATCCCAGACCAAATACTATGTGGCATTATATCAACAGTGGACCAACTTTTATTTTTATGGATGCCATCGCTCGAATTACCGTACTAGTAATGCACGCACTTGAATTTTCCGAGAATCTCACCACATTATTATAGGATACGGTAGCTAGATTACGGTAATTTGAGCTATGGTATCCATAAAAATAAAAGTTGGCCCACTGATGATATAATGCCAAATAGTATTTGGTCTGGGATCATCATGAATTTTTCGACCTCAACCATTCTCAACCATGAACCCCGGGTCATGGTTGAAAATCATGGGTCGACTGAAAAAAATATTAATTCGCGATTCCTGGCGATTACGGTAGTTCAATACCGTATACTCTTACTGATTAAAATGGTACAGCTTTGGATGTAGTACACTACCTTGCAACCAATTTATGTGAAAGAAACATATAAATATTCAAGTTTGATAATTAAAAAAATAAATTCGAGATCTGCGAAATGACGATTCTTCACGTTGCAGTCGTTTCTGCAAACACACATGCATCAGCCACCATCCGCCCTATGAATCAACTTGCATTGACGGTCGACTGAATGTGGGAGTTGAAAAAATAAAAATAAAATAATTATTTTTCTAAATTTAAAAAAAAATGTAGTCTGAGTCTATTTGTATATTATTCCTATGCACGCGCATCACTACGAGTAAAATGACATAATACAGCTACCTCTTACTCTTGCGAATTTCAAGAAATTTAATTTTCGATTTTTGCAATTTACGCACATCTCACATTCAGTTGCAATTCTCGAGGCTTATGACAAACTGGCTGGCCAAGGGAATGTGACCACCATGTGCATAATCGTCAGGGCTACAATATACACTATGTCATTACTTGCGCTATCTGTTCAACGAGGATAGAAAAAGCAAAATCTGAAAATCAGACACGAAAAAACATATTCAGAACGATATGATATTAATGTTCAGCAGTGTTTATAAGAGTGCATGACATGTTATTCACTAATAAAAAGAAATAAATGTCCTAGCTATCACGATTGAAAAGATATGAATTTTTCTATTATTTATTTAATGTGACATATGTGAGCCGGGTTTGAGCCCAAGGGCATTTTCACTATAACTTTCATCGGTCTCCCCCCGGTATGTGTCTATGATGAAAGTATTGAGGGCCAGATCGAAATTCCTCGCCAATGTCCGGACCATGCTCGAGTCTTACCGAGCCGGTCTCTTAACCATGAGTTTTTATTAATGTTTTTATTTCTTTTCATTTTACTATTGGGGCATATTCATAATTCAGTTAATTCAGTCATTCAGTTATTTTAAATATTGATCCTGAACGGCCATTTTTACAAAAAAGGAAAAATTTCGCTTTAAAAAATAGAAAAAGCATTTTGTAGGATGATAATTATTCCATGCACCTTGTGCAAAATTGCAATTTGAGAAGTTGTTGGTTTTTAGGTCGGGAATTTTACCGCTAAGCCATGGATTTTAAAAATTATTTTTGCATAGTTTTGTTTAGCCATTGGAGTTTATAGGTATGCAAAAATGTTTGAGAAAATTGGACTATTTTAAAGTGTTTTATAAGGAAAAGTTGAAAAGTGTGACGGACACACAAACAAACAAACAAACAAACAAACAGACAGAGGTGCCTTATCATTTTATAGAATTATGTAATATTAATATTAATAAATATAAATAAAAATAAATAATTATTGCTAGTCCGGATGACCCAATCTCTTCTTCGGAACTGTTGTAAAAGGTAAAAACGAAAAGGTACAACCCGTTATTCAAGGCACACGAAGTCCTGCGGGTGATCACTGCTAGGCCAGTGAAGATTCAAGACCAATTCAGTCCGGAGGGTCAAATTTCTTCTTCGGACCTACTTTCTTCTAACTTCGGAACTGCTGTGTGGGAAATCAAATTCCTGTAAAAGGTTACTTTACACTGTCATTAACATCTTTCTATCATCAGCATTCACAATCAAATCAATCGATTATTTCTCGAAGCGGAGACGACTAAAAACCATTCTCTCTGATACATGTGAAACTAATTATAATAATATTTATACGTATTCATGAATAAACAGTGAAACGTGTGATCGAAGAAAAAAACTAGTTAATATATTCTACTACTTCCTCAAAACAAATGTGCTATATCTTGCAAACGTGGGTAATTAGAACGCTTTATACAATATTTCGAATTTTTTTGTGCTCAGCCCTGCTCTCTTCATTTATGTAACAAGATTCGGTTGCCATAATATATTTTTTGGTATGTCATAACACCATAAAACAGAGACATTTTCCCACTTCATATAAGAGGCCTTAGAATAAGAAACTGGCGTAGAATGAGATGAAGATTGATTTTAGCCAACTCTGACGACGTCGGATTTGGCATGCCAATAAAGCAGTGTGCAATGTTGTCATGTGTATGAAATTGTACAATTGCCAATTTTGATTCTTTATTTATTGTCTTCCAGTGAGAAACAAGAAAATGACAAATAATCAATGATCAATGTTGGCAGACTTTTTGTTGCCAATAATGCATCTTGAATAATTGGCAAGTGGGTGAGGTAGGGGATGTTGCCAAAATTGACGGCAGCCATTTTGTCACGGGAAATGGAGACAAATTTGACGATGTAAATGTTGGCATGGCCAATAATGATCCATTCGTTTTTGGCGCATCGAACGTTGACAATATTGAAAGAAGCACAATTGGCGGAAACGTTAAAATTCATTTCCGCCAATAATTCTGCGATCAAAATTGGCAAATTACTTTTCCGGATGGAATGCCAATAAAGCAATGATCGAATTAGGCAAGGTCAGGAAAATTCGGAAATGCCATTTTTGATGGCGTCATTATTGGCAGAAAGGCTTCACTCAGATTTTGCCAACATTGACGCCGTCATTATTGGCAAGAAAGGCTTCACTCAGATTGTGCCAACTTTGACGCCGTCATTATTGGGCCAAAAATGACGCCGTCATTATTGGCCCAATTATGACGCCGTCATTATTGGCAGAAAGGCTTCACTCAGATTTTGCCAACATTGACGCCGTCATTATTGGCAGAAAGGCTTCACTCAGATTTTGCCAACATTGACGCCGTCATTATTGGGCCAAAAATGACGCCGTCATTATTGGCCCAATTATGACGCCGTCATTATTGGCAGAAAGGCTTCACTCAGATTTTGCCAACATTGACGCCGTCATTATTGGCAGAAAGGCTTCACTCAGATTTTGCCAACATTGACGCCGTCATTATTGGGCCAAAAATGACGCCGTCATTATTGGCCCAATTTTGACGCCGTCATTATTGGCAACTTTGACTACTATTAATGATTAAAATCTAAAAGGCAACAATTTAGCGTAGAGATATTGCACGTGGTCTACGTGAGCAGGAAAGAGTGGAGAGATGGTAGGGATGAAATAGAAGTATGGGATGATAAAAAATCAATAATATATGATACAGTAAGACAACATCCAATCGTGACTAAGGTAGTAATCAAGTAAGTGTGAAGTAGGACAGTAGGACACAAGGTGGAGATCAATAAAATATTATACTGTACAAGGGTGCATTTGAACGGCGAGCTCGCTTCATTGAACGTTGAAGTCGCGGACTTATGTCTGGTGGGCGGCCGTGATGACCGGCTGGTCCTGAAACGAAAAAAACGTTTGATTACTGTAGCCAACTAATCGATATTTCAATCAAGTACACTCGCTTAAAGAAGGGAACCCTCGAGTTTTTTCGTAACTAAACTGGTCAGGTTAAAGATCACATCTTCCAGAATACAAAAACAATGTTTCAGAATACCGTAATCCAAGCTCAAAGTTCGTTGAAGTACCAAGGAAACACCAGGGAATGAACGATTTTTAATATTTTTCCACATCGTTGATCCCACGTTCTTCATTATAATATCCATACATTTTTGGTGCCCTCACCGAATTGTTTTTATATAGTTGGTCGATTTAGAAAAATCGTTATTTTTCGCAAAAATTGTACACATATCTTTCACATAAAAATGAGCATTATATAGTGGGTCAACCCTGAAAATGCGCCGTATATCACGGATCTCCTGTAAGAATGAAAGAAGCCAACCGACAGTTTTAAATTTTATATCACCGATTTGGATGAAACTTGTTTGATTAATCGTAATGAGGGAAATGAGAAGGCTTAGGCACTTGATTTCGCCAAATTTGCATTTCTATCGATTTTTTGATCTACCACTTCGGGGAGCCATATCTCACTCAAATTTTGACCTAAAGCAAAATTTTTTTTGTCAATCGACTCGAAATGAACTAATCTTGAAGTTACTATGCGGAATGTATGGACGAAAACGCCATCTTCTACCTGTTTTCTTCGAAAAACTGATTTTTTCAGTACATTATGCTAATTTTCTCAAAATGTTTAAACAAAGGGTACGATTTTTATTCGCGATTCTGATTCCCCATCCCCGAATTGAGGTAAGCATATATTTCATAATCCGTAACTCACGACAAGCCATATCGATCCTCAGAGTGAACCCGGACTTTGTGGACCCGGAATTCCCAATTATGGTATACCAATCGAAAGATCTCGGGGGGCGCCCGTTTCGGCAACGAGTTATAAATCGGTTGGGAGAAGGTCTATGGAAACAAAAATTGCACCATTGTTATCAGTAGTGGTGTACGGTATGGTGCTACCGTAACCGTCGGGAATCGTGAACTGATTTTTTTAGTCGACCCATGACCCGGGGTTCATCGTTGAAAATGGCCAAAGTCGAAAAATTCATGATGACCCGAGATCAAATACTAGTTGCAATTATATCAATAGTGAGCCAACTTTTATCTTTATGGTTACCGTAACCCGAACTACCGTAATCAAACCGGGATTTGAAGCGCATTTGGCCATATTATTGCAGGTTACGGTAGCTAGATTACGGTAGTACGGGTTACGGTATCCATAAAGATAAAAGTTGGCTCACTATTGATATAATTGCAACTAGTATTTGATCTCGGGTCATCATGAATTTTTCGACTTTGGCCATTTTCAACGATGAACCCCGGGTCATGAGTCGACTAAAAAAAATCAGTTCACGATTCCCGACGGTTACGGTAGCACCATACCGTACACCACTACTGATAACAATGGTACAACTTTTGTTTCCATAGACCATCTCCTAACCGATTTATAACTCGTTGCCGAAACGGGCGCCCCCCCCAAGATCTCGACGAGCTCTATAACAATTACTTAACAGTAAAAGTCATGAAAGTTGACCGTTTTCAAGATATGCTTGAAAATCCGTTTTTGCACTACCAAATTGCTGTGCAATGTAATCGATTCGCAAAGGAACGTTCTTTGCTTTCTCCTTTGTGTTTTTGCACTCTTTCCTCCTTCCCTGACCCCTCTTCCCCTCTCTTTGCATGCAGTCAGTACTCTTCCAGCTTCATTCGACACTCGAATCTCCTCCAGCACATCGACTAGGGGGGAGCACAATATCAGACCCGAGAAGATATCTCAGTACGATTTCGCCCTCGGTCTCTACAAGCGAAAGCTCGAGGAAGTGCAGCAAGGAGTAGGAATCTATCTTCTCGTTGAGTCTTTCAAGGAGTACCAGCAAGCTGCTGATCATCCCAAGCCGATGGGATGGGCACTGAGGATCACGAAGAAGGGAGGTAAGTACAACCAGAAGGCTGGATGATATGCTCATGGATTTGGTGGAGGAAGAGATTCAGACCGAGGAGGAGGTCGATGTGGAAGAGGATAATAGAGAGAGAGAGGGGAAGAGATAATCACTGCTGAGGCTATCTATGATTTCGTTCACAGTGATCTCAAGGAGTATTTCAATGATCCGGATATTTTTTTTCGATCATTCCGATTCCGATATCGGAAATATCGATGAGTAGTTTCGTATTTCAGAATGCGTATTTGCAATAATGAATATCTCAGATAAACCTTTTTGTTGTTTTATTTGTTACCCTTTCCTATAATATTATTAGAAAATAATGTTAAAAACACTAACTGGAGAAAGCAAAGAACGTTTTTGGTAGTGCAAAAACGGATTTTCAAGCATATCTTGAAAACGGTCAACTTTCATGACTTTTACTGTTAGATCATTTTTATAGAGCTCGTCGAGATCTTTCGATTGGTATACCATAATTGGGAATTTGCATGACAATGAGGAGAGGTGATATAAGAAATGCATTTTTGAATGAAAATAAGTCCGGGTTTACTCTGAGGATCGATATGGCTTGTCGTGAGTTATGAATTATGGAATATGTGCTTACCTCAATTCGAGGATGGAGAATCAGAATCGCGAATTAAAATCGTACCCTTTGTTGAAATTTTTTGAGAAAATTAGCCTAATGTACTGAAAAAAATCAGTTTTTCGAAGAAAACAGGTAGAAGATGGCGTTTTCGCCCATACATTCCGCATAGTAACTTCAAGATTAGTTCATTTCGAGTCGATTGAAAAAAATTTTTTTGCTTTAGGTCAAAATTTGAGTGAGATATGGCTCCCCGAAGTGGTAGATCAAAAAATCGATAAAAATGCAAATTTAGCGAAATCAAGTGCTTCGGCCTTCTCATTTCCCTAATTACGATTAATCAAACAAGTTTCATCCAAATCGGTGAGATAAAATTTAAAACTGTCGGGAAAAGGTCTCATTTTCCTACGTTTCTACAGGAGATCCGTGATATAGTGGGTCATTCCTCACACTGTGAGGGTATGAAAATGTATGATAATATCGCGCCCTAAATCTCCTTGTTCCCATTTCTTTAATGTTACTTTTAATCATTCAAAATAATCACATAAAAGCAAATTGTGGTTGAACGTGGAAAGCTACAGTATTCTGTAGATAGTATTCTGGCTGAATGCAGAATAAAGCTCAGACATACGCTTACATGTCGGCGCCCATGTATAAGACAAATCGTAGTCATTTTACAGTATACGATAACCCTGATCTTTGACCCTCTACCGTAACCCTGATCTTTGACCCTCTACCGTAACCCTGATCGTTGACCCTCTACCGTATCCCTGATCGTTGACCCTCTACAGTAACCATGATCTTTGACCCTCTACCGTAACCCTGATCGTTGACCCTCTACCGTAACCCTGATCGTTGACCCTCTACCGTAACCCTGATCTTTGATCCTCTACCGTAACCTTGATCTTTGACCCTCTACCGTAACCCGGATCTTTGACCCTCTACCGTAACCCTCATCTTTGTCCCTCTACCGTAACCCTTATGTTTATTCTTCTACAATAACCCTAGTCTTTGATCTTCTACCGTAACCCTTACTGATCTTTGATCTTTACCTGAGTCAGAGTGCACGCTACTGCGACCGTATCCTGTTCGACGGAAGACCGCCTTGAAGGCGTCCACGGGGCTTCGATTTGTGACTACAAATGACATAATTGATAGTTGTTTTAAGACAAATTTCTCTCTTGTGCGATCAATGACATTAGCAAAATGGGAGCACGCCGTCACGTAAACCAGCGTTATATTGCGCCTACGTACACATATCCACGTCCATTTTGGAGCATACATTTTTGGTTTTCCTCATCGGATTTTTTTACACAGAGATTAAACTTGCCCGAATGCCGTTAGTTGGCGAACGATTTGCCCATATTCAGACAAATGCTAGCCTGTATATGGGCAAATCCGTGGTTTTTGGGCTACCATTTGCCCGAATGTGGGCAAATCGTGTACACAAGTAGCGTAAGTTGGCAAATCTATTACCCATATTTGTGTAAGTTTGCTCTCAGTGTATGAGGCCGTTTGTGTAAAGTCGGGCAAATCTGGGAGAGGGTTGGCACAGGCCAAAAATTTTGATACCCTCAAAACTTGTGTATAGGGGTTATCGACCCTGCTGATGAACATAGACATAGTCATTTTGGCTCCAGTGGTCCCGCAACGCCTGGGCGGGATTACGGTAAGATCACTTTTTCAGGGCATTCTCGGTCCATGGTAGAGCTAGAGGTATGAAAATTGGGCTCCTAGGACAGAATTCGATGGCGATCATGGCTGTCTACATCATTAGTTTTGAAAATTTTTCAAAAGGTCGATTATTGGAAATTTTTATGGAGACGTTTGCGCCCCAGACGAGTATGACAGTTCGAACCGGCGTGACGAGAGGATCACAACGATGTATTAAGCCCATATCTCCGTTGTACCGCTAATATTGCCTCGATATAGTGATCTGCAAAATCACGAGGAGTTGTCTGCGTCTCTCTATTCCGCGCGCTCTCTCGGCACTCTCTCATTTCGCCGCGCTCTCTCGAGAGTGCGAGAGAGCGCGCGGAATTGAGAGAGTCCTCTTGTTTACCTCTTTCGCAGATCACTATATCGAGGCAATATTAGCGGTGCAACGGAGATATGGGCTCATAATACATCGTTGTGATCCTCTCGTCACGCCGGTTCGAACTGTCATACTCGTCTGGGGCGCAAACGTCTCCATCAAAATTTCCAATAATCGACCTTTTGAAAAATTTTCAAAACTAATGATGTAGACAGCCATGATCGCCATCGAATTCTGTCCTAGGAGCCCAATTTTCATACCTCTAGCTCTACCATGGACCGAGAATGCCCTGAAAAAGTGATCTTACCGTAATCCCGCCCAGGCGTTGCGGGACCACTGGAGCCAAAATGACTATGTCTATGTTCATCAGCAGGGTCGATAACCCCTATACACAAGTTTTGAGGGTATCAAAATTTTTGGCCTGTGCCAACCCTCTCCCAGATTTGCCCGACTTTACACAAACGGCCTCATACACTGAGAGCAAACTTACACAAATATGGGTAATAGATTTGCCAACTTACGCTACTTGTGTACACGATTTGCCCACATTCGGGCAAATGGTAGCCCAAAAACCACGGATTTGCCCATATACAGGCTAGCATTTGTCTGAATATGGGCAAATCGTTCGCCAACTAACGGCATTCGGGCAAGTTTAATCTCTGTGTAAAAAAATCCGATGAGGAAAACCAAAAATGTATGCTCCAAAATGGACGTGGATATGTGTACGTAGGCGCAATATAACGCTGGTTTACGTGACGGCGTGCTCCCATTTTGCTAATGTCATTGATCGCACAAGAGAGAAATTTGTCTTAAAACAACTATCAATTATGTCATTTGTAGTCACAAATCGAAGCCCCGTGGACGCCTTCAAGGCGGTCTTCCGTCGAACAGGATACGGTCGCAGTAGCGTGCACTCTGACTCAGGTAAAGATCAAAGATCAGTAAGGGTTACGGTAGAAGATCAAAGACTAGGGTTATTGTAGAAGAATAAACATAAGGGTTACGGTAGAGGGACAAAGATGAGGGTTACGGTAGAGGGTCAAAGATCCGGGTTACGGTAGAGGGTCAAAGATCAAGGTTACGGTAGAGGATCAAAGATCAGGGTTACGGTAGAGGGTCAACGATCAGGGTTACGGTAGAGGGTCAACGATCAGGGTTACGGTAGAGGGTCAAAGATCATGGTTACTGTAGAGGGTCAACGATCAGGGTTACGGTAGAGGGTCAACGATCAGGGTTACGGTAGAGGGTCAAAGATCAGGGTTACGGTAGAGGGTCAAAGATCAGGGTTACCGTATACTGTAAAATGACTACGATTTGTCTTATACATGGGCGCCGACATGTAAGCGTATGTCTGAGCTTTATTCTGCATTCAGCCAGAATACTATCTACAGAATACTGTAGCTTTCCACGTTCAACCACAATTTGCTTTTATGTGATTATTTTGAATGATTAAAAGTAACATTAAAGAAATGGGAACAAGGAGATTTAGGGCGCGATATTATCATACATTTTCATACCCTCACAGTGTGAGGAATGACCCACTATATCACGGATCTCCTGTAGAAACGTAGGAAAATGAGACCTTTTCCCGACAGTTTTAAATTTTATCTCACCGATTTGGATGAAACTTGTTTGATTAATCGTAATTAGGGAAATGAGAAGGCCGAAGCACTTGATTTCGCTAAATTTGCATTTTTATCGATTTTTTGATCTACCACTTCGGGGAGCCATATCTCACTCAAATTTTGACCTAAAGCAAAAAAATTTTTTTCAATCGACTCGAAATGAACTAATCTTGAAGTTACTATGCGGAATGTATGGGCGAAAACGCCATCTTCTACCTGTTTTCTTCGAAAAACTGATTTTTTTCAGTACATTAGGCTAATTTTCTCAAAAAATTTCAACAAAGGGTACGATTTTAATTCGCGATTCTGATTCTCCATCCTCGAATTGAGGTAAGCACATATTCCATAATTCATAACTCACGACAAGCCATATCGATCCTCAGAGTAAACCCGGACTTATTTTCATTCAAAAATGCATTTCTTATATCACCTCTCCTCATTGTCATGCAAATTCCCAATTATGGTATACCAATCGAAAGATCTCGACGAGCTCTATAAAAATGATCTAACAGTAAAAGTCATGAAAGTTGACCGTTTTCAAGATATGCTTGAAAATCCGTTTTTGCACTACCAAAAACGTTCTTTGCTTTCTCCAGTTAGTGTTTTTAACATTATTTTCTAATAATATTATAGGAAAGGGTAACAAATAAAACAACAAAAAGGTTTATCTGAGATATTCATTATTGCAAATACGCATTCTGAAATACGAAACTACTCATCGATATTTCCGATATCGGAATCGGAATGATCGAAAAAAAATATCCGGATCATTGAAATACTCCTTGAGATCACTGTGAACGAAATCATAGATAGCCTCAGCAGTGATTATCTCTTCCCCTCTCTCTCTCTATTATCCTCTTCCACATCGACCTCCTCCTCGGTCTGAATCTCTTCCTCCACCAAATCCATGAGCATATCATCCAGCCTTCTGGTTGTACTTACCTCCCTTCTTCGTGATCCTCAGTGCCCATCCCATCGGCTTGGGATGATCAGCAGCTTGCTGGTACTCCTTGAAAGACTCAACGAGAAGATAGATTCCTACTCCTTGCTGCACTTCCTCGAGCTTTCGCTTGTAGAGACCGAGGGCGAAATCGTACTGAGATATCTTCTCGGGTCTGATATTGTGCTCCCCCCTAGTCGATGTGCTGGAGGAGATTCGAGTGTCGAATGAAGCTGGAAGAGTACTGACTGCATGCAAAGAGAGGGGAAGAGGGGTCAGGGAAGGAGGAAAGAGTGCAAAAACACAAAGGAGAAAGCAAAGAACGTTCCTTTGCGAATCGATTACATTGCACAGCAATTTGGTAGTGCAAAAACGGATTTTCAAGCATATCTTGAAAACGGTCAACTTTCATGACTTTTACTGTTAAGTAATTGTTATAGAGCTCGTCGAGATCTTGGGGGGGGGGCGCCCGTTTCGGCAACGAGTTATAAATCGGTTAGGAGATGGTCTATGGAAACAAAAGTTGTACCATTGTTATCAGTAGTGGTGTACGGTATGGTGCTACCGTAACCGTCGGGAATCGTGAACTGATTTTTTTTAGTCGACTCATGACCCGGGGTTCATCGTTGAAAATGGCCAAAGTCGAAAAATTCATGATGACCCGAGATCAAATACTAGTTGCAATTATATCAATAGTGAGCCAACTTTTATCTTTATGGATACCGTAACCCGTACTACCGTAATCTAGCTACCGTAACCTGCAATAATATGGCCAAATGCGCTTCAAATCCCGGTTTGATTACGGTAGTTCGGGTTACGGTAACCATAAAGATAAAAGTTGGCTCACTGTTGATATTATGGCAACTAGTATTTGGTCTCGGAGTATCATGAATTTTTCGACTTCGGCCATTTTCAACCATGAACCCCGGGTCATGGGTCGACTAAAAAAATCAGTTCACGATTCCCGACGGTTACGGTAGCACCATACCGTACACCACTACTGATAACAATGGTGCAATTTTTGTTTCCATAGACCTTCTCCCAACCGATTTATAACTCGTTGCCGAAACGGGCGCCCCCCGAGATCTTTCGATTGGTATACCATAATTGGGAATTCCGGGTCCACAAAGTCCGGGTTCACTCTGAGGATCGATATGGCTTGTCGTGAGTTACGGATTATGAAATATATGCTTACCTCAATTCGGGGATGGGGAATCAGAATCGCGAATAAAAATCGTACCCTTTGTTTAAACATTTTGAGAAAATTAGCATAATGTACTGAAAAAATCAGTTTTTCGAAGAAAACAGGTAGAAGATGGCGTTTTCGTCCATACATTCCGCATAGTAACTTCAAGATTAGTTCATTTCGAGTCGATTGACAAAAAAAATTTTGCTTTAGGTCAAAATTTGAGTGAGATATGGCTCCCCGAAGTGGTAGATCAAAAAATCGATAGAAATGCAAATTTGGCGAAATCAAGTGCCTAAGCCTTCTCATTTCCCTCATTACGATTAATCAAACAAGTTTCATCCAAATCGGTGATATAAAATTTAAAACTGTCGGTTGGCTTCTTTCATTCTTACAGGAGATCCGTGATATACGGCGCATTTTCAGGGTTGACCCACTATATAATGCTCATTTTTATGTGAAAGATATGTGTACAATTTTTGCGAAAAATAACGATTTTTCTAAATCGACCAACTATATAAAAACAATTCGGTGAGGGCACCAAAAATGTATGGATATTATAATGAAGAACGTGGGATCAACGATGTGGAAAAATATTAAAAATCGTTCATTCCCTGGTGTTTCCTTGGTACTTCAACGAACTTTGAGCTTGGATTACGGTATTCTGAAACATTGTTTTTGTATTCTGGAAGATGTGATCTTTAACCTGACCAGTTTAGTTACGAAAAAACTCGAGGGTTCCCTTCTTTAAGCGAGTGTACTTGATTGAAATATCGATTAGTTGGCTACAGTAATCAAACGTTTTTTTCGTTTCAGGACCAGCCGGTCATCACGGCCGCCCACCAGACATAAGTCCGCGACTTCAACGTTCAATGAAGCGAGCTCGCCGTTCAAATGCACCCTTGTACAGTATAATATTTTATTGATCTCCACCTTGTGTCCTACTGTCCTACTTCACACTTACTTGATTACTACCTTAGTCACGATTGGATGTTGTCTTACTGTATCATATATTATTGATTTTTTATCATCCCATACTTCTATTTCATCCCTACCATCTCTCCACTCTTTCCTGCTCACGTAGACCACGTGCAATATCTCTACGCTAAATTGTTGCCTTTTAGATTTTAATCATTAATAGTAGTCAAAGTTGCCAATAATGACGGCGTCAAAATTGGGCCAATAATGACGGCGTCATTTTTGGCCCAATAATGACGGCGTCAATGTTGGCAAAATCTGAGTGAAGCCTTTCTGCCAATAATGACGGCGTCAATGTTGGCAAAATCTGAGTGAAGCCTTTCTGCCAATAATGACGGCGTCATAATTGGGCCAATAATGACGGCGTCATTTTTGGCCCAATAATGACGGCGTCAATGTTGGCAAAATCTGAGTGAAGCCTTTCTGCCAATAATGACGGCGTCAATGTTGGCAAAATCTGAGTGAAGCCTTTCTGCCAATAATGACGGCGTCATAATTGGGCCAATAATGACGGCGTCATTTTTGGCCCAATAATGACGGCGTCAAAGTTGGCACAATCTGAGTGAAGCCTTTCTTGCCAATAATGACGGCGTCAATGTTGGCAAAATCTGAGTGAAGCCTTTCTGCCAATAATGACGCCATCAAAAATGGCATTTCCGAATTTTCCTGACCTTGCCTAATTCGATCATTGCTTTATTGGCATGATTAAATTTTCCGAAAAATGCCAATTACGACTTCGAATATATTGGCGAAACGGCATTTTGAGAATATCGCCAACATTGACGTCTGCAACTTTGTCATCTTTCAAATAGTCTTGTTGAACTTTTGTGTGCCAATTATGATCCCGTCATTATTGTCAATTATCTGTTCTCACCCTCTGTGCCAATGTTTCAGTCTTCGTTTTTGTCCATTGATTGTATTTTACAAAATGCCAATAATGAAGCTTTATAATTTGGTTAGCATTTCACGAGCCAATAAAACACTTTGCATATTTGGCAAACAGACAGCTTTATAGAAATGCCAACAATGAACACGTCGACATTGTCAGTCACCTTCTGCCACATACGACGTCGTCAAAATTGGCAAAAATCATGATTTTTTCATTCTACGCCACTTTCTTATTCTAAGGCCTCTTATATCGATTTGCTATCTCGATGTTATAGATATTGTCCGTATAAAATGTACTTGTGTAATTGCCTTGCTACTGGCTGCTCAACTCCCCAGTTTTTCCTCCCTTTCCTCCTCGCTCTCTCTGATCTACCTGCTACCTCACTTGTGCTATCTAAACATAGAAACACATTGTGGCTGTCGCTGGCTACTCTCGTACCAAATCACAGCGAACTGATCGGCTTATTAGCGATATTTCCTTTTCGCATATCTCGGGAAATCTGCTACATTTCAAAAATTGGTGCTACAATTCCCTAGATCTATTGAATATCTATGGCCAAATCTTCAGAAAGGTTCATGAGTTACAAGATGGGCGACGTTTCCTAATTGCTCAATCAGATCGCCGTGCAAATAAACAAGTGTATTTTGTGCGGTCAATAGTGACATACAAATGAAATCATGACAAGTGACTTTTTTTCATTTTAAATTCTTCGTTTACCCTTCACTCATTTCATAGTTTTCGTCGGATCAAGTGCGGGCGGTCGTTCACTGTTGTCACCTGTTCCTATCGAGGTCAGTACCCTCCTCCCATTGGTTACCCCCCTGGTTAACCACTGCCCAGGGTTAACCCCTCCCCCTTGGTTAACCCCCTCCCATGGGTTAACCCCACCCACAATCCGCGCACCCCGTGCTAAACCCTCAGAACCACACCACCATTTATCCGCATATTCATATCCTCTCCTTCAGGGAAGGTTTATACAAATATCCCGGTTGATTGACCCGATCTGGTTAACCATAGTTAACCAACGGTCTTAACTACTGACTTAACTAACTAGCAAACCAACTAACTAACTAACTAACTTAACTCTTAACTAGCTTAACTAATGGTCTTTCAGAAAGCCCATAGCATGTTCCTCTATCTCATCGTTTTCCTACTGCCCTTGGCAATTATTATAACTGGATGTGGAGGCAAGAAGGTACGGTAATCAATATTTATTTATTTATTTATTTATTTATTCCATCAAATATAAATGTTCATAATCACATTAATACAATAGTGATTAAGTTTTGGTTATTTACGAGTTAACCATTTTTGGATATGGTTAATTTCATTGCATGGTTGCGTTTCTATTCGTTGATCTGCAGAATTGAACTTTATTTATTTCAGAAAACTCCTCCAAAAAAGAATCTTACAACTACAAAACCTGCATGCACAGTCATGAAGCCCGGAGCAGCACCACCTAAGGCTCCAGCTCCTAGTGCTCCTGCAGCTCCCGCAGCTCCCGTTGCTCCTGCACCCGCAGCACCTGCAGCTCCAGAAACGAAGGAGGAAGAAAAGAAAGAGAAGAAGAAGGAGGTCGAGAAGAAGGAGGAAGAGAAGAAGGAAGAGGAGAAGAAGGAAGGAGAAGAGAAAAAGGAAGAGGAAAAGAAAGATGATGACAAGAAAGAAGAAAAGAAGAAAGTAGGAAAGGAGGTATAGTCGATCAGGCACTACTTTAGAACACGGGACCATCCCAAAAGAATGCGAAATAATAAAAAAAACACAAAGGAAAGGGTCTTTTAGACTAGATATTTTGGACTGCTCAGGTGTTTTTTTCTGAAGTAGTGCCGTCGATTACAATGTATAGGATTGTTCTATAGTATTGTTTAATAAGGATACTGTAGTTTATGGCAACTTTAGCATTGATTTTCAGGAGCAAAAGGAAGATGAGAAACCTAAGTCGGAAGAAAAGAAGTCTAAGAAGGAGAAGTCGAAGAAAGAGAAAGAAAAGTCGAAGAAGTCCGAGAAAGAAAAGGTAAAAGATGGAGTGAACAAATACCATGGATGGTGTGAGAAAAAATGTAGCGGTTATGTGTACATGGTTGGCTAACGATTGGGTAGGTTCAAATCTCTCCAAGGATCATATTTTTGCCATTTTTTCGGGACATGTAGATTAGTCTCGGATTCCCTTCAAAGCACCATGAATATTTGTTATTTTAAGAAATCAAAGAAAGAATCTAAAAAGGAAAAGCCGAAGTCGAAAGAGGAAGAAAAGAAGTCAAAGGATGAAAAGAAGGTCGAATTTCAAATATTAAATTTGCCGCCAATTCCCTGATTTTCAGGACGACGGTATCGTAGAGAACATACTTGTCACACCGGTTACCGACGAGGATGCAACTCCGGTAGGTATACGGTAGTCCGAAAAGATTATTGATTTATTGAATTCTGAAAAATGCTACTTTCTTGCAGAAACCCGAACGAAAGGATAAGAAGGTTCGGCGATTGTGGAGGGATCATGGGATACTGTAGCGTCGAATAATTATTGATTTATTTAGGATGAAAAGAAGGAGGAGAAGAAAGAAGAAAAGAAAGCGAATAAGGACGAAAAGAAGGACAAGAAAGATGATAAGAAGGATGAAAAAAAGGTCGAATTCGAATTTCAAATTTGCCGCCAATTCCCTGGATTTCAGGATGACATTGTCGTCGAGAATATGCTGGTCACTCCAGTAACCGATGAAAACAATACTCCGGTTGGTACACGATAGTCTGGAAGATTATCGATTTATTAAATACCGTAATCAGTTGCTTTCTTGCAGAAACCCGAAAGAAACCCGAAGAAGGTTAGGCGTTTGGGCATCACGTATCGATCGGATACTGTAGTTTCGATTTGTTATCGATCATTGATTAATTTAGGAGGAGAAGAAGGAAGAGAAGAAGGAAGAAAAGAAGGAGGAGAAGAAAGTAGAAAAGAAGGAGGAGAAAGAACCGAAAAAGGAGAAGGACACTCCTAAGAAAGAAGAAAAAGAGGAAGACAAAAAAGAGGAAAAAGAAGATGAGAAAAAGGATGGAGATGGTGAAAAGAAAGAAGAAGAAGAGAAGAAGTAAGTGATTTACCGTATATCATAAGTTCAATCGAGGCCTAAATCAATCACTAATCGTTACAGGGAGGGTGATAAGGAAGAGGAAGAGAAGAAAGAGTGACGACGTCTCCTCTTGGGGTTCACATCCCCATCCCCAGCCCCTCTATCACCGCTAACCATTATGTGTGTTGATGTAAACGATGATTGATAAATGGACAGCGTGTGGTGTATACTCTGATGCTGTGTGTGTGTATTGCGAAAAAGATTCACGTTGGCTAATATGACAGACAGTATCTCAGGGTTTTCTCTCACATGGTAATGGTCAAAAATCCCCGCATATATCGTCTGCATCTCATAAGCTACCGTTGCTAACAAATCTCAATGTTTATGAGCTTCGATAAAATCAATAATTCAAATCGCTCATATATGCAAACTTCGCTAAATGGGATTCCAAAAAGGGTGCCAATGTAAATAACGATAATTCATTTTAATCATCTTATTTTATGATTAATTAATTAATTAAATTAATTAAAAATAATTCATTTTGATTTAAAAAAAGACCATTCATCAGCTTGCGTGTATGTGTTATTTCGCGAAAACACGAAAAAACACGACACGTTTACCGAAAAACTTTAAAAAAACAAAATTTAGACAACATTGTACGATGTGATCGTTTTAGAACCATTTTAAAGGGAGCGCAACCTCTCTCAATGGTCTCTTCATAGCGCACACTATTTCTCTGTTTTCTAACAACGAGAGAGCATTGCGAGTCGAAGAGAACATTGAGATAGGTTCAGCTCCCTTTAATCAAAATCTCAACTCGTTATCTCCGCTCTCGATCTATCCTTGCAATCAACTCTCATTCATATCCCTTTATGTACTCTGTTCATTCGCTTTCACACGTGTTGCACGGAGATCAGAGTTACACTTCTATTTGTTTCTTGCTAGTTACCTTGTGGCAGCAGGTTCGAGCGATTTCCGATTAGATTTATTGGAAATAAAACATAAAGTTCCATTAATCACACTATTTCGCCTCACCTTTTTGTTTTAATATCTGAACCACTTTATAATTTAAATATCCCTCTCTTTTTTTCATTTTTCTCAAGATGCAATAAATTATATTACTATTATTATTTTTGCCGTAATTTTTGGCACGACACCACTCAGCCTTCAGTTCAATACGTAGTGTTCAGAATAATGAGCTCTATGTGAAAGACGTTTCCGAGAATAATTAGCAGAATTAAAATTAATTTTCTTAAGTTTTGAAATATTCTTATTTTATTTGCATCAACTTTCACATGCAAAGAAATAGAGGACTAAATATAATAATAATAATTATTATTATCTACGCCATTATAAAATTTCATGGTCATTTTCTACGTTTTTTGTCAGATTTCAACCGAATTCCAGACACATACTCAAAGTGCAGCGTAAGTGTATTAACCTAATGTATTACGCATTTGACGAAATGTCGCAAAAGTGAGAAAGGACGAAAGTACCTTTAAGATGTGGTATTTATGACTAAACCAATTTAACTGCGTAGCGGCAATTTCATTGATGCATAGGAGGAACTCGAATCAGTGGATGTGTATACCCTGAATTCCGTTACCTCTACGCCATTCCTCGGTCTCTATGAGGCAGAGGAAGCGTGGGCTAGTCATGATTGTCACTTGCTATCAAAGTTCTTTTACAATTAGATTGTATCTTGTCATATAAAACAAAACGCACTTTCCATAAGAACCCTCCAAATTTGGCGCATGTCAGGCCCAAATAATTTAGAATGGTATTAGATCGCCTTTTGCATATGATGACCATGGTTGGTGGTCGTCGGCACTTTATAGGAACCAGGCGGTGGTAAAAAATTAAAAATAAATTTTGTTTGTAGTTTGCACCAATCATGGTCATCCTATTGGGTATGCAAAAGGCGAGCTAAAACCATGTTGAAGGATTTGATTTACGGCCCTACGTTTTCTCACAGAAACGGCGTCATAATTATACACTTGTCAATCGAGATCTCTCTGTTCTTCCAATGTTTTCATGCGAATCATTCTTGTTAATGAACACTTGAGAATTTGTGATTAATTGTAAGTACTTTAACCTTTCGAGATGAAATTCCTATTTTCGCTTACTATTTCGTGGTTTCACTTATATTCTGTCACACATTTTTGAAGGGTTTTCCGGGGATTTCTGATAATATTAACACATTTCTGACCATAGCTTTTTATTTCTCATCGTGCAAATTTGTGTTATTATGCCTGTTGAATCATTATGATGTATGCTAAATAAAAATAATTTCCAGGATGGGGAAGCATTTGCTTCATTTCACATCAACGGGAGGATACTCGGATAATGGTAAGGTTATCGAATTTCGCAAATTCAACTTAATAGAAAGATCAAAGATTACATTTTTTCAGAAGATGAAGACGTTGTATTTGTTATATCGGCCGGAATTGTCAAGAGTATCGTAGCAGGAACGTCACTCATCGTATATTTACTGATTATGAGAGTGCGAGTCTATGTATATTAAAATTTTATTGACGCTTTAAGCGACCCTCGAAGGGCCATGCAAGAGCAGGAAAAGGCGCGAATTCTCGCATTCGAAAGAGCAATATTATAGAATTACAAAAGTTTTGCATACACCACGCAAAAACCGAACTTAGTAAACTTCTCCACCGTTGAGAAAAACGCACTCCAAAATTTTCGCCAAATTTCGGGAGGTTTTTCCGAACGTTTTGTAAATGCATATAATTTTATACTTGCTGAAAGCTCAATGAAATGACGAGAAAGCGCGATAAAATTCGATAAAATAAGCGAAAATGAAATGTTGCGCGAATAAGTGGGCGGAGTTAGAGTATTGCGCGGCAAAGAGCGGAATTTGTATTGTCCGGACAGTTTTAATTCTATAATATATGGATAGTAGAATACGGAGATCGAATTCGCATGGCGCGCTTCTAAGCGCTGGATACTAACCACAGAGCAAAACGGTCTACGCTGCCAGCCTCTCGAATATAGTAGAGAACAGAATGATGCATTGTTCTCCGTATTAGAATCACACCCATATATCCTCGTTTCCCTTCTTATAATTTCGTAAATATATTTCAGGTTTTCCTTTTTGACCGAGAATTCACATCAATCATGGCATATCGAATCATGATTCGGGTCAGATATTTCTTTTAGAGATACGAACAATCAGTCCTGTATCGTACAGAATAAAAAAACATATAATTATATTATTATTAATAGTATTTGAAATAAAGAGACTGCTCCTGAGTTGATTTGAAACTTTCCGATCTGGCCATACTCTCTCGCTTTCTTTGTCTGCGAGCAAGCGTTGCCAGAGCAGGAGAGTCAAATTAGCTGGCAGTGTGGCTTGTGCTGAATTCTGGAAGCTATATTTATGTGAAATTGTATCATGCTATTTCGAAATGATACTTGCAGATAGGTTTCTGCGATATCCTCCAACTATTCATGCATGCGACAACTCCTGTCATAGATATTTTCTTGATTGAAGAGATTCCAGACTGGTTGAATGTAGTGAGTTCCGAAAATTGGTATACACCAAAATAAATTAAATTAAATTAAATAATTAATAAATATTTTGAGGTAATCGGAGCATTGCTAAACTCTCCATGGTTTCCGATGCTTCTACTGACAATATTATTAACAATTCATCGTTGTCTCACCATTACCAGTCCTCATTTCTCTGAGAAATACTTGTGCTGGAAGTATTTACGCGTAATTCTTTGTTTTATTCAAAATCATGCACATGTTTCCGTTTCAGATAATAGTTCTTGTCATATATTTGATTTGGCTGGCGATTTTTATTTTCTTCTTGTCGATTTGTCCATTTGTATATTGGGTAAGCTTCAATCAAGAAAACCTGAATTAGTTACGATATTCAAGGAATCTCTGAATTTAGTTCCATGATAAACTTCTCGTTTTCAGATAGAACACAGAGAATGGAACTACAACTTTGATCTGCCAATATCCTATTACATTGCGTTCGTCGATGAAAACCTGAATCTCGTAGCGGCTGGTTGGTGTAACTAACAATTCTCATATTGCTACCAAAAAAACCATTATGTAGCATCATAAACTATGTAAACTATGTACTATGTATACTTGATACTATGTATACTTGATACTATGTATACTTGATGGAATAAATAAATAAATAAAACTTTCTAGCGATCTGTATCTGCTGCTATGGAGTGATATTCTACTTCTTGAAGCAACAGGTAACACTACTTCTAAAACAACATTATTTGCTCTTCACTGAGAGCTTTCTCGTGTTTGTGAAATGTTTGAGATATCCCGATTGCGGGAAGTTTTTGGTTTCCAAATTAGTCAAAATGATGATTAGTCCAAAAAAGGGGATAAATGTGATCAAGATGCACTGATTCGTTTCTAGATGGGAAGTCACCTTTGTCGACGCGATTTTCTTCTCACACTGCAAGTTAGTTTCTCACGTAGTGGGTACATACGTCTTTACCCCGTCTTCTTAAGAAATCCCGATAACTATAAACAACATGATTGCCTACTTTATGTTGTTGACACGGGGTTCAAAGTGTCAAATTATATCGAATATTATCTCGAAATTGAATGGATTCTGCGAAAATACACGTTTACCCCCCCCCCCCAAAAGTTCAAAGGATGATGTTTTCAGGTATTCGTTATAGTTTTGTATATGGTGATCGCGTGGATTTACTGGAACGTCATATATTTCGCCGTAAAGTGGAACGATTACGCTGAAGTATACATTATAACGCACAACAAAAATAATCCGATCGAAAAAAATTTAAGTTATCCGGATAAAACCTACATCTTTTCAAAGAATAGTGCGTATAAAGCAAAACTTATGAAGATAACTTAAAGGCTTAAAGATAACTTAAAGGCTTAAAGATAACTTAAAGGCTTAAATATAACTTAAAGGCTTAAAGATAACTTAAAGGCTTTAACTTAAAGGCACGCCCCAGGCTAATTTTATGCACCTTTAATGATCTTTTCCTATCATATCTTTTCTCTGAGATGTACATATTGTTTCGTGAAGAGATCGTCGATCTTTCTGTTAAGGGGAACCCAATCTGATTTGAAACAATCCGCTCTGGCCAGGCTCTCTCGCTTTCTTTGTCCACGAGAGAACGTTGTCAGAGCGGAGAGTAAAATTTGGAAACATTTACACATAATTCGATATTTCACGATAACTCTGACAACGATATGTTGTTCTTTCAGCTCTTTTCCAATCTCTTCTGGATCGGATATAACGCGGTTAACCCAGCGGTTTATATCGTATTCAACAAGTGAGAAATGAATCTTGACCTCTTACCTCAAACTTGGGTAATTAAACCGTAATCCTTCATTGTCTTACTGGTCTCACATAGCAATCCATATCAACAAGTGAGACATGATCAAAAAGTTCCGTATTAAAACAATTATATCAGTAAGTGTGAAATTTGTGAAAATGCTTTCGCGGAAAATGTGGAACGATTACGTTGATACATTATAGCGTTAAATAGAAAATAATTGGATCTAAGTAAATAAATTATGTTAGCGGGAAAAAAAACTTCACGTCTCTTAACAGAATCGCAACTTATCAGATCATAAAACATGTATTTGTCTATTCACTGACTCCCTGACCGAGAAGTATTGCGTCGAGAAGGGACCAGTGTTCTTTCGTTTAAAGGCACACTCCAAGCTAATTTTACTCTCCGCATTGACAATACTCTCGCAGGCAAGGAAGGCGAGAGAGTGTGGCCAGAGCGGAGAGTTTCAAATTAGCATGGGGTGTCCCTTTAAACACAATTCGATATATTCAAGCCGTCTAACATACCAAATACACAAAAGAAAAAAATATTATTTACAATTAGAAGTCTTTACCACTTATTGTCATTATTTCTCTGGCATTGATTTCTTGCAAACATTTCACACTGAATCATTTTTGATAGATGATAAATTAAAATAAATTAAATAATAGTGTTTCAGACGTCTCCGATCAAGATTATTCACTTCTCTGAACGAGACTGATAGAATCACCGAGGACCATCTGACTCCGGTTGAACGAATTCGACCCCAACAACCGGATCCAAGAAGAATGTCCCTCCCGGTTATCGTTTTCTGATTTTTTGATCTTTGATCTCTGATCATATTCAGTATTCAGCAAGGAATCTACCGCCGGTTATTACCATATCTACTTTTTAAAATTTTGTTTTTTACTTTTTCGAAAGCCGTCCACTGTTTAAAAATGTGCTCACAGTGTCAAAATTTTTTAAAAAATCAGCTCTGCTCATTTCAGTTTTGCAATTTGTCATAGTTTTTGGTGCTTTCTGTAGAATTATATTATAGACCATATTTATAATTCTGAAAAATTATGTTGACTTATTGATAAACTCACTTTGAATGCTTAATTTGCTATCCTCACATGTGCATTTCTCATCAACAGTATATTTGACCGTGTCCCTCAACCTAATCAATAGAATATATGTAATATAATAAAAAATATCATATTCCTTCAAATGAACGGATAAGGGATGGGGAATATCTGTTAGATAAGATGGATATGTAGATAGATAGATAGAAAATATAATAGAGAGTTAGGATCTACCAGCCTGACGGTGTTTCCCTTCCTTCTAATAAACACTTTGCTATTTATCTACATCTTTAGATCTTTAGATGAAAAGATATTAGAATATCTTTTCATCGATTTGGCACAACAATGTTATCCTCATGGAATTGTATTGAGAATGTTGAACTATACAAATTTATTTATTTATTTATTTATTCCATCAAATATAAATGTTCATAATCACATTAATAACACAGGGAAGAGGGGAGATGGATTTCCGTCGCTTATACGCGATTTCGGATTGGGCTCGGTGGCAGTTTTCAAAGGAAGGGGTTCAGGGACGAATTAGAGAAACTTTAATGATGAGATTGGGAGGGAGATTTGATAACCCTGCACGGAAGGTTATTTGTGGGGAGAGAACTAATTCAGGGGATAGTTTATTCCAAGTGTCAATACATCTAGAAGCACATGTGGTATGAGTAGAAGAAATCTTATAAGGGAGAACAATACGCAATGGGTGCGATAGACGACAATATCTAGAAGGATGAACAGTGAATAGATTGGTTGAATCAAACAGGTTTACTTGGTGTATAGTGCTATGTATGAATTGAATATCGTAAATAGCTCGCCTATATTCAAGGGTCGGAAGTTTAAGGAAATTAAGTCTATTGTGATAAGAAGTGGATGGTAAACGACATTTGGCGAATATTCTTTTAGTATAATTCCTTTGGACATCTTCAAGACAATCAGTAAGGTGCTTTGTGGAGGGGTTAAATACAACAGTAGATGATTCAAGAATGGGTCTAACATATACACATACATATACACATATACAAATGCAAATAATAATATTAAATTCACAGTATTAATAGTTGTACAAGAATAAGTAATGGTGCTATAATAAGTATTACTCAACTGTTGCTCAAAATAACCCTTTCGACCTACGATAGCTTCACCCTATTTGAGCACTCTCTGTGCGAAAACGAGTTTATAGATCATGGATATCCCTTAATCTCTAAGCTGGCTTTGATCAAGCTATTCATATGGCTGAGTGGTCTAGTGGTATGATTCTCGCTTAGGGTGCGAGAGGTCCCGGGTTCAATCCCCGGCTCAGCCCAATATTTTGCATTTTAAAATCATTCTTAGCAAGTTTTCTCATTAGTGCGGTAATGAGCTTCTCATTCCATGGCTGAGTGGTCTAGTGGTATGATTCTCGCTTAGGGTGCGAGAGGTCCCGGGTTCAATCCCCGGCTCAGCCCGAATTTTTTGCATTTTAAAATCATTCTTAGCAAGTTTTCTCATTAGCGCGGTAGTGAGCTTCTCATTCCATGGCTGAGTGGTCTAGTGGTATGATTCTCGCTTAGGGTGCGAGAGGTCCCGGGTTCAATCCCCGGCTCAGCCCGAATTTTTTGCATTTTAAAATCATTCTTAGCAAGTTTTCTCATTAGTGCGGTAATGAGCTTCTCATTCCATGGCTGAGTGGTCTAGTGGTATGATTCTCGCTTAGGGTGCGAGAGGTCCCGGGTTCAATCCCCGGCTCAGCCCGAATTTTTAGCATTCTAAAATCATTCTTAGCAAGTTTTCTTATTAGTGCGGTAATGAGCTTCTCATTCCATGGCTGAGTGGTCTAGTGGTATGATTCTCGCTTAGGGTGCGAGAGGTCCCGGGTTCAATCCCCGGCTCAGCCCGAATTTTTTGCATTTTAAAATCATTCTTAGCGAGTTTTCTCATTAGCGCGGTAGTGAGCTTCTCACTACATGGCTGAGTGGTCTAGTGGTATGATTCTCGCTTAGGGTGCGAGAGGTCCCGGGTTCAATCCCCGGCTCAGCCCGAATTTTTGCATTTTAAAATCATTCTTAGCAAGTTTTCTCATTAGTGCGGTAATGAGCTTCTCATTCCATGGCTGAGTGGTCTAGTGGTATGATTCTCGCTTAGGGTGCGAGAGGTCCCGGGTTCAATCCCCGGCTCAGCCCGAATTTTTTGCATTTTAAAATCATTCTTAGCAAGTTTTCTCATTAGCGCGGTAGTGAGCTTCTCATTCCATGGCTGAGTGGTCTAGTGGTATGATTCTCGCTTAGGGTGCGAGAGGTCCCGGGTTCAATCCCCGGCTCAGCCCGAATTTTTAGCATTCTAAAATCATTCTTAGCAAGTTTTCTTATTAGTGCGGTAATGAGCTTCTCATTCCATGGCTGAGTGGTCTAGTGGTATGATTCTCGCTTAGGGTGCGAGAGGTCCCGGGTTCAATCCCCGGCTCAGCCCGAATTTTTTGCATTTTAAAATCATTCTTAGCGAGTTTTCTCATTAGCGCGGTAGTGAGCTTCTCACTACATGGCTGAGTGGTCTAGTGGTATGATTCTCGCTTAGGGTGCGAGAGGTCCCGGGTTCAATCCCCGGCTCAGCCCGAATTTTTAGCATTCTAAAATCATTCTTAGCAAGTTTTCTTATTAGTGCGGTAATGAGCTTCTCATTCCATGGCTGAGTGGTCTAGTGGTATGATTCTCGCTTAGGGTGCGAGAGGTCCCGGGTTCAATCCCCGGCTCAGCCCGAATTTTTTGCATTTTAAAATCATTCTTAGCAAGTTTTCTCATTAGCGCGGTAGTGAGCTTCTCACTACATGGCTGAGTGGTCTAGTGGTATGATTCTCGCTTAGGGTGCGAGAGGTCCCGGGTTCAATCCCCGGCTCAGCCCGATTTTTTGCATTTTAAAATCATTCTTAGCAAGTTTCTCATTAGTGCGGTAATGAGCTTCTCGCCACATGGCTGAGTGGTCTAGTGGTATGATTCTCGCTTAGGGTGCGAGAGGTCCCGGGTTCAATCCCCGGCTCAGCCCGAATTTTTGTATTTTACAGAAATATTATTTTGCGGGTTCAAATTAAAATACAACATTTTAAATGAAAATTTTAAAAGATATTTTACTTTACATCTGACGTTAATCGCAATTGCTCTCCGATTATCTAGTTTAGCGCTTTACAATGATAGTAACACACGATTGATTGATCAGAATCGTTATCAGTTATAATCTCCAATTGTCCGCATCACACTTTTCTCATTCAATGTATATTTTGTGGTCCTTTGCATATTCTTCTATCGTTTTTAATTATTATTCATATATTTTTGTTACATCGACATCTCTTTGATTACAGAATGACGCTGTTAGTTGATGATGAATGTGGAAGTCAGATTATTGAAAGAGTCAGTTGTTAAAATAATATTTATTTTTTATTAATATTATAAGGCAAAACAGCTTTCTCTCTATCAAATAACAATGTGTATTTGTGATTCGCGCCGCTCCCTGT
This sequence comes from Parapristionchus giblindavisi, assembly GCA_943737045.1. Lineage (NCBI taxonomy): Eukaryota > Metazoa > Nematoda > Chromadorea > Rhabditida > Diplogasteridae > Parapristionchus > Parapristionchus giblindavisi. The sequence continues at coordinate 67,912 of CALSFV010000292.1, read as the reverse complement.
TCTTCTGTAAGGAGTTTATCCACCCTCTGAATGAATAATAACAAAAGATCATCTACTATAATGTCCAGCACTAACTATAACAATCCAAGATCTTTCAATTTGAACGAGCAAAATGGAAAATACTTATGAAAAAAAGAGATGCTCTATAGAAACCATAAAATCATTCCTTCTACTCTTTGCTTTAAAGAAACCCACTCACAACAAGCCTCAATTCGGTTTATCACAAGATGAACTTCAACGACGAATGAACAATGGGTGCTGGAAGCCAACCAAGTACGATAATTTTCATTTCATATTGTATTTCTCTGTGTGAGTCACATAGGGTACTTCTATGTAGAGTATGAAGTGGTTGATATTATATATATATATATATATATATATATATATATATATATATATATATATATATATATATATATATATATAATATTATTATAATTATATATTATTTATAATAATATAATTTTTATCACAGACGTTTATGGTACGATACGCCGAGATTTGATGAGATGATTATTATTAATCAATTCAAAATGTCCACTTCATACTATCCATTCTCATAAAGAGAAATACTATTGATTCAAATAGAATATAGCATAGATCCCTTATTTCATTTTATAGTTTAACACATAAAAGCTTATTCGCGCACTTGTATTTTACCGTACTTTTCTGCAGAAGTTTGTTTTTACGTTGATTTATGCCATAAAACGACAAACTTTCACGCCTAAATTTGCATGGCCCTTCCACAAAATAGTTCATAATAACAATATTTTACACATGTTTAGGATTGCACATTTTTAAAGGTACTCCATCTGTGAAGTTTGAGCGCACAGAAACGATTTTCGCCAACTGTGCCACTTTGCTTGCCGTCTTAGCGAGAACGCCTTTTAATAATGAGTATTTTAACAATAACGTTGTTTCATCGATCTTTTTCTACAGAATCGTAATCCTCATGATGTACTGGTTAGTATTCCTCGGATTCCTCGCGGGTGCAGTGCTCATCGTTGTGCTTGGAGAGAAAGACTAATTGTATTCAGTGATAAATATATTTTATTTTTATTTTTTTTGAGTATTTTTAAAAGAAGACAATGAAACATCATACATATTTATTATGAGCAAGTTTTTTTCCAATATACAGAGTACAATAATGGACTTCTAACGTAGTTAAAGAGATCTCGGACCTCGGAATGCGTATGCTCAATGTGATAAAGTACACAATATGGGCTGAAACCTTTCCTCATAAATCGAATTTTACAATTTACAAATTAGAAAACCGGAATGAAATGCTATTGCGTGCGCTTCTTGAGCGGCGCTGAATTCAAAGATCAAAGGCCAAAGATCAAAAACCAAAGATCAAAGATCAAAGATCAAAAACCAAAGATCAAAGGTCGAAGATCAAATAACGACAACCGCCTGTGACGTCCTCCTTGTGGTGGTAGCCATTTTTGATCGAATAGCCGTAGGATGGTCACTTGAGCATCGTTCGGAATCTGTCAAAGATCGGAAAAGACGAGATCGAAGACGTCTGTAATAATTTTATTAAAATAGTAATCCAATTTGAAATTCAAAATTTACTTTGCTTGTCGAAAAGAAAAAAGGGACCAGAACGGAGTTTATGATGGACTTCCAAGTCAAGTTATTTCTCTTTAAGCGGCACCCCAAGCTAATTTGAAACTCTCCGCTCTGGCCACACTCTCTCGCTCTCTTTGTCTACGAGAGAGTATTGCTCGAAATGCGGAGAGTTAAATTAGCTTGAGCTGTACCTTTAAATATGTTTCATATCATACATATGTGAGAGATTGTGAAGAAGGGACAATTGTTATTCTTGAAGTGGATGGACAATCAGTTGAAATACGTAAAATCTGACTTATTGAATGTAATGTAGACTACTGGATTGACTGCGCTGAAGCCGATTAAGAAAATGTTGTCGAAAAGCTGAAATTATACCCTTCATCGCTGTCAATATTGACCATTAGGGTTGCCGGTTCGAATTCGAATTCGAATTATTCGCACCCCTTTCCCATCTCTCACCCTCTCTCCCCTTTCCCTTCAAAGAATTCGACACACCTGCCAGACGAAACGAATAGTTCGGGACAGACCGAATTATTCGTACTCTCTCACCCTCTCTCCCCTTTCCCTTCAAAGAATTCGACACACCTGCCAGACGAAACGAATAGTTCGGGACAGACCGAATTATTCGTACTCTCTCACCCTCTCTCCCCTTTCCCTTCAAAGAATTCGACACACCTGCCAGACGAAACGAATAGTTCGGGACAGACCGAATTATTCGTACTCTCTCACCCTCTCTCCCCTTTCCCTTCAAAGAATTCGACACACCTGCCAGACGAAACGAATAGTTCGGGACAGACCGAATTATTCGTACTCTCTCACCCTCTCTCCCCTTTCCCTTCAAAGAATTCGACACACCTGCCAGACGAAACGAATAGTTCGGGACAGACCGAATTATTCGTACTCTCTCACCCTCTCTCCCCTTTCCCTTCAAAGAATTCGACACACCTGCCAGACGAAACGAATAATTCGGGACAGACCGAATTATTCGTACTCTCTCACTCTCTCGTATCCTTTCTCGACCCTCCCTCCTCTCCCCCCACAAAATTACATCCGTTCTTCTGTGTCAAGATGAAATATGTCCTACTATCGTAGTTAGTTGAAACCGATCATTCAAAAGGTGTAGAATTGTATGGATAGGAATAATCGAGAAGGAAGCGAGGTGTAAAAGTGCGATTTGGAAAGAGACATGGGCAGTTAGAGATATTCCCGAGCTGGATGATAATTCAAACATGATGAGTTTTTTTCTCCCCGTTTTTTTCCAATTATTAACTACACTTCATTACTTCATTACTTCATTCATTTTTGGAAGAAACGATACGATAACCACGAACAAAATGACATCCGTTCTACTAATTCAGATGGAAAACTATTCACTGTAGTCATGAGTCTTACTCCATTACTCCGTCTTACTCCACATTGCTTTATCATTCTTTACAGAAGCAATTACACTAAAACAAAAACATCACGTAAATATCTGACTGACCTACTCGTGATCAGCTCAAAATCTGGTATTAAATGCCCGCTGAGTTCTCATCTATTACATTTTAAAATATCGGACTGACATACTCATGATCAGCAAACAATTTGTCATAAAATGGCTGCTGAGTTCCCATCCGATACATTTTGAAACATTTTTCATTTTTTTGAAATGTTATTGTTAAGATTAGACTAGAGTAGATATGCTTTTTTTCGTGACTTTCTCTTCCCATATACTTGTTTTTGTTTTTGTGTAATTACTTCTGTAAAGAATGATAAAGCAATGTGTAGTAAGACGGAGTAATGGAGTAAGATTCATGGCTACAGTGAATAATTCAAATTTCTCCCTGAATTCGTAGAACGGATGTCATTTTGTTCGTGGTTATCGTATCGACTTTTTCAAAATTGAATCAGAAGGGGGATGATGTGAGCTACAACTTTGCTGTTGACTGCTAAGCTCTCAGAGGCGAGAGGAATTTGCCATCTCTTGAAACGTGCCTCATTGGGGGACGAGGCGGAGGGAGAGGAGGGAGGGTCGAGAAAGGATACGAGAGAGTGAGAGAGTGCGAATAATTCGGTCTGTCCCGAACTATTCGTTCCGTCTGGCAGGTGTGTCGAATTCGAAGGGAAGGGGAGAGAGGGCGCGTCTCAAACGAATTGCCGAGAGATAAGGGAAGCGATTGACAGAGGGCACGAATTATTCGCCCTCGTTCCTGCAACCCTATTGACCATATAAAATACACATGTTTATTGGGTACGAGAGTAGCCAGTCACAGCAACCATGTGTTTCTATGTTTAGAGAGAGAGAGAGAGCACAAGTGAGATAGTACGTAGATCAGAGTGAGCGAGGAAGGAAGGGAGGAAAGAGTGGTAGGGGATCGATAGTCGTTTCTCTCTTTAGTAGCAAGTCAGTTCTCTTTCTTTGTCTACGAGAGAGTATTGCCAATGCGGAGAGTTAAATTAGCTTGAGCTATGCCTTTAAATATGTTTCATATCATACATATGTGAGAGATCGTGAGGTAGGGTCAATTTGATGCTCATTGTGAGTTTGATAATTGGAATATCTATTGAAATTAAAAAAATTCATTTCTACTCTAGAACACCGGACCAATAGTATAAAATAAAAGTGTAGAATAGTCTAGAATAAATGGACTCAAGTACTATTTATACGGACAATAGCAAAATGTTCAGATAAAATAGTTTGCATTCTTTATGTTATGTTACTTTCCTTATTGCCAACGAAAGATCGTATTTTGCCTAAACGAAAACATGTTTCTTGTTCATCAAGGCTGATTTCTGGGCTGAACCTTCTCGCCCTCACTCACTCTTCCTTCCATAGCAACTACATTTCTCGCTTATTATTAGTCGTTTCTCACAGTAATCTAGATCATTTTCTACTGCTCCATCGAAACATGCTATACTCTAGTAATTTGTAAAATGCGTTACAATAATTTATTCGCCATAATGCAAACGCAAGTAGTCACAATCGAATAAATTTTTTGAATTTGGAAATTTTGCAAAATAAATTTGGCAAAAGACGACAGTGGTGTGTAACTATTTCTTCCATTTCATTTGAATAGGAATAAGAATAAGAATAATTACCTCAACGTAATTATTCCATTCGACAGCGCAATAGATGATGTTCCAGTATACCCAAGCGACCACCATGTATACCACTATCAAGAAGACCTGTCGTTGTGCAAAATTTTTAGAAAAATTAAGATTTCAAATTAAGATTTACTGGATATGGATATTCTCATCAGTATTTGAAAATAATATACAAAATAAACGAGATCGAAAGTCAAAAAGAGGTTCAATGATTACCGTTTAGGTTGAGGGGCAATGCTAAACATTGATCTATGACTAAGGAAACTAACTTGCAGTGTGAGAATAAATTCACGATTCGAGAGATGACTTCCCATCTGAATACAAAATATTACAAACTCCTTTAAATGGAGCGTAACCTCTCTTAACGGTCTCTTCAACACTCAACGCTCTATCGTTGTTAGAGTACAGAGAAATAGTGTTCGCAATGAAGTGACCATTGAGAGAGGTAACGTTCCCTTTAATGCAGCTCTCCTCTACTTATTAAATATTTCTCACACTATCTATTTGCAAACGAGACAACATAGTGCCGAGAATAATATTGTTAATTTATTTAATTTAAAGGTATATTACCCTTCGCTTCAGGGCGATGAATATCAATCCATAGCAGAAGATACAGACAGCTATAAAATGCAATTTTTTTAAATTTTTATTTTATTTATAATTTATAAAAGAAAGGTATCAGCGTTCTCATGACCATGCTGATTACGAACAAGTTCCACAGTTTTACAAATAAACTAACCAACAGCAACCATGACCAGGTTTTCATCGAGCAGTGTGGCAAATTTCGATAATGGCAGGTCATAATTGTAGTCCCATCCTCGTTCTGAGGTCTTTAAGATTGGAAATTAATGAAATATTGAATAATCGTTATCGGAACCCCGAACAATAGGACAGTCTGATCCCATCGTTTTCCGCTCAATTTTCGTTTTCTGTTGCGGAAATACCATTGTAGATTGAATTAAATTAATATTATTAATAGATGTACGAGAATAAGTATGCAAGCACTGTGAATGTAAAATTTTTAAATAAATAAGTTAGTTAATAATGTGCATTATGGTATTTCGGCAGCTACATCAAAAGATAATTTTGATACTTACCGAATATGTATACGGACATATCGTCAAAAACACGATTAATATCGAAATCCATATCAAATATATAACGAAAATTACTATCTTAAATAGATATATTGATTAGTGGAAATAATATTTATCATATAAATAATATTAAAATAATATTATAATATTATTAAAATAATATTAAAATAATATTAAAATAATATTAAAATAATATTTATGATATTATCATCACCCGTAAAAACGTCCAGCACAGGAATTGTTCGGCGAAATGAGGGCTGGTCACAGCAAGGCATCGATGAACCGTAAGAAGTATTACAAGGAGAAGCATTGGAAACCACGGAGAGTTGAGGAGGGCTCCGAGGACCTGTTATATAAAGAATACATACCGTCAAAACGAGAGAAAAGGACACAAGTAGGAGATTATACGGAAAAATCTCCTATTTTTCCATACTTTTCAGCATATGGATCAGTTATATTTCCTTGACCGTTATTCCAAATTATATTAATTTTGGGCTATGGAATCTACCAACCATTCCACTTTGGTCTAGGTTGGATTCAGGATCTAAATTCCGTATCTAATTTTACTCAAAATTGCTCTTCCAAACATAGACCCATCTCTCCATCAAAAAGGCAACTTTACCAGAAAATCCAACTTTTTCATTGAATTTCAAATTTGATTATTCTTTCTTAATTTAGTTGGTGAGCCACCTCCGAATGAAACTCCAATGTCATATTCCATGAAAATCAAAACAGAAAGTTGTAAAATTGAAAAATAATGACAAATATGGAAAAATCTCCTAAAATTCCGTACAATCTCCTACTTGTGTCGTTTTCTTTCGTTTTAACGGTATTCTAAATCTGCCAAAAAATCCGCAAAAAGGCTTCGTAGAGAGAAATTACACAACAGTGATTCTGTTGAACCGACTACGAATCTGATGTTCTGTTCAAAAATCAACAAAGTAAATGAAAAGAAAAATACAGAAAACAATGCTTGTTTTAAACAACCTCTCATTTAATTGCTTTTACAATTAGTGACATTACTTGGGTACTCAGTGGTTCCTTGAATGCCACAAATCAATCAAAGGGACTCACCACATTCAATGAGTACGGAATTTCATCAATCAATAAAATGTCTAAGAATGAAGTTATTGTATTCATCACAAGCTGAATTATGTCACAGAAACCAATCTGTAATTCGTAAATATCTTTAAAACTTTTTTATAATCTTTAAAAATGTTCAACTAGCAACACGATAAGTAACGTGATACACTTATTGTGTTAAATTAATAAGAAATATTCAAAATAAAAAGACCGATCGCCTCTTTTCAGGGTAAATGTCTTACATGTGCCATGATTCGATAAGCTACAGTCGATTTGAATTCTCGATCGAATAGAAAAACCTGAAATTTTAAATTGTTAATGTTAACGAACGCCCCTTCCAAGTGGATTTGAATCAAATCGAATCCTTCTTTTATGGGTTCTTACCCTCATAATCAATAGATGTGCGATAAGTGCTAATACAGACATTATACATTTGACTATTCCGGCCGATACAACAAACGCTACGTCTACGTCTTCTGAAAAATCTTATCTTTGATACGTTTAATTACTGCACTTTGAATGCCGCTATATTGAGAAAATCGTGAAATTTAATTAAGAAAATCATGAAATGTAATTGAGAAAAATGTGAAATGTAATTGCGAAATTTGTGAAAGTCGATATACCTTATTGTTAAAAAAAGTCTTACCATTGTCATTGTAGTCATCAGAATATGTACTGTCATATTGTATCAAATCGTCGTACATTCTCGAAATATTACCTGTTTTGTACCTTAAATTGTGTTCTGACGTAATTCAGTTTTGAACTCAAGTCAAGCACTCTTGCACATTAATTTTGAAAGAGTTGATGTTTTTAGGTCGTTCTAGCTTTCAAAATGAACAGAAGGCTGTATAAAAGAAGAAATACTAATTATGTCAAAGTAATTATTTTATTGAAATAGAATGTTGCTAAGAATGAGGATGAATGAACAATGATGAAGGGTTCAATATGAGATCAAAATCCCATGATTAAATAGGGAAGGAGAATTTTCATTAGCTCAAGTATTTTCACACCGACTAGAAATTTACATATTCATTGATGGAAAGGCACGGAAATGTTTTGATATGAGACTAAAGTTCCAAGGATCTTGATCAGATCATCATTTATCATTGTTCAACTACGTTTTACAATTTTTTTGGCTAAAAAATATATATTTTTCTTCCAAATTAGAGTGAAACTTACCTAAGGGTGAATTTCGAAGCACAGAACATGCCCTTCATGCTCCCGTTGTTCGAATCTGATCTTTAAAAAAGAATAAAAAGTAAAAAAAATGGAATGAGAGGGTCACTATCGCATTAAAGAGAAAAGTTGCACAAATGATTTCAAGATGCAAAAGTTCGGGCTGAGCCGGGGATTGAACCCGGGACCTCTCGCACCCTAAGCGAGAATCATACCACTAGACCACTCAGCCTTGGATAACGATCGAGGAAGGTCGGTAATGGGATAAATGTGGACACCTTAGCTCATTGATAACTCGTTTAATCAAAGGAGCTTGTTGAGCAACAACGATGAAATATGTGGAAAATTTTACATTTTTGTGATACAATTGTGTCCATAATATTGCAACAATCTTCGGAAAGATAAATTGAATGCACAACTAATTGAGATGAAAAGAAAAATAAATGAGCGAATTCACAACTTTTATAACGTAAAAGATCAGTGACCCATGCAATCTATCAAAAGTTCGCGAAGAAATGTCGCAACAAAGTTGCGAACTTTTTCTCTAATTCTCTCAAAATCCCATGCTATTTTCACAAAGAAAAAAGTTCGTCAAAAAGATGCGAACAAAGATGCGAACAAAGTTCGCAACTTTCTGCCGAGGTGTTAGAGAAATGGAGAAATAGCGTGCAATTTGAAGAGGTGCAGAAAAAGTAAACGGGCGTTTACTTAAAGTTGCGACGAAAGTGTAATTTACAAAAGTGAGAGTGTGATGGTTAAATTGTGGTTACTCAACTCTCCATGAAAGTATGTTCAACAATTTATAAATATTTTTTGAGAAAACACTTATTGTTTACACGAAAACTGCACAGGAAATCGTGTGCATTCTCAGTCACACTCGTCCGAATTTTTTGAGAGCGCGGAGCAGCTGAAAAACATGTTCGAAGTTCGAAGTAAACACACGCGTCGCGACCGCGAGCGCGTGACCTGTGACTGTTCTTTCCCTCACTTTCCGCTGTCCGATACACTTGCATGCTTTTTTGTACTGTGATTCACATTTAAATGTTCCAACGTTCATCTATATGGCCTCTTTGTCGCTTGATATTGATTGATTGTTTTGTAATTCCGTGTCATTTGCAGTGAGCAGCTGCCGCCGCCACTGTCGGCAATCACTCCCGCGTCCCCGATATGAAACCGTAAGCACTACCCGCCCAGTTCGTGAGATGCTCCTGCTGCCGCCGCAGACGTGCAGCATGGCTCGAGTGACTAACCGTCGACCGTGTGCTTCAACCTGGATGAGCTGTCAATGGTATTTTTTCTTTGTGTTTTAATTCACTGGTGTTCAGTTTGACTGGCCAAACGAGAAGGTTTTATTGATTTGATTTATTTATTGTCGACTCATTTCATTTATGATCAATTGACTGTACAATACTGCCAATTGTCTTTTCCAACACTAGCTTTTCTTCGTAGTCATACCAACTTAAGTTGACCGCATTTTGTAATTTTTTTGTGAAAGGCAGACCTTATTTTGCACATCTGTAACAGCTATGGTGTTTATTAATTGCCCCTGCTTACCATACCTCAATAGCCATGCTTGTGGCACAAAATACGAACTGAGGATATCGGGATGATAGAGTATAATTGTTGTTGTCTTTTGGTTTGCTTTTATTATGCGAAAATTGGAAATGTCGATTTATTGATTGATTTGCAGTGATCGCGATCGATACTGCTGTGATGGCGGAAATAGCTACTATAGAGGAGCCAGAGGAGGAGGGTCAGTCAATGCTTAGACATGTTATGTTTGTTGGCCACTTTCATTAATGCTTTATCCTTTTACCATACACGTTGTCTTTTTGTTGAAAGAGTGAAACAACTTCAATTACTCGTTCATGATCATATGCAACTTTTTGTCAATTCTGAAACATTATATCTATCTAATTTGATTGAGAAGAGTTTGATGACAGCGAAAAGAGAGATGGAGACGGAGAGAGGGACAGAGGGAGGGAGGGAGAGAAAAATTAGATGCTGCCACCATACATTTTCGGCGCCTCACCGGATTGTTTATACAGTGGATCGATTTAGGAAAATTGTTAATTTTCGCTTGAATTGTAATGTTTCACATAAAAATTACCCTCATATAGTGGGTTGAACCGAAAAAGCCATATACAATGGATCGATCCTTGTGAGGGTATGTTGAAAGTGGGTAATTTCTCGTGTTTTGTTCAGGGCAGTATGATGGTATCGGAGTGGATGCCGCAGGGCGCACGACGCGTCGGAGTAGCCGCGCTGGATGTTCTCCTTGTGGTAAGTTCTGCATTGTGTGACTACCAATGTTGTGAGATGATCGAGAATGGATAACATTATGAACGCACGAATTATTTGTAGGCGACTTCATCCACCTCATCTTCATCGTATGGGATACATTCGTCCTTACGCAACAACACCCTCTACGACCCGCGATCAAGGAGATGAAGGTACAATTTTGTATACGGTATTAGGAAGAGATAGGGTTACGGTAGTACAGTCGTCTAGCCCAGTGTATACGGTAGGAGGAAGAGATGGGATTACGGTAGTGCAGTCGTCTAGTACAGTGGTTACGGTAGTACAGTCGTCTAGCCCAGTGTATACGGTAGGAGGAAGAGATAGGGTTACGGTAGTGCAGTGGTTACGGTAGTACAGTCATCTAGCCCAGTGTATACGGTAGGAGGAAGAGATAGGGTTACGGTAGTAGTTAAATCATTCTTCTCATTGCAGACCAGAAGCGCATGTTCGACAGCGGTTCCATGGATGGTGTGCAGAAGACTGTATTCATGTGAGGTACGGATATACGCAATTGTTGTTTAAATAAGATCAATTTATTGATGAGCGGTAAACGATATTTCTTGCCTTGGAGTGCCTTACGTAGTAGTAAAAACAAAAATTCGGCTCAAAGAATAATCGTTATGTTTCATTCACATTTACGATTTTTGATCTTGACTTTTGATCTTTGGTCTTTACAGTCGAGCGAACGTCAACGTTACTCTACGAAGTGCTAATCGATGTGCTGGTGGTTAGTGTGATGCTAATCTTCGTGTGTTTACCGTATACCTCAATTCATCCACATCCTCACAACCACCTTGCAATTTTATTCTTGATTTGTACAAATTGTATTATAGATTACATCGTGTTTTATCCGTTATTTACATTTTTCATTGTAAATATTTTTATATCATTTTTATATCAATTTATGAAAGAAAAACCTTTAAATTCCATGTTTGACTATTTTAAAGTTTTAAAATTGTTTATAAATAGCTTGCATAAATATATTTGTCCACACTGTCGTTGTTCTCAAATATGCTAATGGTAATGAAAGTAATATATAAATTTGTAAATTGGCAAACGAAATTAGCTAAAGTATATGCTACATTGTTGTAGAACGTTCAAACGGGCGATTTATGAGGTCCGAAAAAAAAAGACAAAGCAAACTTAATCTGACCCTACGAACCGGGATACGGTAGTTTACGATATGCCATAATCATATTCGCGAACACAGTGCTTATTCCCGCGATAATTACTAAATCTGACCCAGCGGAATCAATCTGACCCACTGGACTGGGTTACTGTAGGTTACGGTAGGTCGGATATGGTAGATTATGGTGGGTGAACTTATGAGTTAACTTGGTAGTTGTTGGAACCGGCTGAGCTCTGCCCAACGTCCGGTAGTTTAGTTGTACATCAAACCCGTCTGGGGTACGCCGAACTCTCCAATACTACTATATAAGCCCCATTGACTATATAGGGGGAAGATGAAAGTTCGAAGAAAAGATCGCATCTTTCTTCCCAAGTTTGGTGCGAAGTTTTCGGGCAATCTGCGAACTTTCCTTCGAAGTTTCTCGCAAACTTTGATAGATTGCATGGACCCCAGAATAACGCCTTTCTTTCTCATAATTGTTACCTCAGTCCAATTGTACTAATCTAAGAATATTTTATACGCACTTTATTGTGAGAAAATGATAAATTATTCATTGACGATTCAAGATCAAAGTTCTATCACCATTCCACAGATATATAAATATATTTTACATTTTATCAATTTATGGGCGGGATAGCGTAGTGGTTGTGAGCGCTGCCTATAATCAGAGGATCACGAGTTCGATCCCCCGCCCTGAAAGATCCACCCAATACCGAGGGGGTTAAGAAATTTCGGAAGTGGTGTCAAAAACCACGATCTAAATCCTCCACTGTGAGCTCCAAGCACAGTTTGATCGTAGGCCATGGCCACTGGTCCTTCAGACCAGGATAGGCCCTCTCAGCCAATAGATTGGAGGCGCTAACACTGCGACTCAGCGGTATAGTGTAACTCCAAAAAAAAATCAATTTATGCACGAAGCATAACGAGTTAGAGGATCATTTTTAGCTTGAACTTTTTTCCATCCTAATAGAAGGTGTCCAGTCCAGATTTTGTACGATGTCTGAAATTAACATGCACTGTCAATTTGCTGTATTTCGCTGTTTTTGTTCAAATCAATTTGCTACATTCAGTTAAAAGCATTTTTTGTTTTCGTTCATAGCGGGGAGTGTAAACTATCTTGGAGTTTGCTCTTGAACTCTTTAAAACTCGAGTCATCCTTGGACAAACCCCAAGTTTTTATCGAAACAGACGCAGCAGTAACCATGCCCTAAAATATCAAAGATCAAAGATCAACTTTAAGCAACTTTCGAGAACAACACGGAGAATAGCTAAGACATTATCGATTAAGCGGATCAATAAATGAATGAAAGAAGAATACGACTTTGTTCTTTTTAGATGTACTCTTTAATAGTCGTCTTTGCAGTTAAATAAGGACCAGACCGCTCGAAATAAACAAACTTATCACCCTTTTCGCTATATTGCTTTGTTCAATGCTAAAGAAATCTTCCGTTTAAACGGCATTTCCTGGATGACATGGGCGATCCTTGCTAAACGAGTTTCTCCGTGCTCACGCTGTCATGGACAATCATGCCATTCTCTTCTCCTTTACATGGCTGAGTGGTCTAGTGGTATGATTCTCGCTTAGGGTGCGAGAGGTCCCGGGTTCAATCCCCGGCTCAGCCCGTACTTTTGTTGAATTTTCTCATATTATTAAAACAATTTATCAATAATTTCTGTATGATACAAATATGATCTAGGCTTTTCCTTGTCTCAAGTCACCCATGACTTTGGCTAGGGCTGCATTACACATGGCCGCGTATGGATTCATGATAGAGAGTTGCATTCGTGCAAACGAAGACCCAAGTGCAGCTGCCTTCTCAAGATCATCCTGAAGATCGGATCATTACTAATTGACTTGCCCATGAACTTAGTAACTTAATCTTAAGTATCAACCTTAGCGGCGTCCTTATCGTCCTTAAGTCGATGAATCATTGCCCGTTGAGTGTATGCCTGAAGGTAATATTGCTACTCAAAGATTAGAAAAATGGATAGACAAAAAAATTTTGCAGGCGGCTTTTGCCTTATACTGTGTTGTAAAACGACAATTTCGTTACTGATATATCTTTCGCATACTCACCATACCTATTTTCTTTTAAATCTATTCACAGTCATAAACCAATTATTCTTTATTCTCTCATTAATTGGTTTAACATAAACTATTAGCTTACCTGGCACGCACTTCTTCCCTTTCCTTTCGACAATTCGATCGCTTTATTTAAGTCGACTAAGGCTTCTGAAAATCTCAATATTTTGGATAGTTTTATGATTTTTCAACGTTTTTCTTCAACAACAAAAAAAGATACCATCAGGTTTGCCGGTGAGCTGCAACGCTTGCGCACGATTGTTGTAAGGGGACGGTGAGATTGGACAGAACTATAAATAATAATAATAATAATAATAATAATAATAATAATAATAATAATAATAATAATAATAATAATAATAATAATAATAATAAATATTCCTGACTGTTATTTATTGTACTCAGTGCTAGAATAACCCCTGTGAAACTCTCCGCTATTTGCAAACTATGTTTTCTTGGACTATATGAGCGAAGTGTTTTATGAAAAGAGCTCTCGGAGACGAATAAAGAAACATTGTGTGAACTCGAGAGTTCGCCGATAAAAGATGTGAGACAAAAAGCTCCGAATGATGATAAAGGGAGCGCAACCTCTCTCAATGTCCCTTCATTGCACACACTATTTCTCTGTTCTCTAACAACGAGAGAGCGTGGAGCGTTGAAGAGACCGTTGACAAAGGTTTCGGTCGCTATTAATAATGAATGTTCGTTACTTCGATCGCTCGGGTAAACATCTCAATTGCTCCTTTTCTATCCTTCTTCCCATCAGCAAGAACGATTCCCTCCTTTTCCAGACGTCGTGACTCCTCGTAGCCTTCGTGTTCGATAGGCGCTGCAAGGTTTATAAAATTAACCAATATTTTCGTAATTTTAAAAATTTCTTTTAACGTTCAGGCGTTGTTTCCAATTGTATAATAGAACTACAATTTTTTTTAAAAACATCCCAAAATTAATTTAAATCAGCTTGTGTTGTAAAGTGAAATTCCTCAATATACGTGCATGATTTTCTCAGTGGTGCAGTATTGTAATTAGTTTTGTCGAATTAGTTCCTCCTCCCTTGTTATCCGCCTACTCCTCTACACTAGGGGAAAACAATGAATAAAAGACGGCAATCGCATCATACGAAAGTTTGCATATTTTATTAGGCTCTGGAGGTTAGAATTTGAATGTAATTTGTTTTTTTCAATCGCATTTCTCTGACAATGAAGTTGGAAAAAACTAAGAAATGTCATCGGAAATGGAATCAACAGCAAGGGGGTGGGGTCGAGTTGACCTATGATATTTAAATGAAAATGGTTATTTTTAGTTCAGCGAAATGCGTAAAATTTTCAACTTCTAATAAATTTTCGTGCAAATTTTAAGGCAGCGAGACTCCATGCGATTTATAAGGATTGCCACGAACTATTTTTAGATCGTGTGAGTTAGCGCAGAAAGTTTATTATTTTCTCTGGGCATTCTTTAATAGCCTGAGCCTAAAAGCATAAACTATTAAAATAATATTTTTCCCACCATCTTCTTCGATCTCTTTGATGTCTCCCGAGGGCATTAGAGGATTGAGGATCTGCTTGAGCACTTCTTGATCATGGCACGTTGACATCTTGACAGGTATTTATTTCTGAAATGGTATAAAGGGTTCAAAATTTTCATACTATTCGCAGTTATATTATTTTGATGATGTAAACATGAAAGAATTGTGAACTATGGAACTGGAAAATGATAGAATTAAATGGCGCGTAACCTCTGTCAATGGTCTCTTCGACGCCCAATGCTTTCTCATTGTTAGAGAACAGAGAAATAGTGTGCGCAATGAAGAGACCGTTGAGAGCGGTACCGCTCCCTTAATATATGGAAGGGTAAAAATTAATTTATGTTGGCCGAAAATACAGCAGAAACGGGCGAATCATGAAGAAAATCAAGCGCGACTGCGTGAGCAAGTGACCTCATCTACAATATATCGAACACATAGTCTATCGACGAAATGCATTGGAGAGTGAGAGAGTGTACATGATAGAGAGAGCGCAGACAACGAGAGAGTGATGAGAGAGTATGCGAAGATGAGAGAGTGACACAATAAAGGCGGTTTTATAATGTTAGATCGTTGGTTTTACAAAGTGTGCGAGAGTGAATATACGATGACATGAGAAATTTTTTAAAGATCGATCATTTGATAGATCATGAAATCAATAATCACAGTTCACTGTAGATCAATAACAGATCAATTGCTGTTCTTGAATATCCCATATTGCCGACATTACATTATATGATATATAATTGATTGGAATAAACAATAGATCAATTTTAATAGAAAGAAGTGGGTCGACGTGATCTTTTTTTTGCGGAAAATTCAAGGACATCGAGGGAACAGAACAGAAGCGAATCTAGTTTGTATAAATTGCATTATTCATGTGAAGAGCGTCGCAATCAGAGAAATTTCCGGCAAGAAATTTGCATTTTCTAATCTTTTTGCTTCTCCTTCATATTTCATGTCTACACATTTTTGTGTGTTCACATTTGAAATACTACTGATAATCCGTGATTCCAGCTACTTCCGTTTTCTGACTCACACGAAGTTTATTTTGAATTTAGTACTAACGTAATGCGTGGTGATGTTTTTGCCTTTCCATTAGTCCTTTTCCAAAATAGGCATTTTTTCACAGGGCTATTTCGTATGGCTTCTATGTCATAAATGAAATGAGGCTATAGCAATGGATCTTGTAAACTTCTCGGTTATATGGTCCTGTCGTTTCCGATATATACACCGCTTTAGACACGCTTGTTCCCTGTATTTTTGCGAATGTTTGTCTCCTCGTCCACCTCACTTTTACTGGAACACCGGTGATCTAATAGCTATCGTTAAATATCCCCTGTCACCTTCCCCAAGTCCTTTCTATTATTAGTATTATTTTTCTTATCGTTTCTGTATTTGCATAAAAATAAATAAATCTCGTTTGTTATCTTATTGATCTGCTCGCCTCCTCAATTATAGTTGGACTATTTTGGTTGTTGTAGTTGTATGGAACAACCTGTCTGGTAAACATCTATTGTGCTCATGGAAGTCTTAGAGTCTAAGACACCTTAACAAACCATTAGCGGTATTGTTCATACAAAACCCACTTCCTCAAGTGGTCTAGACAGAACTTGCGCGATACAATTCTATTTCAACGTTATCCCTGTAGGTTCTTGGGATATTCATGGGTGTTCGAAAGGCTTTTTAATATAGGGAAGGAGGCTGAGTGAAGCCGGAATTGTGGAAGAAGGAAATGATGAGAGATACGCAGAGAGAGTCAGCCCCCCCCCCAATATTTTATTGGCATTCTGCCAACATGTCGTTGCGCAAATACCATTGCACTGTGGATGCTACTCTCGAAATTCTGAATGTGGTTTTGTTGATTCCTGTGCATATGATACAACACGCATGTTACTAGTATATGTACGAAATATTCGTCTAGATTTAGTGTGTTGACCAATGGTCCGTTCGCCCCCATTTCGAGATGTTTACTGGGCTATATTGGTTAGAAAGCATGCACATATATGTACACATAGCATGATCGTTTCGACAATCATGTCTCTCTACAATGAAAAATGCATGAATCAACAATTATATTTTCAAGTATAGATTTCTAAAGATAATAACCCTACACTTTAAGATAAAAGCTCATCTAATGTGTCCTTCATCCAAATATTATTGACAGTCGTTAGAAGAGGTGAAACCATTTCTGGATCCGTGGGCACAGTTTTGTATAGTTCATAACACTCATTATCAAAAAGCGAAATAGTGAAACCATCGACTCTGGAGAGCCATAAAAGAGAATTGGGATCGGCGTAGCGTTAACACCGCTCCATTTGTGTAGAACTTTCTTATTGTTAGTTTAGCATTTAATGAGCTTTCTACATCCATTAATATTATTTTATATATATATTTATATTTATCTACGTGTCGAGCACGCAACGAAACATATTAAGATAATAAAATGTGATAATAAACTTATTAGCTTATTTTTTTTCGATATCACTATTCGTTCTTATTTCATGATCTATTAATTCGCAATATCTCCACATCTATGATTCATGTTTATGAAAACATTATTATGAATTGCTTTAATCAATGAACTTTAAGCCCGAATTACGGTATTCCGGGGCATCTAAAATTTTAGAGAAAATTGTTTTTGTATACAAGGAAATGTGAGCCATAGTTCCGCCTGGTCAGTTTAGTCACGAAAAAACTCATGGGTCCCCTTCTTTAATTATTATGAATTGCTCATCTATAACATCTCAATCAAAAGTGGATACGTTTTTTGGTATTTTCTCTATTGTTGTTGACATCTTTCATTTTGTTTCCATCCATAAATTCATCGCAAATTAATATAGAAACGATTTTTCTTCAGAAAAATACAATTCATATGTGGCAATTCCTCAATTAATTCTTGCTATTCTTGCTTGTCTCTGCTACTTCCTGAGCAAGGCTTTTTATTCATTTTACATATAATTTTTACGAATATGCGACAAAATATATGCAATAAATCGTAAAGAATATAGTTCTAAACAAGCGTAAGGATGATACGGGTTTTGTGATACAAACGATTATGTTCAAAGTGGTAACATATCCTGTATCTATTTTCCACATTCTGTTAAATGTAGTGCATCTGTCAATACGTGATTGAAAAATCATTATAGAATCATATTCGTAAAATTTCTTATCGAAAAAGTCGGATTTTGACTTTGAATATTAAAAAAAACTGTTTCATCAGTTTATACAAACTTTCGCTTCACTTCGCACTGAATTATTTATTGTCTGTCGACTACAGACTATTTTTTTAAATATTAATATAATCATATTATTTTTTCACTTGGAAAAGACCACTGACCAGGGACAAAATGCATTCTTTTATCGAACCTCTTCAGTGTGTTTTACTTAGTAATCACGGAAACTGCTAGTACCCCATCCATCTTAGACGTCTCTCCCTCTCTCCTTTTACTCTGAATGAGTATTCTACTTGAGAGTTCTTCTTCTACTATTCAGCTGGGCTCCGCCCACTTTTTTCACTGCTGTATGTATTTTCATATATATATATATATATATATATATATATATATATATATATATATATATATATATATATATATATATACATATATATAATATAATATATGTGAGATATAATTCGTCATATAGATGGTTCTTCTCCTTTTAATATTCACTATTTCCGGTGCACTTCCGGACTGCTTAATTATTTCTCAACTTAATATTCGCTATCCTGTTGTGGCTCCCGCATAGGTCCATCTGAAGGCCATACGTCACCATTCTTCTTTAAATACAATTATTGGTATTATTATTGTATAGTTCTCCGATACCGCCTACATGGAGGATGTCTTATTATTATATATAGCGAATGGTGACTTATGCTCACTAGTCTTACTTTGTAGTCTTGTCATTCTGTTCTTTGACTCTGAACTCTTGGAAATACTCTGAGTAATGCATGATCAGGTTCACACATCATGCATCGTTACATTTGCCATACGTGCCTACGCCGTAGCCTCCGCCGTAACGACGAAGACGCGGCGGAGGAGGTTACGGCGTAGGCGCGTAAGACAAATTCAACGATGCATAACGTTCCACAATTCATATGTATTCTATTATATCGTATCTCTACTTCACTCTATCCCAATATATTCTCAAGCTTAAGAATAGCAAACATTCATCAAATTTCAGATGTCCTCTATTAAATCGATAGTGATTCTGCTTCTAGCCCTCTGCTTTAGCGTAGCTCTCACTACAGACGCGGTAATTTTCCTATTGAAACTGAAATATTCCGTTTATCCTGACAACGGCCTCTTGAAAATCTATTTTTTTATTTTTTTATTTTTTTTCTCCCCTGAATAGCAGTGCGACCAAATTTTTAAAAATTAAAAAAAAAATCAAAATATTGATTTTAATGATCAAATTTCAGACGGGATCGGGTGAACTCGACCTTGAACGCATGTTCTTCTCTCCTTATCGAATCGGAAAGAGGAGCAACTTCTATGCTATGGACAAGTATGACTTTGATCATTGTAGTTTCATTCCTTGTAGTTTGTAGTTTGATTCCTTGTAGTTTGATCTGAGGCACATTTCCCCCCTTGTAGTTAGATCACTGGCACTACTGAACCGGTATTCAATGTGTGGGATATTATTTAGACAACTCAGGAAGTTCGCCAAGTCCCGCTACGGTGGTGGTTACCATTCGCTCTTCGATCGATACTTCAGAAAATGATCTTTGATCTCTGACCTTTGATCATTGATCTCTGAACTTTGGTCTCTGATCTTTGATCTCTGATTCTTGATCTCTGATCTTTGATCTCACTCTCCATTCTATCTCCCACTCACATCTCAAGCCGGTGACCCAGTCGAATAAACTTTATTAATGTTTGTGTAAAGTACAGTATTCATGCATTACAGAATTTATTTGTATAATTGATTAAATTATCGTTATTTTATTTGTATATTTATTTGTTTACTTATTACAATATATCAAAATCTGTGTGATTGCACAATTATATGGAGGAAATCGAGAGGTACAAGGAACTGTAAAAAATGCTAAAATAATAAACTTATATATTATGATAGACACCAATGAGCGAAAAAAACCTATACTCATAAGCAAGCTTTATGGCAGAAAATACTATATCGAGAGCTCTACAAGAGGGCATATTTCACATTCCCATGAGGCTTACACTATAATAATTCCGTTATAGCATACTATATGAGATGGTCGTTTAGTCTCAATGGGAAACGTATTAGAGTTGGCTATTCGGGCCCGCATCCTCAGAGGGAGGCGAGGGGGAGCGATTGCGGGCCCGCATCCCGCATCCCGAATAGCCAACTCTACTAAGTATGTGCTTTGAAAGAGCAAAGATGTAGTGACCACAAAGTAATTGACGTATTACAGGAATAGGCATTACTGCACATGCGTACTATTAAAAGATTCCTTTAAACAGAGATGTCAAGTGGGAGGGGGTGTTGAGTCAAGACGGGAAGTAGTGCTTCTTGAGACAAACTTAGATGGGACATCGAAAGCATGATATGAAATCATCCAAAAATATGATCACGCATAAATGAGTTATTATGGTATACTAGGATACTTGAAAACATATAAATATTAAACGGAAAGAGAAAAAATAATGACAGATCGTATTTGCTATGTCGTATCTTTTAAGACATATGTAGAATAAGTGCAGAGATAATGGAAGAATAATTATTAAAACAGACGATCCATCAAAGTGTTATGATCTATAACTGATGAACCAAAAGATGCGACAGTCTAGCTCAATTTATGCCCTAGAAGCAGCAATGATATATCCGGGACTGAGTCGAGGTAGGGGACAATGGTCACAGGCTGAGTCACTACCGTATCCAGCCTGACCATTCTCACCCGGTGGTCCTTCCTGGAAAGTGATCGCATTGATTATTTTTTCACAAATATCGTAATACGCGTGATATGGTTTATTGATTTTTATTGTAAAGTACTATTTGTGATGGTATAAAGGGAGCGTAACCTCACTCAATGGTCTCTTCGACACGCAATGCTCTGTCGTTGTTAGAGAACAGAAAAAAAGTGTGCGCAATACAGAGACCATTGAGTGAGGTAACGCTCCCTATAAAACGAATGAACAAACTAGCCTTTCCGGGCGCTCCATCGGGTCCAGGTTTGCCCTGATCGCCCATTTCTCCCGGCTTTCCGCTGCGTCCCCGACGACCCTTCGCACCCTGCATAGTTAATAATAATAATAATAATAATAATAATAATAATAATAATAATAATAATAATAATAATAATAATAATAATAATAATTATAATAATAATAATAATAATAATAATAATAATAATAATAATAATAATAATAATAATAATAATAATAATAATAATAATAATAATAATAATAATAATAATAATAATAATAATAATAATAATAATAATAATAATAATAATAATAATAATAATAATAATAATAATAATAATAATAATAATAATAATAATAATAATAATAATAATAATAATAATAATAATAATAATAATAATAATTAAGGTTTTTAAAACACGGTACATAATACAATGATGGAACGAGTAAGCTAAATTACACCAATTTCAAGTTACAAGTTGCAGTCAAGTTACAAATGACTATTCTTGGACAGAAAAGGGGTAATAATGTCAACAATAATGTTGGGCTCCGACATTTTTGACATGTGATACATGACATTCTCTGAATGTTAGACAGGAAACGGGAAAAGGAAAGCCAATATGTACCTGAACTCCGGGTACACCGGGAGGCCCCTTGGGTCCAGGTGGACCCGCTGGTCCTGGTATCCGAGATTGAACGTCGATTATCTAAAATATATTTTATTTTATTTTTTATAGATATTCTACTACATAAAGACGTTTATGAATGAAAGGTGGACTCCCGCGAATATTTTCGCGAAGAAACTGTGAAGATGGAAGGATCTCAAAAGTTATTATATATACGAAACACTATCTATTTTATGCTAATTCAGCTTATTGATCGCTAGAGTCATGAATCATGCTTATTATTGCAGGCAGTACCACTTGAAAGTAGCCTAAGCGAGATATAATATCTACACCTACATTCGCGGCCTCCACCTTTAACATTATCTTCAAAATGTATGAAACTAACCAGTCCAGGAGGTCCGATATCTCCCTGAGGTCCGGGTTCTCCATCAGGCCCAGGAGGTCCGGCCTTGCCTACCAGACCAACCAATTGTACGTAAGAGGGTTTACCAGGAGCACCCGGGACACCGTCGTTGCCAGGTGCACCCTGGAATTATTTAAATAAATAAATAAATAAATATTTATCGCATCTCTCAATTTAATGACAGAGTTATAATAAAATAAATCATTGATAGTAATGATAAAATATTTTAACTCTAGAATGTTACACAAAAATGAGGGAAACGTTATTTCCACACCTCCGGACGGAACTAGAATTTCACGATACTAAAGATATTTTCAAAGTATTGAACGTTTTATGGAAAATAACAAAATGGAAATAAATTCAACCTTTCGTCCGGGTTTGCCTGGTGGTCCAGCCGGTCCCTCTGGGCACTCATAGCACGGTCCTCCGAATGATGTGAACTCATAGGGATCAGCGACTACGTCAGATCCGGCCTCGCCCGGTTCTCCTGCTGCACCGTCTTCGCCTAATATTTATATTATAATGAAATTAGGTTTAGGCGGTGTTACATTTTTTCAAAAGTGCGCACGCCGTAACGACGGTGACGCGACGGCTGGCGTTACGGCGTGCGCCAGTTTTGAAAATGCAACACCACCTTGCAATTTAGTAATCGGTACTTGTTTCATGTTTTATTGTTATTCAGTCGCACTTGTCACGGGTGTATCAAATAAATACAATATATGGTTGCTTGAGAGATTTGTTGGTCACGCGATGGGATTGTTGTCTCAAGCTCACTCTATGCTCCCTATCCTTACAGACGACAAAGGATTAATGATTTAGTGAAACAAATATCCCCTCGTCATTTGTGGATCACAAATTGCCTATCATTGTCCACATCACGATGATTCGTCCTGATCGTCCCATTAATCGTGCCGAGACATGCCTAGTCTAGCGAGTTTTTTCCCTCTTGCGCACAGACGGTTCACACCCTTATTGCGCACAGTGGATTGTTTAGAGTGATAAGGAAGCGTACACTCGTCACTTCACATATTAAATTAATAATTAAATTAATAATTAAATTAATAATTAAATGTTGTATCTTGATAATTATCAGTTACAAGCGCATTTTGAGAACGGTCATTTGTGAAATGCACGTCCCAAGCTAATTTTCCCTCCGCTCTGCCAACCTCTCTCGTAGACAAAGACAGCGAGAGAGTGTGGTGAGAGCGTAGAGTTTGTCGCTTTAACCAGAAAATCTTTTGCATACCTCTTTCACCAGGTACTCCGGGAGGACCGGGTAGTCCGGGTTCTCCAAATGAACAGCCGCAGCACTGATTGCTCTTGTTCTCATTTGAAGATGACGGCGTCCCGTACGGATTGGTGGCATACGGTACTCGAGTTGTCGATGACGTTGTGCCGATGTATGTGTGCTCTGATTGCGGAGGTGTGTACGAAGGCGAGTACGCATGAGGAACGTATCCAGGAGAGGAGAAGCGAGCTCTGAATAGGAAAAAAACAGAATTACGGTATACATAAGGTTTAGGCAAACTTTTATTATAGATTTCGTGCTTTAAGCGCACACCGCGAGCTAATTGTACTCTCCGCATTGGCAATACTCTCTCGTAGACAAAGAAAGCGAGAGAGTGTTGCCAGAGCGGAGAGTTTCAAATTAGCTTGGGGTGTGGCTTTAAGCGCTAGCTCGAGAATAGAAATATAATATTTTAGCGGTATATGTATTTTTTATAATCAACATGCCTGGGAGGTCCGCGAGCTTCATTTCCACCGCGTGTTGTTCCTGCAATATCTTTGTTTATGCCCATATTTTTAATTTAAAAAAAAATTTATTAATTAATTATTTAATTAATTATTAGTAAAACCTTCATAGCCATTATTGTTGTCAGGAGGCAGAGGATTTCCGTATGCATCTACCTGGAGAAACATTGATTGATTTTCTCTAAAGCATTCCTTTTCAAATTAGCAATAAATTCCTTATTATGAAGACACCTTATTATAATGGAAGAATATAAAAATAGAAACAAAATTGGCCAACAGAGATAGACAATAGAGAAATAGTATGTGAAATGAAGTGATCGATGGTTAAAAAATTATAATTACGCACGCAGGCCGGACCAGTGTCTAGGACAAGGGCCGAAACACTGGATAGTTGTAGATTCTTTATAGTTTTCTTAAATCTCTAATACTATCCATTTTTAGTCTTCCTTTTGTCTCTTTCTCTGTAAAGGTCATCTAAAGTACCACAGATTTGTTTACCGATTGTGTGACGGCTCCTGATGAGTATCCTTCCTGTCTTCCCATTGACCTCGTAGTGCTGGAAAATCACCCAAATCAAATTTCCCCATAGACTTCAATAGACAAAATGAGGTTAGTAAAAGACAGAAAGCAGGCCACACCGCGGGGTCGAAGTCGTGCTGAACTTCAGTGAAGAACTCTCGTGACGGGTCTTGGGAAACGTCGACCTGCGAACAAGCACACGGCACACCGTTAGACAGAACGAAAGACAAATCATACACATATATACATATAACTGATTTATTATTTATGGAGATAATTTTCAAAAGTGAGATGGACAATTTTTCCCAATTATTCTACGACAATTCATCTTATAAGGTGCTTCATATCGCAGGTGTATAGAAAACGATTAAACAAGCTAGAACAACACCGCACACAAACACTCAGTTCACGATAACTTCTCGTGGTACATATACCGTACCTCTCCTCACTTTCCCTTCCATAAGCTCCTTGAGCGCGGGCAGGCATGAAGACCGGATGATGCATGAGATAGGCCTTGTCCGCGTACTTTCCTGCGCTGTGCTGATCCGTGGACTGAATTCATATGCTTTTTCGAACACTAATAAACAAGAAATTTTGAAATTTCAATAATTCATGACTCCCGTACACTTTAGATGACAATGAGAGGGTGTTTTGATGCAAACACTTAAATACAAGGGGAAGCATGGCAAATAGGGTTTTTTCTTATCGACCATAAAATGTGATTGTTACTTTCTGAAATCCTTGAAACACCAACATACTGGTATCATGCTCTTAATGGCCCGCAGAGTTCCGTTGAATGCGTTTTATAATTGGATTAAAATGAAAAAAAATAAATTTAAAAAATAAATAAATAAATACTAAATAAATAACTCACATCAGTCTCGTTTTCCTTCTCTCTGAAATGTCCAAAGTATGTCTCTCGTTTAAGACGACCACGAACGCCTTTCACTTCCTCCAACTGAAATTGACTTCGGTTAGCAATTTCAAAGTTGCTTACTTTCGAACTTACTATTTAAAACTAGTTTAAATTCGCAGTAATACTAATTGCACTGTTGAAGGCACACCCCGGGCTGATTTTTCTCTCCGCTCTGGGCAAACTCTCTCGTAAGCAAAGAAAGCGTGAGAGCATTGCAAGAGCGGAGAGTTTTAAATTAGCTCGGGGTGTTCCTCTAGCATTTGAATAGTAAATTAATAAAAAATAGTTCGAACCCTTTCATATTGCCGCCATAATTCCACAGTTTGCCATCGACAATGATCTAAATCGTCGTCCACAGAACTCCTCGCATATTGAATGTACACTGACAGCGATGGGATGGTGAGGCCGACGATTACCAGGGATACTGTAGCCAGGCACACGCTCACTCGGGCCAATCTACGGTATTCATGGTACCTCCGTCGGAGCGCCTTCTCGTCGTCCATTACTGTAAAGATTTATCGATTGATTTATCGATTTTTCAATCTATTGATTATATAGAAGTCGATGGAGAACATAAAACATTTGCAATACTTCATTGTCAGTAAAACGGATAGAAAATTAGTTTACTCTCCGCATTGGAAATACTCTCTCGCAGACAAAGAAAGCGAGAGAGTGTGGCCAGAGCGGAGAGTTACAAATTAGCTTGGGGTGTCGCTTTAATGAACGATTGAGCAAGATGAGATCTAGATGTATTTTGATTTGCGACAGACAGACAGATTTGAGAAATGAAACATTATGTGCGGTCGGTGATTGAATGTGATCTAGGGAAAGAATATTAGACAATATGCAAATGAACAAATATTGATTCGCACATGATCCAACAAAGTAGTTTGTTATCAATTTAAAGCGACTCCCCAAGCAAATTTGACACCCTCCGCTCTTGTCACACTCTCTCGCTTTCTTTGAATACGAGAGAGTATTGCCAATAAGGAGAGTTAAAGTAGCTTGTGGTTTGCCTTTAAAAAAAGATTTGACACGGTTGACGACAACACAGGCTATGCCTGGCTCCATCGTTATCAAAGTGCAGATAATAACGCGTTGAAGAGATGAAAGGGACATCAATGAGACAGGGATATTAGCGTGAAAGAAAGAACGAAGATGAAGGGGATAATAATGTCGGTATGGAAAGTGAGAAAAGAAGAGGAAGAAAGAATAAGAATAAGAATGAAATTGGAAAGAACGAGAACGGACTTTGCTTATTAGAGAGAGAACGGCGGGTAATAAATTATCGAAGTGATGAGATGAGGGATAGATTGAAAAGCAAAAAAAGGAGAGGGAGAGGGAGAGGGAGAGGGAGAGGGAGAGGCATTTGTGCGGGAAGAAGAGTGAAACATGCAAAGAAAGAAAAAAGAAAAAGGCTGCAAATTGATGAAATCCAGTCTTTTTTGTTTGCCATGGCCGTTTCACTCTGGAAACTGCACTTTATTGATAGATATAATGAAGGAAGTGTATCCACTCTCTCTCCATTTCATATACTATTTCTCGATTCTCTGACCACGAGAGAGGACGAGAGGATTCACTTCCTTTAGGCACCATCATAGCCATACAATAAAAGTGGAACGTCTTTTTAAGAGAAGAGAAAGTGTAATAATAATAATCATCATAAGATTAATCGATAATTATGAATGAGGTAATTAATAATTAATAATAAATAATTAATAATAATATTAAGAGGTATAAAAAAGATGTCATGACGGTGGTGGCAGTGTTGAACAGAATAGGTTTCAGTCCGTGATCATAACAGAAAGAGGGCAGAAAATATCGATATTCTAAATCTGATGTTGTGTTAATATCAATATATTGCATGCAGATCGCTTGGCTTTACGATTTCGTTAAGGAAATATTTGGCGTGAATAAGTGCGTTCAATATTACACATATTAGAATTATATAGAGGACGTTCATCACTAATTATTGATCATTCGACTGAAAGATGAATAAATAAGAGTAAAGCGGATTAATAGAAGAACATTGCTTTCTTGGTCTCATATTTTCATTGGCGATGTTCCTCAAATTTTGATGGTGACACTCGAAATTTCATACAATGCCTGCTGAAGATTGCGCAAAGTCGCTAACGAGCGCAAGTTTGCGAATGACCGCATGATCGGATTTACGACCAATGATACAGCGATGTTGATAGAGCGAGCGTGACATAAAAAGAGCCAATACAAACTTAGAGGATGCTTTATGGGCAAGATCTGAGGGGAATTGAAATGAAATTAAATGAGAGAGTATTTCCTCCCTCTACGTCTAGCGAGTGACCACCATCTCTATTGTAGTTCTCCTCTCTCAAATGCGACAAACACAAAGAGGATAGTGAGATAACCATCAGTCTAGATTCATATCCTTCGCCATTTTTCAGGAATTTTAGCGGATATTTAAGCATGAATGATGATTTTTTAGATCATCCAACATGGAAATAATAGCCCGATTAAAACCAATAGGGCATTTAAAAACAGACTTTCACTTTCTTTTTCTCACTTTTCTTCAACAGGGAGGGCGAACGGACTAAAGACAAGGATTAATCGCGAGTCCAGAGCTCCGTTTCAGACCCCAAATCGAGCTTTAGCTCCTTCGAGCTCTCCCATCGTTCGCCAAAACGAGTGCTCGCACAAAAGAACTGGGAGAGGGAAGAACGATCGGTGGAGAGATAATAAAGGATAAAGATTTGAGGTTCTTTTTCTAAAAAAACTGATTTCTTATCGATAAGAGGATAAGGGATTGTTGATAAGAGCGGCATATCATTTATCATACGCTTTTCATTATAGAATTGTGAATACTCGGTTATCTTCATTTGTAACTTGCGGTTTAACACAGCGTTCTCATGACTTTCAAAGCAAGAACGACCGCTCAACATACAAACTCTCTCGAATACAATGGTCTCTCCTTTGTCTTGCTTTGGAAGAAAAATGGCTTGGACCAGAATACTGTGTTAACTTGTAATATTCTGTGTGAGACCAGATGGATGAAGAGAGAAACTTTATAATTCAGACGTTTCGAGGACTATTTTCTCTCTTCATCCATCTGGTCTCACACAGAATCTTACAAGCTGTTCATTATATATTCATGAATACGTATAAATACTATGATTAACACCGATCATATTGATCGATTACATGAGGATACAGTACAGCCCGGTCGTGTTTTGTACACATGCTGCGCTGCGCTCCGCTGCGGGGCGCATTTGAACGCATAATTTATTTCCTTTGTGTATGAATATTTTTGTATTCTCAAAGTCCTAATCGTGATAAAAAGTTCTTTTAATAACTAAAGAAACTGAGAAAAAAGTCAACTATAAGGGATAATCACTGGCCTATTAGTTATCTCCCACAGGACTCCGCGTTCCTTGAATAACGGGATTTACTTTTCTTTTCTTATTTTAAACCTCTATTGGTGATCTCCCTCCTAATTTCGCTTAGAAATCAAACTTGTTGATATAAGTATGTGAACGCCAGAAATTTGAAATAGAAAGAGAATTTGTCACCATGAAAAGAGCCCTTATCGCCGAAAAATAGAAGAGCACATACAGATAGGTTTCACGACGAATGTATAGACATTTATGTAATATATTAAAGCCATTCGTAGACGTATTGTCCTGACATCTAAATGACCTATTATCACACTTGAAATTAGAGATTGTTTAAAGGAAGAATTTAAAGGGCGCATAGTAATTTTGATATTATTGTAATTTACATCTTTGCTACATAAGTCGTAGCATCGTATTTATACCTACTCCACTACTTATCAGTAATTTATCACGAATTATACTTTTCTTTTGCACCGCATAAAGTACATTATTTTTATTATTGTTAAAGGGACTGAAACCTTTGTCAACGGTCTCTTCAACGACCTCTCGTTGCTAGAGAACAGAGAAATAGTGTGCGAAATGAAGAGGCCATTGAGTGAGATCACTCTCCCTTTAAGTGAATCACAATCTTTTCATTGTGTTTACTGCAAGCGTATCGAACATTTGATTTCAATCACTCAAAAAGCGCACTTTTGTTGTCTCCTCTAAAGTGATAGACGGAACAAAGATCTCTACCAGAAAGTGAAAGTGTCCATTGTTCACTGGAGATAATGGAACATAATCCATTGGAGGGTGTTATCACCACCACGAAGATCGAAAATAATGTTTATATCACGTTCCGTGGCGCCATTCGAGCATTATCTATGGAAAGTGCTTCTGTTGCTACCCCCCGAACGTAGGAGAAGAAAGTGGAGACCCCCAACTAGATGGAGCGGCCTCTGATTGTCAGAATACAATTGGAGCTAACTTCCTAAGCAAAGTTATTGAAACACCATGCCCCTCGTCCTACTATAAATGTATCGATAAATAACCCCTGTCACCTTTTCCAACTACTTTCTATTATAATTATTTCTCTACCGCTTCTGCATTTACTGTCGTACATGTGACGGTTGTATCAAATAAATAATTTTAAAAAATATTTTATAAAAGAAAAAATGAAATGAAACCTCCAGAACGATTGTCTACGCGTCTCACCGGCAGAGAAAAACAAGAAGTATTGGGTGAAATAACAATACCATTGTGGTTTTGGTGATATTGAACGCACGTCCTAGACATGTCATAGATCAGACAAATTAATCATTTATAGATCTCGCGAAATGATCTTGGAGAAACACAAAAGAGTGAGTTGTGGAGAATGAAAAGATGTCAATGAGGAGGAATATGGTGATCTATCAATCGCGGTGAAAATGATAAGAAGTGAGAAGAATGATCCGTGTTTTTCGCCGATTTCGCCTCGCGAAAATGACCAACGTCGGGTAGATTTTGATTAATTACTAGCAGGGAGAATGTCTAGGTCATTCAACTCATTTTTCGCCTCTGATCAACCAAGGATTCTTTAAAGGTGGACTGCCGCGAAAATTTTCGTGAAGAATGCAGGAAGACGGAATGATAGCAAAATAAATTCTAAACACGCACATTATTTCTTTTAATCGTTGATTCTTCGTATTTATCATAAATGGACCATTAGGACCACTTTGGAGAAGTGATCAGAATAATGTGTGTGTTTGCACGAAAACAATTTTTTTGAAAAAAAGTGATTTTTCAGATGCTGGGCAATATGTTCCGAACCTGGTATCGGCAGATTTATTGGCTCATTGATGAGTGACCGCTCTAATTTCACTTGTCACTCACATAAAATTGATGTGAGTTATGTATATGAACATGGTTTTACCGTTAATTTATCGCTTCTCGGCCTTTTGGCTAAGATCAAAGTGTTAATTTCAAACGAAATTTCTGCCAATTCTCACTCAGGTACGAGTCGAATTATTATAAATAGTAAGGCAAATAATGTTTTGGCAATGTGCTAAAAGACAATAATTTCATGTGGTGAATAATAGTCATTCCTTGAAGAGCAATACAATAAACGTATTGTATACCATAATACCAAGAGGACTGTGGCATTGAACAATGGGTCATTACATATCCACCCTCTCATCGATGTCATTCTACTACAATAAACAATAACTGAATCTGGAAGCGTTGCACTTAAATTATTGTTTGAATTAATACACGTTCATAGAATTGAATCCTGAATTTCATTCGGCATCATATACCCAATATTCACAATATCTTATCGTGGACACTTATCGTTTATCGAAAATATTGCTAAAAGCTAGAAATCCATTACCTCGATGGATTACTCGTCAGCTGTTTGGAATTTCTATTGCATGATATATTCTATATTTTTTTGCTCACATGAGACGTCCCCATCCCTTTGCCCCATAAATTATTTTATCTTATCTATCGTTTCTGGAGAGTTTATTGATTACTTATTATTATTTCACAATTATTTCAATAGTCTCGTTCATGCATGAGCATGTGATAAATATACTATTCTTGCTTCACTTATTGTTAGATACACGGTGATGAATTAGATTTTATGACGAAGAGTCCTAAGATTATGATAAATAAATCTCTGAAACTGTCGCAAACGAGTACGCACACTTTATTATATGACTCTCAGGCTGACTTAGGAAACGGAAAATATCGGGAGAGGACACCGAGACTAGGTGTGGAAAGAGTTGAGACAAAATACATCCGAAGGATAAAGGACGAAGTGGGGGCACGCATCGACAATGGTCTCGACGCGAAAATGAGGAGGACAAATGAATACGGAGACTACGGTACGATCACAGGTATACGGTATTAGAGACGACGACATATCGATTGATTGATTGATCGATCAGGTGGTACGGTATCGATCGACGACGGGACTAGTGCTGTGGACCGTGCTGAACAAATATTATTGATTAGTGGTGTACTGTAGACTGGACGATTATCGATTTGTCTTTTTTTTTCAAGAAAAACTGCTGAACTACCATATTCATGTGCGGTCAGACCGCAATACACATAAACGAGACATTTAGAACGTATAACTACATAAGTACAAAAAAGCTAAATTCGAAAGCTAAATTATAATCCTCAGATCTCGTACACTCTCCCAAAATAATAGTGAGAGAGTATTGCGAGAGCGGAGATTAAGAGATATTATGCGGTGTTCAGAACTTGGAAAATGCAAGAAACTGCGGAAAATGCTGAGAAAATGCGGAAAATGCTGGAAAATGCATATATTCATGGATGTATTGATTTAATGGATGAGTTGAGAGTGTCTCATTACCACGGAAATGAGATAGTCACAGAATTGTCGTGTGGTACGGTCTTCGTTCGATTCGAGACCGGCGGCCGCACGTTTTTCCATTCGACGGTTCTGGAAGTATTGATTTAATCGGGTATCGATATACTTCTTTTTTACTACTAATACATAATCTGTAATAACTATGAAAAATTCTATTCAATTGCGGTAGGAAAAAAATATCATAAATAGCGATCAACCGCAAGAAAGCCACTCGTCTAAACAGTTTTACAGTTACAGTTTGAAAACATTTATCAAGAGTAGGCTCTGCTGGGCATGTTCGACCGCTCCTAACTTCTTGCTTTCCAAATAAGTATAATTATACTACGTATTTTGCATGGCTTTCAGATTTTCTCTTACTTTTCATTTTCGAATCGAAAAATATTAGGTGATTTATTTATTTATATATTTATTTATTTTTTATTTATTCATTTATTTAGTATTGTACAGTAGTGATAGTATTAAACTGACCTGTTCGGCACAAACATCGACTACTCTAGCAATATTTCTCGTGTGACGTGCGAGTTTCAGTCCAGACAGACCCGACAGATCCATGTCGTTCACTCCTGCCATTCCTGGTCCGGCATCTCAAATTTTTCATGATGAGTTCATAATCTCGAAATATCGATTTATTCGTTCCCTACGCTATTTAGAATCTCTCCACTATCGTACTATTTTAGTCCTGTTCATCTACGAAAGCATGTATGCAGCGCAGAGTTTTTTTTCCAAATCGGCTCGCTTTTAAAGGAATACCCCCTGCTAATATTACCCTCAGCATTGGCAATACTCTCTCCTAAACAAAGAAAGTGAAAGAGTAATGCCGGAGCGGAGAGTTTTAAATTAGCTTGTGGTGTGGCTTTAAAAGAATATAACGATATTTTCAATATTGGTTCGCTGAATGTGGTTCGTGTACAACATCTGAAAACGAATTGTCTCGCGTTCATTCGTCTCGTTTATGACATCATCATCACTCTCGAATAGTCTAGATAGATCAAGTAAATAAATTTCTGTCAACAGGCACAACCGCACTTGAGGCGTTTCTTGGAAATGTGTATTACGATTGAAACGGAATGGAACGTTAATAAACTCTCTAAAATTAGGTAGAAAAGACTAGAAAGGTATGCGTAATAAAGAGATATTTTTTAAAGAATTAAAGGGAGCGTTACCACTCTCAATGATCTCTTTGACGCGCAATGCTCTCTCGTTGTTAGAGCACAGAGAAATAGTGTGCGCAATGAAGAGACCATTGAGAGAGGTTACGCTCCCTTTAAAAAGTAATTATAACATAAAACGTACTGAACGATAGCCAGGTGCCAGCGTCGACCGTGACCATAATCAACAGAAGAACTACAGCCGAACAGGAGACCATCGATGGTGCCATATTGTGTGAAGTGGGGGACCCTATAATGGAAGGGGAGCGGAGCGAGACTGGGACAATGAGGAGCGGAGCGAGGGCGGGACACGTGGTGGAGGCGAAATGTCAAATTCTCAGGGATACACAAAAGTGTAGAATGTTCGTGAGAACGAAAGCATGGAACCTCTCGTGGACTATAGTTGTGTAGTGAAGGTGGAAAGAAATTAAAATCGATCTTGAGCTTGAAACATTGTTCGAGTAAAGTATTTACTAAAGCGAAAACACCATAATATCCTGCCACCTCATTCAATATCTTTGTATATGAAAAGTATTCAGTTATTCATTGTTCTTGCTTTATAAACCTGCATTGTTTCATGCTGAGTATGTCAATAAATAAAAAAATAAATGAAAGTACCGTACTCTAAAGTGCTCTTGGACATAACGCTCGAAAAACCTTTGTCATGAGCCGCAGCTAAATTCACGTACTTTTCTGATCAAATAAGGACGTCATAAGTGGGGGCAATTCTATATCCTGCGGACGCTTTGAGTGGACGATTGAAGTGATCTCGAGATATAATATTATGAAGTACTATTATTAAATTCAAATTCATTCAAAAACGCACATGACAGATACACCAAGAAAACATATTTTTGGGCCGACCTGGAACCATTCCAATTACCTAATGCATGTTTATTGTATGAACGATTACTTTTAGGCTAATTTCTCTAGGATACTCCAAAATTGTACTCAAAACCAAACAAACGAGAGAGAAAAATATGCAAAAATCGATAGGAAAAATATTTGGTAATTGTTAGAATATCGTAATTATCTAAAAAAATTACAGAGCCAGACATTTCGCTTTTTATCTTTGTACAAAAAATCTCACTAGACCTAGATCTACTATTTCCCGTATTTGATACGCGTGAGAATGTAAATAAATTATATCGCAATATTCGATTCTCTTTATGACTGAAAGACGAAATGAAATCATGGCCGACATTGGCTACTAAATACCACTCTGATTTGTGAACTAATCGAAAGATGATCTAATTTATTCGCAACGTAAAATTGTCGCGCACATCACCTAGTACGCATGTACACAGAAAGAAAGGGCCGCGCCCGGCTTTATTCAAAGGCACGTCCCAAGTTAGTATTTACTCTACGCTCTGGTCATACTCTCTCACTAGGAAAGAATGCGAGAGAGCAATGTTAGAACGGAGAGTTTCATATTTGCTCGGGGTGTGTCATTCGAAATGATACTATACAAACAGTCACAACCAATGGACAGTGGTTGACTAGGAGGTTTTGTGCTCATGGTCGGAAACAGAGACTCAATTAAATTAATCATTTTTTTATATCGATAAACATGAGAAACGACACAAAGGCCATAGACCCATTGATTCTTTTGATCGCTAAAACCCTAGTGGAGTAGAAATTGATTAATTCCATGAAGTAGGAAAAGTCTATTCTAGCATAAGTATGCTGATATTCAATATTACCTTTGTGGCAAAATCTAGGAATGGATCACTAAAAAAGGAAAAAAAGTTGCACATTTGAATGCTGCAAATGGCATAATTTGCTGACTGAGACATCAATAAAATGCGTTATATATTAGAAAACATTTAAAAAGTTTCACATATAGAATAGCACGCTCCTATCCCCATCTAATCATCCCATGTGCATGAAAATGACTGGCTGATTTTTCTTTTTTCAACTTTTGTTCTTATGCAATCACTCATAACTTTGTCCAAAAAAGTGTCCACACAAGATGCCTAATATAAATACCAGCACCTAAAATAGTGCCTAGCGTCACTATATTTTAAATTTGCAAAAAATGGACTTTCAGAGAATTTCTCACAAGTCACGTAATCCAATTCATATATTGCATTTGACGTACTTTAAAAACGAAAATTCAAAAATAACCAGAATACGATAAAATTAACTAGCATAACAAGCGAAATACCAAAGCAATCAATCCCGAGGCAAATAACAGGAAAGGTTTCAAAAGGGTAGTAAGGTATTTTGCGCCTATTTTCTCTACTATTCTGGATGACCTTAGGGCACAAAAGCAGCACGTTGCCAGTGAACGAAACAAGCATGGCAAATATGAACAAGTAGTGGAGTGGGACTCATTCCATATGCATACGATAGGCACACACCCAAGCTATAGATGAATAGATGACTGGATTTGGGCGGTGCAGATTTACCTCATGGAACAACACAGAGACAAACAGGTGAACCATGCATATTTATCATATTAGCCAACCACCCCTCATTCACTTTCCAATGACTATAGTGAACGCGATTATATGCGATTCGCGATATTTCTGGATTTCGTCACCACTCGCTATTCAAAAAGGTCAAAGACTAGCGGCTTGGATACTGAACAAGTGCCTCAATAGCGGATCATCAGGAGATGAAAGAAGAATAATTTAAAGAAAGAAGATCCCCTTTTATGACACTTCAGATTCAGTGGAAACACTGCTTACATAATCTTGATAAAGTGTATTACTGTTACTATATTGAACGCACAATCAATAGTCATGACAATTCCAGAATTTCCTACTTTATCAGAATCTAATTAATGCCATATATTGTGTAGAATTTCTCAACTTCAGTACATAACATATTATCAAGTTCTGAAAATCATTTTAAAAAAACCAACAACAATTGGTGGGGAGGGGGTGGGTTAGAGTGAATGCACACTGCCTCTTTTAGATGGGTCGAGTACAGAGATCAAAGATCAAATATGATTGGGAAAGATCAAAGATCAACTATGATCACACATATTTGAGCACTAACACGTATTCGTGAAGCGATAGGGGAGGATAAATGAAAGGGGAAAAATGAAGAAAAGGAAAATACAATCGAAGAAAATGACGGAAATAGATCAGTGTCATCTCCGAGAAACTTTCTATTCTAATGAAAAGACCATGATGATGGCGATGAGGAATGGATGGGGGTGGGGTCCTTAAAGGCATGGGGCAGTAAAGTGGGCGGAGCTTAGTAAATATGGGCGGAGTCACTTTAGCCTACAAGCAATGTCGGTGGGGTCGAAGTGGCCAATCGGTATGAGAAATATACCAATCGATTCCGTTTGCAAGCTTTGTGCCGATCATTTTGCTAACGAACACGTTTAAGGCCTGAAAACACCGAAAAGAAAATGAGTAGAGGAGTCGAGCAAACAACTTGACAACCTTACCACTACACCTTGAGAACGGTTTCAAAGAGAGAGGAAGGCCTTCATTTTTCTCATCAATTTCAGGCCTCGAGAGTGAGTGGAAAAATGATCAGCACAAGAGTTATCGGCATTCCTTATCTGGAATCAAAGAGGTTCGTGAATTCTCTTCCATTTCATGAATTAAGAGGATTTACGGGGGGGGGGGGGGGGGGGTATGAAATATTGGGTACACACTCCAGAGCACTACTATTTGCGCAAGAATGAATGAATGAAAATGGAGATGAAGAGGAGGAAGCAGGATGGATGGAGTAGGGGGGGGGGGGCGATAAAAATATATAAATAACAGAAGAAACAGAGAGGGAGATAGGTGATGGGAACGGGGTCAGAAGGGGTACATCTACAGTATGCTCATGAAGAGGATCATTTACCAAATCTTGATGCACTGTGCCCTCTATAATCAGGTTGCTACTTTCCAACCTGATAATACCCTGTTTGGTACCGAATCGTTGTGCCTTGGAATCGCGAGAATACGCGCGAAACTGCAAGGAATACTACGAGAAACGGAAAGAGCAGAACGAGCAACGGATATGGACGGGCTCAAAGTGTCGTGGGGAATGGGCGATGTGGATGGATGGATGGATTTAAGAAAATAGGGCGACAGAACAATCATCTCAATCACCCTCTTGGTGCGAACAGATAGGCCTCATAACTCTTTGAGAAAAGAATAAAGGGTAACGAATGATATACTATAGCACATAAAACTTCAGAACATGGAAGGATAGCAATATAGGAAAATATGCGAGACGACAAGGGGGAAGATCAAAGTGGGATGGGGGGTGGGGGGATAGAGTGTCCTACGAACACTATGGAGATATGCAAATGAAGAGTGAAGATGAAGACGAACGATGAGAGATCAAAGATCAAGAAAATAGATCTCGTCCTCTGATGATCGTTCCTTCCACATCAGCCAGTAGCACCTGCTAATGAGTCAATAAATGGCGATTTATACAGATTTTTACAAAAATGGAAGTTTTTTTCGCAATTATTTCTTATTGAAAAGAAAATCGCTAGTAGGCGTAAGATAAACCGAGTAAATAGCTAATGAATCGCATGGCGTCATATTTATTACTGTTCTTTTACATATTTATTCATACATTTTCGACCCACTCACAATCAGTTGTTTTTTGCGAATTATAAACTGACCCGAAATTAGAACAAAACTGACCCGATCTACATCTCAAGTACTCGAAACAGACCCGATCTTAGGTGATTCTTACTAATCTCGATCTCCCGCATATTCCTAGATGGGTCTCGAGTTTCAAAACTGACCGCATCGACAAAAAGTCCTCACTCACAATGTGGGTGCTCGAAAATGTATGTATTTATTTAATAATCATGAGAGATTATTACCAATATCACAATGCACAAGTCCCTTTCAAAGTGCGCTAAAGTGCTAAACCAAATTGTGAGGCGACAAAACATTTTTTCTAGGCCCCCACGAGATGGAGCGACCTCTTTCGGAAGACTGTTGGATGCAACTTTCTAAGCGAAGCTAAGTGCAAGAATTGGAATTCCATGCACATCAGAGCCCTTGTCTATGCGAACTCTTGATAAATGTGTTGTAAATGAATGAAATGATGCCCAACTTTGACTACACTATACTATAGATCATCAATTACTTGAACGCAAAATTCGTTTCGCCCCGTTTTTGCAGAGCCAATTAGCACGTGAAACAATTAGCGCTTAATCGGTTTTCTCTTGAAGGAATGACGCGCGGGGCCAATCTATCAATCAAAAGCCCAAAATGCAGAATCTAGTCTATAGTCTTGCCTCAATAAGCGTAGGAAATGGCTGTTCAGGAACATCCAAAACTACACAAAATGTAATAATTTGTTCCGAATGGATCACCGATTTCAGACTCTCACGATCGTCGAGAGTCATGGTAATTGTTTTAACTTATCGATGCGTCTTTGGAATAAGCACGACCATCTCTAGTGCATATATGTACACAATGCTTCTTCAAGCCCAATGTTTCCACATATTTCCATTCTATCCATTCCGGAAAATCGAAATCGCAGAACGGAAATTACATCACACGTATAGCGAAGAAGCTACCACACACACAGATACCTCACACATTCAATTAACAATAAGCTTAGTGCACACATTGCACGACCACTTGCTGTACACAAGTAGAGTGTGAGTACCTTTCAATTACCAACAAATTTCTAAACAACAAAAAAATGTTCCAAGTCGCGTCGTACGATTCTTGTAGAATATAATTGTTTTTTTTTGGAGTTACACTATACCGCTGAGTCGCAGTGTTAGCGCCTCCAATCTATTGGCTGAGAGGGCCTATCCTGATCTGAAGGACCAGTGGCCATGGCCTACGATCAAACTGTGCTTGGAGCTCACAGTGGAGGATTTAGATCGTGGTTTTTGACACCACTTCCGACATTTCTTAACCCCCTCGGTATTGGGTGGATCTTTCAGGGCGGGGGATTGTAAAGTTGTATTATGTGCGCTGCCACAAAATTGTAAATAGTACAAATAAAGAGCAACGGCCGTGTGACGAGCCAATATCCTGTTCTACCTGACGCAAGCAATTTTGGCTGTTTTCTGTGGTGGATGTCGGATGAATTGATGGTCAACACACACACAGAGGGGGGAAGTATATATTCATATCCGTATCCATCATCCATACGTACTCTTTCAATTACCAGCAAGTCCAATGCACTCGATGTACACTGCTCTATTATAAAATAGGTCCTCATCGACCCTTCCTCGTACAGTATTAATCCACTTCCCCGTCGTAAACACTCCGCAATTTTAGGGGGGGCCAATAATTTGGTCGAACATTTTTGGGTGCCTAAAATTTGGCTACCAGACAAGCCCCACTTTTAAAGTTGAGTCAATAATTTGGTGGTCTAAAATTTTAGCTAAAGTTTGGCTAAAGTTTAGCTAAAATATTAGCCAAAGTTTGGCTAAAATTTTGGACTAAAATAACAGCCCCACGTCGAACCAAATTATTGACTCAACTTTAAAAGTGGGGCTTGTCTGGTAGCCAAATTTTCGGGTCAACTTTTACGGTCCACCAAATTATTGGCCCCACTTCGACCAAATTATTGGCCCTCCTAAAATTGCGAAGCAGGCTGTCAACTTCTCATGGTTCTGCGAGAAGTCTCCATGTAACGGATGACCGGGAAAGGAAATATTACAGCACAAAATCGTACATGTGCGCAACAATCTCTCGCCGCTTATAAACCATAGCGCTCGCATGATCTACGATCTACCATACAAGACCGTACAAACAACACTATAGCCATTGAATCACGGTATATGTGTGTGTGTGCATGACGGATGAAGCCGCAAATTTCCCTGAGGAATTGCACACACACGGTCTCATAAATAGATTGGGATGATCCCCACTCAGATACATCCATACATGTATACACGCCACAACATGGCTATATTTCTGCCATAGAGAGAACCTCCACAACATACATTAAAAATACTCCCGGTATTGACTGTGCGCAGAACGAAACAGAAAAATAGAACAAGAGATACTTTACGAATAGTGTTAGATGTTTTTGCCTTTCTGGTCTCAACCAATACAGTATCGCCCACTCAGCCTCGACATTCATCAGCATTCATACTGAATAGTGAGACGTGAAGGGAAGAGATAAAAGTTCTCCATTATTTGACGCCATTCCATATTTCCATCCATACAAGACTACTCCATGTCGTCGACCGAGTCAAACGAGCCCAGACACGAAACGATCCACACATACATTACGAGAGTAGCATGAGCTAGACATCACTCGAAAAATGAATTCTTAGGAATGCTATGCCTGATATTCCTTGATAGCTCACTTCATATCAGCACTCCTCGATGAGCCCGCATCCATGAAGGATGACCGTTCAGTGTTCCGGACAGACGTGACGTCACAAAGCGTAGGAGTAGCCATTTGTCAAATTTAGTCCTGCTATGAGTGTGACGTCACGTTTCTCCAGCAAAAGATCCATCGCCCTTCAAGAATTCGACCTCGGAGAGTTACGAGAATTAGAAACAACATAAACAATTGTGTGCAGTATGCGATGTACACTGACATAGGGTCAACACACAGACTTGAATATAGTATCATCATCATCATCGCAAGTTGCCTCCATTGTTTCATTAGCGAGAGGATGTGTGTGACTTAATCTAGATATAGACGACGAGAGGTCTCAGAGAAGAGGGACTGCATAAATAAAGTGCGTGTCTTCTTATAGCCAGTCACTGCAATAACAACAAGCCCCCACGCATCCATATGATGTGCATTGTATGAGTAGGATGGGAAGGGAACTTTCTTATTAAGAACTTTCCTCCTGATATTTATATCAACAAGGTGCATTATTAACAACCATATCTTCAGGTCTCAACCATTCTCAAAGGATCTAACCGTAACCCGCCCACGGTAGCGATATTTCTGTCAAATGCCCATCATCGTCAGCGGCAGTCGAATTTCACCCTTCGTCGTTTTCCAATATATCGAACAATGTACACACAAGGGGAGAATTTATCCGAATAAGACACCCTCCTCCCATCCACCCTCGCCATTAAACTTCCCCTCTCTTCTCATTCAATCATCCGCTTTTCCTCCTTAATGAAACGGGCCCATCGCCCTTCATTAAGGCCGGGATGTTTTCCAATAAACGATGAAGAGCAAACCTCGTCTCCAAGAATAGTCGCCCCTTTAAGGATCTGATGAGATGGGATCGTGGCAATGAATGAAAAGTGAGAAGCATATGGAGCTGCTCGATTTGATGAATAAATGAGTGAAATTCAATCCCATCATCCGGATTCCAACGAAAGATGAGCGAGCTTAAACTTTGGAAGATTTCCTTTCGCTCATCAGTCACAATATCATGACGCCATCCACAGACTGTTAATGAATAGAGTCACGTGAATCATACGTGGGGCACCATTGTCGCTGGAAATTAAATTCGGGTGGGTCGGACGCCAAAATCGGAAAGGTGCGACACAAAGATTTCATTTTTGAGTGATTTTGGCTAAATGTAGTGGGTGGGGTGCCAAAACCGGGTGGGTCTTGTCGCTATCGATATGACGTGAATGTCAGACAGACAGCCATTCTCATCATGTGTGGGTAACGTCCGGAAAAATCAGTGTGCCTGGCTGCGCAAATTTGTAACGTATCAGTCATCTTCCGAGATAACTAGCAATTCTGCGTTTCCAAATGTAACTATGTCACTAGCCATATTCTCGGTATTCATCTATTCATAGACTTTCTCAACATATGGCTAGTGTGGATCTCTCTCTCTCTCTCTCTCTCTCTCTCTCTCTCTCTCTCTCTCTCTCTCTCTCTCTCTCTCTCTCTCTCTCTCTCTCTCTCTCTCTCTCTCTCTCTCTCTCTCTCTATTTCTGGCTAATTGCCGAATCGCGAGTGGGTGCGCACTTCGGCGTAGATGGGACACATTTGGACACCCTCTCAAAGGGTGAACAAGGACGATGACATATCGGTATGGGGGATAATATCAAAATAAATACGACTATACGGCTATTTCGTAAAAGTCACGTAGTGCTTGCCTTCACAATCAACTTAAAAGTGCCAAAAACTCTATCATGCGAAATGTTCATTTAGAATATCTTTCAAAATCGAATGGACAGTACCTCCAGCATGCTCATTCAGCCATGAGCACATCCTCATCGGCGAGATCGACCACGGCAGGAGCCTTAATTGATAAATCAATTGATATGACCGAACATATATTCATATTCGAAAATATATTAAAATATATTGATATAAAAATTCAGAACTTTTATTAGAATTAGAAAAAATTTGCTATGCACCGTTACAGTCGCCTTACGTGCCTACACCGTAACCTCCGCCGTAACGACGGAGACGCGGCGGAGGAGGTTACGTAAGTCAACTGTAACGATGCAGTGGAATGTAACTTACAGTGGACGTAGAAGGTCGATTGGCTTCGATCGCAGCCATCGTCACTTCAAACGGTAAATCGCCCTGAATTATCAATAATAATAATAATAATAATAATAATAATAATAATAATAATAATAATAATAATAATAATAATATTGTTATTATTATTATTATTAAAAAATAACTGTGTGCCAATTACCTTATATTGCCTTTTTAAATATTATCTATTGCTTTATTGCATTCGTGAAACCTGAATGTGCCCGTGGTCACAATACCATTCGGTCGTTTTGCTTTTGCGGAGCCATAAATAGGATATGGCTCGGCAAAAGCAAAACGACCGAATGGTATTGTGACCACGGGCACATTCAGGTTTCACGAGTGCCACAAAGAATTGGACAATATTGACAAAGGCAATAGAATGAGCAAACGGTAATCAAGATCAAACTAGAACAAATCGCACCTTGACAATCTTGTCAGCCAATTGCATGAGAATGAGACCGAGTAGATTGCGTCCTTGGGCTACGGTAGGCGAGGTGGAGATCGATTCTGCATCCAGTGGATACGTCAGAGGGATCTGTAAGTAATGGAGGATGATGGAAACGGTAAAAAAAGTAAAGGTACAACCGGTATTCAAGGCACACGAAGTCCTGCGGGTGATCACTGCTAGGGCAGTGATAATGATGGAGGTCTATAGAAAAAGAGGACAAAATCAAAATCGGTTGTTTGGTTCCTTTCGAAGGACAACGATTTTCGTTGAAAATTTGGCAAAATTCGAGGAAGAATTAAGGGATTTTAAAGGTGGTTAATACTGCCTCTATCCGCATTCTAGGATACAAATCGTTCTAATCGATAATGTCTTGCACGACTACCGTATACCTGCAGTTTGGCGCCGCTCTTGGCGAGATCATCGGCCCATTTGTGCACAAACTGGACGCGCGTGCCACTACCAAAGATCGCAT
Organism: Parapristionchus giblindavisi; assembly: GCA_943737045.1. Classification (NCBI taxonomy): domain Eukaryota; kingdom Metazoa; phylum Nematoda; class Chromadorea; order Rhabditida; family Diplogasteridae; genus Parapristionchus; species Parapristionchus giblindavisi. The sequence continues at coordinate 24,364 of CALSFV010000292.1, read as the reverse complement.
CACCCGCGTACCTGAACAGAGGACTACTGATTTGAGGATTGAATAATTATACTAATAATACTACAATAAGTATAATAATTATACAAATAATAATAATAATAATAATTAATCAATATCGACTAACGTGTGGACGATAATCTTCGAGGCGGACGAATGGAGCAGTTCTCGCATCTCCGCACATTGTGTCGCCTGTAAATAATAATAAAGATTAAGTTGATTAACCTTAATCGAGAAAATGTAATCATCGTCTGCAATACTTCATCAGTCGCATGATCTACCGTAATCTCATCATGTACCGTACCTTGGCAGTCATAGCCCTCTGTGTTGCAATCACTCCTCCCTCACGCCGCCATGCCTCTACCGTTGGCTTGTCCACCTGAACACAGTTACAGTAATCTTCAAGATCTTACAGTACTCGAACCAATCGATAAATAATTCAATTGCTACCGTACCTTGTTCTCCTTGAGGAATTTCCTCGCGAGTGCGCCAAAGCTCTCGCTTCCCTTGTCGGTCGACGTTGCGGGCTGAATAATAATAATAATAATAATAATAATAATAATAATAATAATAATAATAATAATAATAATAATAATAATAATATTTACCATAATACATACCATAATATTTAATAATCAATCAATCATTTCCATTATACTTTAAGTTACTGGCATTTAATATTTTGCAGATTATTGGCGCCATCGATAAATCATCGTACCTGCTCCGGAGCATCCTCCTTGAATACCGTAGCCAGAAGTTCGTCGGCCACCCTTCCATTGCAGAGCTGACGAACCTGTAGGAAAACAATCAAATATACGGCATTATTTCCGACGGTCACTGTAATTAGCCAACCCTTTTTGCGTTAGAAAATCTCTTATTTTTTTCAAACTTAATAATCGATAAATCAATACCTTCTCAATCTGATAGAAATGATCCACGCTTCTGTAGATGAGACCATCGATCACGATTGGGAACTAAAATTGAAAATATATATATATATATAAATAATATTATTCTCCCCAATTTTAATTTCTTGTACTCTTCTTCGTTTATATCGTTTTTTACTTGCTGAAACATCTTCGCGATGTATGATAAATTAAATTAAATTAAATTACAATCTTTAAATATTATTCATTGGCCGTATGTATGAAGAACGGGAAAACCATTTTCCCGGAAAACGGTTTTCCGCTGTTCATGCATACGGTCACTGGTCTTCGTATACCACAGTATAAACGATAAACAAACCATTATACTGAATAAAGCAACAGGTTTTTGGGCGGTCAGGTTTTTTTTTTAATTTTCGGCTCAAATGCGGTCAGGTATTCAAAAAAATCTCCCAAATGCGCCCAGGTTTTTTTCGATTTTCGGCTCAAAATACCGTCAGGCTTCGTAGCCTGCAACGTACTTTTCGACCTATGCTATGAAACTAGTGGGTAAAGCATGACCGAACCTCGTGCTGTGTGGCAAATGTGCTCGTGAGACCCTGGAAGCAGACGAGATTCTCGCCTCTCACCACGAACGACTTGGACGGAGCAGATGATGGAATGGACTTGAACTGAAATTAATTAATGTATTAATATTTTTATGTGACAAATATTTATTCAATAAACACAATTATGGAATCACGTTGCAATGCGTGAACCATTTATTTGATGCATATTACATCCTTGGTCCATGAAGCAAGCAGAATATAAAAACAATCTACGAATTGAAGGCATAATTGGCAAGAATTATTCACCTTTGACGTAAGATGAATCGATAACTTAGGGAACGATAAATAAATAAATAAATAAACTTACAGGAATATCCGTAGATTGATTAGCTCTCTTGCGCATGTGGCCTCTTCTCTTGTTGCCCTACAAGAGCACGTTCGATTGGTCAATCAATAACACGATAACTACGGTCACCAAGAATCGGAAAAAATCAATAAATCTACAGTACCCTATCCTTTCCGTGTACGCCCTTCTTTGGACCATCTTTGTTCGTTTTCTGCTTAGCGGATGACGACGACACTGGCTTTATGCGAGAAGGAACGTAGGTACTGTAATCGATCGGGTAAACTTATTACCAAGATATACAGTAATCAATGACCACCGTACTTATCAGGGGCGGGCGAATTGCTCAATGCCTCAGGAACGTATTCTCTGAAATCAAAACAATGTTGAGGCAATCAATGAATAATTTAAAAGATAAATCAATAAACCAACTCGTTCGTCTTGTTCTTCTTGCCACCATCCTGGGTACGTCGCTGCTTGCTTTTGTTGCTGCCTTTGGACTTGCCCAAATTCGTGTTGGCTGCAAGATAAATATTTTAACTAATCCTTTACTACACAGATATTATAAAACAACTACAACAGGGGATGAAGATAATATAGAGTGCATAAGTATATAAATTTATTATTATTATTATTATTATAGTATTAGTGCACATATTTCATCGAGGCGATTAGCTCACAGTTTCTTTGAGGACGCCCAGAGCGATAGCCTCCGCTAAGAGGTTGATAACGATTGAAGGAAGCACCATCTGAAATATGTGCTGTGTTATACATAGATTTCCTACACCTGCTGAGTAATTAAATAATAAAACGTTTAAAGGTAGGAAAACCATTAACTTTTGATTCAGAATTCGGTTAATATTGTGATGCTCGTGTTTGTTTAGAAGGCGGTAATATAATCAATTAAATATAATATTTATGGTTAAAACCAACTTCCGAACCCATCTTGAGGTTGCCAGATACGGGAAAGGGAAGCCATAGGATTCACTGGGCGAGAAGACAACAACGGTTCGTAGCTTGGCTTAAATAATTAAACCTATTAGATAAATCAAAATTTATGTATACAGCAGTAGTGGCATGAGAGCCCTCCTAGCCGATGATAACTAGTTTGAAACAACTAGTGAAGTCTAAGCAGATATCACAGGCAGTAACAACTATTAAGCAGTCGTTGTGTTTAGATTGAATAACAAGAAAGTACTTCTAACCGGTGCGTAGCGAACTTGTTGTATCTGTGGTTGAACAGGCCACATGGAGCTGAAATCAAGAGCGTCCTCACACATTTGACTAGGTATAATAATATATTAATAAAAGGTATAATAATATAATAATAATAAGGTAGATTCAAAAACCAACCTGATTGACTGTTGACCGGTCCAAGAAGAGTCATTGGAGCCGTATTGGGATGAACCGTAGGGCGCGATGCCTCTGTTACCACGACTACTACCGGCGAACGATCCGAAATACGACATTCTACAATGAAAACCATGGAATACAACAAGATGAGCGGAAATTTGAGAGCTATATATGGGTTATTTGTTCATAGCTCGAAGTTACAGGCTACTCGCGATAATTACTGACAATAATTAAAAGTATTTGAAAATAGGAAAAGCGTGGAAATTAACAAACAAAATAATTAGAGCAACAAGTGACCGTGGCCAGAAGATACGGTATGCTTCAGGACTATCATGAACTGATTTATTTTCAGAAAATTGGTCTAGATTATCATGAACTGACTAATTTTCCGAAATTTGTAGCAATTTTATAAATGTGTCGGGGAAAAAATCTAATTATTTGTTTTATTGTATTTGTTAAAAATTTTGTTCTTGATACATGTCTAAAATTAAATAAACGAATTCAACAAAGTGCGGGAATTTATGTATTTGCTTAATCTAATGAAATGGCCTAGCAGTGATCACCCGCAGGACTACGTGTGCCTTGATTGACGGGTTGTACCTTTACCTTTTTTTACCTAATGAAATGTGCTAATGAGTACCGTATTCCAATTCAGTTTTTTTGACAAAGATTGTTCAGTCGGAGTGTACTATAGCTATAGTATACTAAAACGATTAGCAATTTACAAAGCTACTCATTAGGGATGTCGGGTGTCTCAAATAACAGGCTTCATCAGAAGACTTGAATGTTAACGCCCACAGTGAATGTGAGGTACTCAATTATTCTGTCAGCGACAATCCATTGAAGTTTGCCGGTTTTATTTCACGTTTATCCAAAAACTAAAACTCTCACCAATGATTAGTCACTCCATATTATCAGATACTCGTTTGATAGTTTGAACGAGGAAAAGGAATGCAGCAGATGTTAAATAAGCGTCAATTTTCTCTGAATAAATTATACTAGTCTGTGCTGAGATTTCTCTGGCTACCTTTCCAAATCATGCGATCTTTATGTGCTGTTTCCTAAAGTTGAAAAATTCTTGAGAGAGTATATCTAACTAGACACTCTTTCGTCTGCAAACCAAACATCTTTTTTTTAGAAAAAGCCCTTGTCTATGAGAAAATGTTGTCAGATCGGAGAATATTCGCCTGACTTTTTTTAGTAGTAATATAGACAGAAAGACAAACTTTTTTATTCCGGCGCTAAATCCGCTAGTATTTTTTTTCCATTTCATGATATTCGTCTATTTGGTGCACGAGTTTATTACGGACTAGACATTTCAGGGATGATAAACTTTTTATCGGAAGTAACTTCTTCATTTCATACAATATTATTGTTAATGTTTTGTTCCATAGTCACACTAGGAATCCTTATACAAACACTCCTCTAGTATTTTTCCCTTCATCCTTCATCCAATCAAATCTTAATCACCATATCGGAAACCTTATTCCACTATACTCTTATTCATTCATCCCCTTACACCTATACCACTCGGTGCCCGTAGCCTCATCCCTCCTTCGTAGTGTGCCAACTACCGTAACCCACCGACAGGTACTAATCTACCGAAATGCCGCTGTTTACGCAGGAATCATTCGACGACCCCTTCGATGATCCGGCACTCGTCACTACCGTAATCCAATTTAATTTAATTTCAAATTTGCCGCTAGAAAATTCGTTGATGTTCAGGCATTTATGGACATAATGTGGCAGGACGAGAATGGAATGAGCGCATTGATGTTAGCTGCGAAGGACAATCGATTGTTGCATCTGAAAGGGATTTTGAAGGTTGCGATGTCGACGAATAGACTCAAACAGGTACACAAAGTGATTACGCTCTCACACTCTGTCCCTGCCAGAATTAACAGAGGAGGCCCGCCGCTAGTCTTACGAATTTCCAGAAATCCGCGTGACTGATTAGGATAAGCTCTGTTTTCAAGGCGTACCCCGAGCTAATTTTGCTAGTAACACTCTCTCGTAAAGATTTATAATATAGGACATTCAATTTTTAAAAATTGTGCAATTCTTGCCAAGCAAAAATTGGCAGATTCATTGTAGCGTTTCTTGCTGCTTACATCGTACCAGGGGTGGGAAAAATTTCCCGACCTTTCCCGAAATTTCCAGAATTTCCCGGACGTTTTCGGGAAAAGTTATTTCCCGATTTACCGACAAAAAATTTCGGGAAATTGGTTTCATGAAAAATTGATTTTTCGATGGAAAAATGATTGTGAGAGCAGTTTTCGAAAATTTTTCGTATATTTTGAGAAAGTAAAAGCAAAAGACGGTTTTAGCCATACGTGGGCGGCATTGTCGCAATCGACAACTTTTTTTAGCACCCGACCCACCCGATTTGAGAAAACGTGATAAGGTGAACAACTCGAGATTTAATTTGCTTGAATTTTACTGATAACAAATAAGTGATAAAATTATGATTATTTCTTTTGCCAGTCATCGTTAAATATAGCACATATTCGAGTACATTCGTTTTACTTCATGGTTCAGACCTATTCTGGGGGCTTTCGATGAGCAACTAACAAAAATGAATACGTGCGAATTTCTGCTAACTATGAGCAGACCAAGTGTATCTTTCATATATGCAAGAAAATCTCAGTTTTGAATAGAAAAAGTGATGTTGTATGAGCTTATAGCGAAAAATCAGATTTTCCCAAAATTTCCCGATTTCCCCGACTTTTCAATCCGGGAAAAATTTTTTTCCCGAAATTTCCCGCATACTTTGCCCTATTTATTGAGAAGAGAGGGAAGAATGGCATTGAAAATTTTCCCTTGACAAGGATTGCAGAAAGTTTCAAATGCACTTCATAAAACCTTTTTTTTATCGGAGCGAAGCAACTTCATTTCGATTCCTTGTAAATTATAAAATTTCATTTTACTGAAAAGATAATCCTTTTGCCAATTTAATTGTGTCTAGATGTAAGATGAAAATCACATTTATGTAGAAAAAAATATAGATACGTATAGTTCAAAAAAAATGCATTCATTTTTATTAATGTACTTTCATAATATTCAATAATTTAGTTCTTTCTCTTCAGTGTCTGGAACTTCGCAATCAGCAAGGAGAGACGGCTTCGGACATTGCCAGAGTAATTATCATTTCATACCTTTCTTTTGCAAGTTTTTCGCTAGTGTCGATACGTGTCTGTTCAGTGTGTAGAGATAATAATAATAATAATAATAATAATAATAATAATAAAATAAATAATAATAATTCAGAACCGAGGCCACCACGACATAGCCAAGATCATCCATAAATACGAGAGTGGAAGATACAAGAGGAGAAAGGTTGGGAAATTAAATTTTCAAACAAAATTCTAATCGATAATGAGGCATTTCTAGATATTTATTGAATTTTACATGATGATATTCATTTTTTAAACATATTTTTCACATTTTTTTCCTCAAAATCGGAATATTGCTTGGCGCTCGTATAGCTGAAAGTTATCTCGTTAGCGATAAACGTCAGTGAAAGGAGAGATGAGTCGTTGCCATCGAAACCTCGAGACATATATGAATGTAGACTATCTAATTGACAACGTTATCGACTTTCAGAACCTTTTCCTTGTCATCAACTTCTATGATCGTTTTTAGATAGAACAGGCTAATTTCTTGAAACTTTCACGAATGAAATTATGTCAGTTTAATGGGAAACTTGATTTATGCGTTCAAAATCTCATTGTCTGAACTTATGCAAATTTGTATTAGAAGCCAGACGGTTTCTGTCAGTCTTAAAGCTCTGCTATAAAATACAAAGTTCACACATCTGAAGAATCTGAAAAACATTGCTAGCTGATTTCGAATTCGTGTTCATACATCATTATGAGTAAAACAGACACCTGAAAACAACAGTGAAACTATTTTATCCATTACGTTCAAGTCTGAAGTCTGATCAGCACTCATTGTCAATTATAAAACGATAAACACGTAGTTTCACTGTTTACCATTGCTCTGGTGCTTGTCAGTGTCACTATGAATTTAATCAATGTAGAATTGAGAGTGCTTTGTTAGTTAAGTTACTGTACATTTAACATAGCGCCCCAAAGCTTGATTGAAACACTATTCTTACTTTGTCTGACAACGAGAGATTTTTCAAAACTAACAATTCGCGAAATATCTACTCTTCATATGATTTTTAAGTTTTAACATTCAAATGTATCTTGCACTTGTAATATTCTCTTTGCACACTTTCCTTCATTATCTCCTCTCTGTCCAAATAAATATAATTCTCTGCGATAAATTCATATGCCTGCAGCTACTTATTAGTGACAACGACTCATTCTTTCTCCTTCGCTCTGTCTCACTCTTTCACTCTCATTCTATCCACGTTTTATCACACACTCTATCCCTTTATTCCTTGTTGTTCGAATTGATTCAAACTAGGCAAAGAGCGACTGCTACTCTCCTTTTCTTTATCTGAAGCTTGCAGACTTTCATTATCTTCAACAGTTCGTTTTTGATCGTCCCTGAACAGATTGTTGTAGAGAATATTCCTACTTCATACATCAACGAACCACTTCAGTGCTAGACATCTAAACCCACCTGCAATGCAATAGGTGCATGTGTTCATGTCTTATTGTTAATGAAATATCAATCATTCCACATTTTCTATATCCCAATTGAATTAATCTATCCTATTCCAGTCAGAACAGTCAGAAGTTAGTTACCATCTTTTCTGTTTTCATGTAGTGTAAGATAACCTATTGAATATCATATTTGCCATGCCCACGCTTTTTCTCGGTATCACTCATCCAATTATCATCATTATTATCACTACCATACTATAAAAGTGGGCGGAGTCTTAAATTAATACCTGCGCATCATTATGCGAAATCACTAGGGGCATTGAGGCACAAGGTAAAGCTCCCATGTCTTCCCGTGTAGTAGTCGATATCTTTTGATATTATGCGCCTTGCTCAATTTCTCTTTTTATTGAATTAGAGCGCAAATAATATTGATCTTTGCTTTTTATTTGCTGGTAATACTGATCTTCTTATTTAACACTGGTCATATTTTTATCTACAGAAAATGAGGTTTTACAAAAACCGTAGAGCACGTTCGAAATTGCTAGACTTACTAGACCATTATTCATTAATTCATTATTCCCACGTTGCACTGGGAAGGTTGTAAACAATAAATTCACACGATGTTTGTCACAAGTTTGATTACGTGCCAGACTTTTCATTAACAAAACTACAGTGACTGAATAAACATCATTCAAACTTGGATATTTCTTTTGAAGTCTTTTTTTTCAAAAAAAAGTTTTCTCTCCAGTTGAGTCACCTTATAACATAAAAGCGTTGCAATTTCAATGTTTTATTTACCTTATTGCTTCTTTTTACAATAGTAGAATATAAATAAGCCTGCAAAAATTGCAAAATAAGAGTTAATTTTGTCATCCTAATGAAGTTTTCTACTCGTACCTTCAGAGAACCTCTCGTTCGGTTGCCAGGGAGATGGCTAGCAAGTACAAGACGGCCTCTGGTGTTACCTCCGAAGACGACGTCGTTCTGGAGATCGACGTGGGTTGCTTTTAAAAAAATATTATTAAAATATTATTAAAATATTAAAATATTATTAAAAATACGTTCACCATTACCCATGCTTTGGATTTACCCATTTCCCATTAATCATAGTATCAATTTACCCAGTTATCCTTATAATTAACAATTGGTTAAAGGGACCGAAACCTTTGTCAACGGTCTCTTCAACGTTCTACGCTCTCGCGTTGTTAGAGAACAGTGAAATAGTGTGCGCAATGTAGAGACCATTGAGAGAGGTCACTCTCCCTTCAATACGGTCTAACATTACCCATGCTTTGGATTTGCCCATTTTCCCATTATCCATAGTATCAATTTACCCAGTTATCCTTATAATTAACCATTGGCTGACCTTATTTATTTATTTATTTATTCAGAGTCTGACTCCGCCCCCTCCGACATCTTTCATGTTCCGTCCCATGGGCTTGTCTCGACAGAAAATTCCCAATGGAACGAGACAACAACGAAGTGCAATAAGTCGATCGAGGTTTGTGGGTCGGGGAGTTCTTATAAGATGACTATGACTAATGTTCGCATACAATTCGAATCGGCCTGTGATTCAGCTTTTCTCAGCGGTTATCTGGTCAGAAAATCGAATGGTACATGTTTTCCAGAACTTGCTTACATTAGTGCACTTTTTTTTATTTAAATGCACACCCCAAGCTAATTTTACTCTCCGCATTGGCAATACTCTCTCGCAGACAAATAAAGCGAGAGAGTATGACCAGAGCGGAAATTAGCTCGGGGTGTCGCTTTAAGATCAGCCCATCTCGCTCGAATGCGTCAGAATACTCAATCGATAGACGATGATGACGAAGAGCCTCGAGTGACGATTGACGAACAGAATGTGAGTGGTGACTTGTGCGGAAGGCACACCGCAAGCTAATTTGAAACTATCCAATCTGGTCACGCTCTCTCGCTTTATTTGTCTGCGAGAGAGTATTGCCAGAGCGGAGAGTTTGGGGTGTCCCTTTAAATATTCAAGTTAAGTAATGTTATTAGACCTTAACGCTAATTAAGCTTAATTAAGTACTTTAAGTTGCGCCGTCGCGGTATGTCCGAGTCCGGCAACGGTATCATGCACAATATCTCGGAGAAGTTCCGAACATTGATGAGGGTTCGTTTTATGTGTATTGAGCATTAGATACTACATCTATATCGGATCTTTTTAAATATTCCTTCGAGGAGATCATGTGGCAATTACAACAGCTCGCATCATTAAAATATAGATCTTCTCCGGTAGTTCAAAGCTAGCAGTTTACGTCAATGACTTGAAGTTTACTACTAGCGAAGGAACATTTGACGAAATGCATTACAGTATTCTACACCACTTTAATTACATCTAACTAGAAGTAGACTTACAAGTGGGACTGATAAGTAGACTACTAGTTTTGAAATACCAGAGAGGAATCTCTCGCCATGAAAACGCCGATAAATACTCATTTCCAGTTTTCGAACCAAGATCATTCCAATCATGCGCATTTCTCTGATGAACTCTGCGACAACAACAAGGATGGATTACCGGGTAATTTTAATATTTTTTAAATATTATATATTTATTTAATAAAAAATTTTAAAAAGTGGAGTTCCTCGAACCATCCGGCAAGTGGCAGGGAAAGGCGCACTATTTGAAAATTGAGGAAATTCGGAAATAGGTTTCGAATTTGCGACAAATGGGCGCGCGAAGTTTAAAAAATATAATTTTCACATTTACATTTAATGTGCATGCCTGTTTTTTCTTGTACATCTATTAATACTATTAAAGGTGGACTCCCGCGAATATTTTCGTGAACAAACTGTGAAGACAGAATGATAGCAAAAGTTATTCTACATACCGTACACTATTTATTTTATGCTAATTCAACTTATTGATCGCTAGAATCATGAATGAATCATGCTAGCAAACTCAGGCAATGGCGCGCTTTTTGAAAATACGAAAGTTCGGCAATAAGATTTGAACCCGCGACCATGCGCTTTCAAGTCAGAAGTTATACCACTACGCTAAGGGAACGATATGTAGTCTCCCTATCTTCTTGCATATCACTAGACACTTGCGTAAGCGAGATGTAAGAGATTTGCATGATCATTCGCGGGTCTCCACCTTTAATTTAATAATAGCCTAATTTCAGGTATCCCGTCCTCTTCCGCAACGACTGCTACAGTAAGATCAGACGACGATGATGGTGGTGAGTCCCTTTAAGGATCTTAAAAGCATCCCACAAGCTAATTTCACTCTCCGCATTGGCAATACTCTCACATAGACAAAGAAAACGAGAGAGTGCGGCCAGAGCGGAGTGTTTCATATATGATTTTGGGTAACAGACGAAATGTTGTGTGAAACGAAGAGACCGCTGAGACTTTTCATAATTCATGTCATTTTACCTGTTGGAGTTTATTTTTGAAGATTAATTAAATGACTTTTGCAAAGGTCGTGCATAATGCATGATATTTGAAATAATGGTCGTAGGTAGCGAACGGAATAATAAGACTGTTACGGTTGGTAATAAAGAGCTGTTGTAAATATTAGAAAAGTACTTTTGTATGCGGTAGGGATTTTACATTTTATTCCCTGAAAACATATTCGAAATATTGAATTTTTTTGAAAAACACTTGCCAAAATAAAATATTTGGTCGATATGCAAAATTCGTCCAAAGTGTTTGCCCATACTCTTTACATGTGTCTATTGTTTTTTATTGTATTTGATCGGAAAAATCTCATAACAATTAACAATACAATTCAATTCAGTATTCAGATAACAATAACGTAACACTATTCAGACTTCCGTTCTACCCCTTGGTCAAAGGATGCTCGACCCAATCTCTCTGCCTCATACGACTCACCTGGAGGTTGCTATTCTTTGCTTTTTCGAAAAATACGGAAATAAGGAAATTTGAAACGAAATAGTCTTTTGGATGAAAATATTTACTCCCTCTGAACATGAAAAGCCGCTATAATATCAAATTTTATGTTTATGTAGTATATATCATGTATGAAACTGTTGAAACACATTACAGGTGTTTTTTTCCTGCTTTGACCCCATCTACATATGACATGTAGAGAGGATAAATTATTATCATTATCATTATTATTACAGGCCAAGGTCCATCGCTAAAACTGCCCCCGATACTGGCTCTACGACGTCGCACCGCCTCACACGAGAGGGCAGAACGATTCGTTGTTGCCGATTGATTCATCGATCGATTCATTTTTTTCCGGTTACCGTGTAACCCATTCGAATATGTATACTGTAAAATCTATTGAATTGAAATAAACGACTCCATCTTCCCAACCATACATTTGGTTATATCCTTCGTATACTCGATTATTCAGTGTGCACTCATTACTTATCTGTAGTATTCCCTTTAACTTATCTATCAATTGCATCAAATAAATCTTCATATAGAATATAGACATTGGTGGATAATCCGGATTTATTCTACGCATATGCCCCTAGCTCTTTAACCTCCTTTTCCATCTATTTTCGTGATTCTTCGGCTATTTTGGTATGGTTCCTCTTGAAATAGAAAGGAAGTTAAAATAGTTCAACTAGTTTGACATCATTCGCAAGTAGACAAATACACAGGTACATGAGATTTGATCTTTGAAAGAATAAACTAGGTCGCATTCCTTTAATAAAACAAGAAATATTCCAAATTTCCAAAGACGTGACCTATGTTTTTCCTAAAGTTTGTTGCTTATTATTTGTAACGTATATTCTCCATGTAAACATGTTTTTCGCATAAATCTTAATTTATAATCTTTATGCATGAATGATATTTGGCTAATAAAGGTTGTTCGATAATATTTTGAGAGTAGAAGCAGATCGTATATTATGGAATATGGCATGAAAAGGGATATATAAGTGTAGATGCCCACGACAGTTTCAGATGAACAAAGAGCGGTATGATTTTTAACATTTAAAAAAAATTATTTTTTTTTAATAGCCTGAGGGCACAAACAGGAAGTTTCTGGTGTTTTGTGTAATAAGGGCCGGTGACACTCCTAACACCCAAGTGTGGACACTCAGTTCTCATTGCTAGCGCACGTGTCCGGGGGTGGTCGAATATGATCGAGTCTTAGGGAACAGGCCTCTTAACAGTGAGCCGTAGGAACTCAAAAGAAGGTTCAGGTTACCGTAGTCTTTTAACTCCATTTAAACCATTTCATCAGCTAGTTGACCTCTGTAACTAAACATCGAAAAATCCTTAATCCCCAGGTACGTTCCCTCGTACTTTGTTCCTTGATAGCCTTTTTATTCCCGTAAGGTAGGGTAGCAACGATAATCCGATCAGTTCCGTTGATGGAACGGACTCGTACAGGGATTGTCTTTAGGGGATTTGACGTTGTCCCCGAAATATCCATGACATGGTTGGATTAACTTTTGATCAATGAAACGTGAATGTTGTATAGAAGTAGCTACTTTTCTAACAGAAATTAGAGAAAATACGGCTCTTTTTGGCTCATTTTTGCTTTTATTCTATTTATTTTTCTATTCATGTAAACTAAATTGAAGCTGTAATAACTCAAACGTGAACGACACTGTCTCTTCTAGTTCTTTGTACCAAGTAGCCATGGAAAAACGCAAACGGACGCATGTCATAATGGATATATCTTTGGTTTGATGATTTTTCTCAATGAGGAAACAAATAAGGAAGTGTTACCATAGCGAATTACGTATTTTCATAGTGCATTACGAATTACGCGAATCACTTTTTTTCATTTTTTCATAGTTTTTCATAGTCATAGAATTACGTATTTTGCATGGTAAGAAATTTGTTGGAGTTGCAGTTCATGTCTGTCGTTCACTATGCAGATCACAATACGTATGATCATAGTGATTCTAGTGATTCAATCACGCTCGACGCTCCCCACCAACGCCCCCTCTATAAAGTTAACGTCAACGTCCTCTTTAATATGTATGTACAATCACCAGTAAAATTTTAGAGAACCCTGTAAATGTTATGTATCTTCTCCTCGCAATGTTTCACCGTTGACAGTGAACAAAAAATAGCGAAAGAAATGTTTCGTACACTTTTTTGTTCACTCTTCATTTTCTCCGAAGTCTTTACTACGTTAAATATTGCCTGAATGGTCTATGATTATATGTAATTGATCTTATTGAATAATAATAGTATAATAATAATAATAATAATTTATTCACGTCTAGCGATCATCGCTAGTTTGGGATGGAACGAGTAAAGTCATTGAATATCACGGAAATCATATCATTCAGATTATTGATGAATATTTATTTATTTTGGACATCGTTGAATCATTCAGCCATATTCTATCAATTTTCGGATATTTCGAATACCTATAATCTCATCATTTCCCATCTCCGTGTATTCTTTTAAAATCCTTGTCCTTTCCTATACTACGTCTTTCTTCTTCGTCTTCTTCCTCCTTTCTCGTTCTGTATCCATGCCCATTCTCCGTCGCTACCAGTCTTCTTTTCTTCTCTTCCCTTACATCTGAACCAATCCGAGAGATCCTCACCACATTTCGAGACGATCCCGATCTAGCCCACAAATATTTGTTTCCACACCCATCGGTGCATTCCGACTCACCATTCGCTTGCTGCCAGCGATCATATATAGCCACCATTTGATCTATATCTGCTGGGATTGTTTGCCTTTCTGCATTTAGTCTCTAAGCCAGACAGACGCTAGACAGAGCTTTCTGAACTTAATTTAATTTAATTTTAATTTAATTTATCTTTTTTTAGAACTATCCAATATTATTCATACTCTAATGATTTTTTTATATGTAATGTTAGTGTCACTTCGTTTCGTACACAAATATATAATCAAACCTTCAGTAATGTCCATTGGTTATTAATTAATTTTGATCATTGAGGTGGAAAACTAAGTCGTTTTTCGTTTTCCGTCCATTAAAGGGAGAGTGACCTCTCTCAATGGACTCTTCATTGCGCACACTATTTCTCCGTTCTCTAACAACGAGAGAGCGTAGGCCCCTGAAGAGACCGTTGACAAAGGTTTCCGTCCATTAAGGTTGTCTTTTCTATTAGCTACGGCTGTTGTCCACTCGTTCTTGGTATCTTTCTTAGTCTGTCTCATCTACCTTTTAGTTCCTTTTCTCTTCTCCGCTCTTCTAAATTGTTTTTCCTCTTGGAAGCCACTTTTCTCCTACGTTAATGAGGCCTATCGGTAGAGGGACGGGACTATCACTACCATTTCCAGTCATCGGAAAAGACTTTAAAATAAACTGATTCACTGCTTTACCGGACAGACAACTTTCTCTTTATTTCTTCTTCCTCTGCGCAACGAATTGATCGTCATTCTAAAAAGGACAAAAAGGTGTAAATGAATGAATCATTGAAAACTTCTTTCAATGAATATCATGATAATGTCACGTACAATAAGTGCACCCTTTTCCTCTAAATCGCCTAATGACAAATATTTCTATGTGTTTTGCTGCGAGTTTTCCGCAGTTCAGCATATTCCAATGAGGAAAAATAGATGCATATTGCGCTTCTATTTTTCTTTTTTTACCGAGATATATTTTGACGGTCATTGTGAGTTCTGCCTTGTGGACCATAATGGCAGAATTACAGATATACCTACTCAATCAATATGTAACAATTTCTTTTAAAAGCTTTAAAACAGTGGCATTAACCTCGATTTAATCTTTGTCCGAACCAAACATGCCTACAAGGAGCGAAACCTCTCAACAGTTTCTTCACAACTCGTTTCACTCTTTGCAAAAGAGTACAATGAAATAGTGTGTGCTATGAAGAAACTCTTGACAATATAATACGCTCTAATCGGTTATTATCCCACATCTTTCACCCAAATTCTCCGCTTTCATATGTGTCACCGATCTTCTCCCTTACCCAACCATGCTTTCGGAGTTAATTCAGTGATCAATATGCGAAATCGATAGTTTATTTAATTTAATTATTTATTTAATTATTTATCATACAGCGCGAAGAAGTTTCAGCAAGTAAAAAACGATATATTGAATAAATAATGAAGAAGATTTGCGCAAGGAAATATTATAGAATGGGGGAGAATAGACAATAGTTGCACGATCTGACCACACTCTCTCGCAGACAAGTTAAGTGAGAGATTGTCTCTGATACATGACACGTGCTTTGACGAGTTCAATCAAGAATAGTGGAAAGCTTGATTCAAGCATCATCTTACTTTCGATAGTGCACCCGATCTGTGTTTTTCCTGTTTCGCGCCACCAAAAAAGGCTTCGTACTTTCAATTTCTTTATGAAGCAACAGTGATTGTTGTGTCTATCTGCTTTTACTTTTCATTTCATTTCTCTTCTCGATCATTTCGAGCTTTTTTCATTTTGTAGCTAGTTTGACAGCTATTGCATTCTCGCTTTCGTCGATCGCAAGAGAGTTTGGTCAGATCGAAGAGTATAATTACCAATCCTCATTTTATATCAATTATTTTCATTTATTTATTTTGGCTAAGAGCGTTTTTCCCCGAAAATTTGCGCTCTTGAAAATCAATCTTTCAAAATGAGCTCAAAGACCAGTTCAGTTCTATGCCTTCTATTGAACCTTCTAACAAACTAACAATAACTTGTAAATAGCTTTAATTACTTCGTTTCTCGAAATAATTCTGCAATTTTTAAAATTTTATTTCTTATATAACATATAACAAATCAGGAATATTTTCCTATTGTCCGTACAAAATACATTTGATTATTTGGTACGGTAGTAGCCACAATGAATTTCGAGGGAAAGGGGGTTGGTCGATAGAATATTTCTGCCTTTTGCAGCTAGTAGCAAGGCAATTTCACAAGTACATTGACATTATTAATATTCTCGAATGAAATCTCCTTTTTCGTTATTCTGATATGATGATCTGCTCGAGCTTCCAATCCATCTAAATACACTGATAATTGTATTGTTTACGTTTGTGACCAAACAAGGGCTTATCTTCATATCACCTATTGATAAGCATGATACACTCACATAGACCACAGCACACAACTTGGAGAGGGTGTGGCTTGATAGTCAGTAATATATATTATATAGTCATCGTATATGCTATGGAGATTGTGCGCAAAATGTTTCAGTTGTATGCGATTTTCGCGACCATAGTAACTTTTGTATACTCCTCTATGTTTCAGAAATATGTGCTGGCTGAGAAATCAGTAAATAATAATTTTTCCATTTACTTTATGTTTGTTGTCTTACTCATTTACTCTTATTTCTTACTCAGATGTCATCGTACTTTGCTATACCATATTTTAGATTTCATCAATATCAATTGTAGTCTAGAAAAGGAGGGAACAAGTGAAAAAGTTAAATTAGCATTTCAAGCTCAGAGTAAACAATTGGCCCATTTTCGCTCTGGCCACACTATCAATTTCTCGTGAGATAGAAATATAAGCGAAGAACCTCAAAATAGATTTTCATTATTTAAGCAAGTAGCAATATGGCTACGGCAAATAATTAATGTTATAAAGGGTAGATTCTCATTTTTGCATTAATCATGGATAGCATGCCAATCATGGCGACCTTTTTATCATTGTCATCTTTTCTCTTTTCTAGAATGACGCGAATTTACTTGTGAGTAACTTTCCATTCAAATTTATTTACATTTCGAGAACCTCTACCATCTCTTTGTGTCGTTCTTTTCAAGCAAACCTTCTGTGTTTTTCATCTTTTAAACAATTGAAACAAATTTACCATAAAGTTTACGGATGTGAAATCAGAGAAAATAGCGAAATAATCGGCAACACTCGATAGTTCACTTACTCCACTGTAAGTACGTTATGGTGATCTAATTTGTGCGAACTGTACTTGATCGTCCTACACGTCCAACAAAAGAACCTGTTAGTTGACACGAAGGTTACCCTTTACTCCATTCTCGCCTCGTGTCTTATTCTCTCTCCCACTCATCGTTTTTTCGCACTCTAACTGTACATAGTTTACCTCCGATCACTAACCTATTCTCGCTTTTTTCTTTTTTTTTTAATTGTTGCCTTATTTTCTGATTGGCGATGTAGAATTTCATTTGAACGTACGCAGACCCTGTCACTGTTTATGCAAACTCTTGGATATAAATTCGTAGTTGAGCGCATATTTCGATTCTCTATTTCTTATTCTGCCCTCTCCCTGGTCACTCCTTCCTTAAAAGGGCTGACAACTTTGTCAACGGTCTATTCCGCGCTCTACGCTCTCTCGTTATTAGAGAACAGAGAAATAGTGTGCGCGATGAAGAGGCCATTGAGAGAGGTCCCTCGCCCTTTAATCATTCGCGTCGCAAGTGCACATTCTGCGCATATGCCTAAACCTCCCCAATGTACTCATACATTCTCATACATTAATCATACATTCTCTCGCAATCATACATCAATAATCAATAATCAATAATGATCAATAATCAATAATGATAATCATAATAATAATCAATAATGCAATCAATAATCATACATTCTCTCGCAGACAAATAGTGAGCGATTGTCTCGCATTATACGTGCTTATAATTAGAGAGTTCGAGGCTTTTCGTCAATCAAGGTCGTCGAAAGCTTGATTCAACCATCTTATTGCTTTCGATAGTGCACCCGATCTATGTTTTTCCTGTTTCGCGCAACCAAAAAACCTTCGTACTTGCCATTTCTCTAAGAAAAAAACAGCGATTGTTATGTCTCATTTTCCTTTTCACTTCGTTCCTCTTCTCTAACATTTCGCTCTTTTTTCATATCATTTCTCGATGTTGCCCTCACGCAAGTTTGACAGATATCCTTGCTCTCATGCGCTTTATTCGACAGAGAATTTGGTCAGAGCGTTTATTATAATTAGCCCTCCTTATTTTATAATATTCTCTAATAAATTCTTCTTCCTCATTCTTCTTATACGATCTGATACACTCTGATAATTATCACGGGTCTCCGGTAAAAGTGTAGCTAGCCCTGCCACTATGACAAATTTTTCCTAGTGGCATAGCCGGCCGTTTTTGCTACACTTTTATAGGAGACCCGTGTTATATTGTGCACGTGCATGAGTAAACTATGGCTTTTGTCCATATCTATTGATAAGTATGAAACATTTCCTAATACCATAACACTTTTCCATTCTATTCTGGACTTTGTCAGTCTATGTTACAACCAAATCAATTGATACATCAACCACACTCCACCAATCAAATCGGTTAGATCAATGTTTGGCATGTTCAAGAAAGACGAGCGATAGAAACGTATTCATCAACTACTCTTATTGAGTGTAGCGGTTCGAGTTGTTGCAATGTGTGGCAATTACAGTTTGTAGAAACTCTTTTCTCATTTTGATCTGGTGTTCGCGAAGCCTCTTTCATCAATAGTGAATTCTAACCACCAACTGATCTTTGATCTTTGATCTTTGATCTTTTGCTCTCAGAACACCCAATATCATGCAAATCCTTGAATCATCGATCAATCGGTAGTATCCATATGTTCCGCAATATATTTGCCCAAGTGAAAAGTATACTCTCTGCGTGTGGGGAGACCAGTTCTGATTCTTTAAAAGAACAGTGACAACTAGTCAGTGTTCATGATCAGGAGTAATCATCGATTAAGTAGGGAAAGTCATGGATACAGTTATGATACCTTAAAGGCAAATCAAGAGCTAATTTTTTAAAGACACTGAAACCTTTGTCAACGGTCTCATCAACGCTCTACGCTCTCTCGTTGTTAGAGAACAGAGAAATAGTGTGCGCAATGAAGAGAGGTTACTCTCCCTTTAAATCTCTTCGCTCTCGTAATGCTCTCTCACTTTCTTTTTGTCGACGAGAGAGCGTTGCCAGAACGGAGAGTAAAATTTGCTCGGTTGTGTCTTTAAAGAAGCACAGTCAAGATATAATGATTTGAAATCACCCGTTTATACCAAGCACTATCTTTGTCGACAAGAGGGGTATTAGATCTTTGGAGCAAAATACGCAATATGTGATTGTTAGTTTGAATCTAGACTCACTAAACAGAGTATTGACCGTATTAAATACACTTGTTTATTTAGTACGAGAGTGGCTAGCCACAGTCACAATGAATTTCTATGTTTAGAGAGAGTGTCCATCTTGGATAGCAAGTAGATCAGAGAGAGCGCGAGGAGGGAAGGGAAACAAAGGGTGGATGATCGATAGAATACTTCTGCGTTTTACCAGCCAGTGGCAAGGAACAAGTACATTTTCTGCGGACAATAAGGAATATCTTTACGATGCAATAATGTTTGAAAGACTTTTCGAGCAGTTCATTGCTGAAATGTGATATTTCTAGATTAGTACAGTACTTGAAACATATTCCATTGAAGTGAAACATATGAAGAATGAAAATGAAGATTTTAATTGAAATTAAAACCATTAAATATGCAAAATAAAATTACATGAACAAGTATTATAAAATTGACCTTATAAATAATAAACATGGTAGTGTTGTTCCTTAGGAACTTAACAATAACACTCAAAACATTTTCTCAATTGTTACTCTGCATTAGAGCTTATTGCATGGAACCCAACCAATCCCCAAGTATACCTCATGGTTTTATGGAGCGTAACCGTCTGTCAACAGTGATCTCTTCGTTTCACACACGCTATTTCCTCATTTCTTTGTCAATGAGAGATCATAGTTCTATGAAGAAACAACTGATTGACAGTCTCTCCAACCAACCCTGCCTAACTATTTGTCAAGGTTGACCTAGATTCCTTTTACTATTAAACGAACGTGTGTATCATATGGGAGGTTTACCCCCACTGATTTCATTTTGGTTTCTATACAGATTGAGCTGCTCCGAAATAAAGATAGGGAGAAATGTCTTGCAGATCTTTTTCCAGAGCAAACCAGTACATCTTTTTCTCTTTTACTCGCAGTTGCTAAAGTTTCTTGTCGTATTCAGTGACTAGTTCCTCAATTTAATATTTAAAAATGTTATTTGATTAAGAATTTCCAATCTCATTGGAAATGTCCACCCATTCTCATAGATAATGAAGCGAGAGAGTGTGGATAACGCGGAGAGTTTCAAGAGACCGAGGTATTCCTGTTATCAGTTAGGAAATCCACCCATGATTCATTCCAAGCACACTGTCGCTTTGTAGTGATTGATATTTCACTGATGATTGTCTCCCTTTTGGTGAAAGTTTCGTCCTTTTCATTTGCGTCATGTATTTAATTAAGTCGTTATTTTAATTAGATCATTGTTGACCTTTTCCTGATTTGGTCTTATCTTCTCATAGTCGTTTCTCTTCAACTGATAGTCTATTAACTTAACTACTGCATGGTGTATCTCCGCTTTCATTAAGTTTTAGCTGCTTTCCGTTGTCACTGATGTTGATCATGCGAAGACTTACTAAATTGAACTTTGAACAAAGATCTCTATTACATTTATTAATAGATCTTTCAAAAAACACAAAAAACACGCGTTTCTAATGTGATCTTCAAAAACAAAAGGAAAAGAAAAGAAGGGAAAAATAGAAGAGAGTGTTGAAAAAGCGGAGTTTTCCCTTCATTTGATTCTTCGGAACTTAAAAATCTCATTTTGTGCATACGTTGATAAGAATATAACTAATGTACACTGAATCCCTTCATCTAGTATTATTACTTGCTATGAATAAATTGATTGATTGATTGATTGATTGATTGACTGACATTAATCCAAAGATGCGATAGATAACGTATATGGGCGATATCATGATCTTTGATCGAAGATTCGATGCTCCGACTGTTTTCAAAGAATGTCAGTAGCAACCAGATCTGTGGAACAAAGATTGCTTGCCTTGCCTACTGACGCTAATATCGTCAGTCTACGTTATCCCCCATCGTTAGTTTAGCCACGCGCCACCGCCCATCGATATGCATATTTATTTGTTCAGATTGGACGGTGAAAGGGAGGAAAGATTGAGGAAGCTTTGAAGCTTCCAAAGAATCTCCCGCCTAGACAGTCAAAATATCTATGAATCTCATCAAATGTCTCTTTGTATTCTTTAATTTTCATTATTCATGCCCACTGAAAATCCCCAACAAAAATTTCTTACTTGAATTTCTCCATCACAATCTTAATTATGATGGAATAACTTTCCCTGTGAGAAATAATTCCAGTTTCCTGAACTTTGAAAAAATCGTTCATAACAATTTTCGTAAACTAAAAAAAGTTGAGTCTGACAAGAGCAGAGAGTCTAATTCATTTGATGGTATACCCTAACCTCTCTGCCACCACCAGTTATTATATTTCGACTCCTCAAATTTCACCTCTCCCACGTACCCCTATTTGGCGAAATAACATGACTTCTCGCTTTGACTCTCTTCGTATTTCCATTTTTTGTTAATTTTTTCATTGTTTCAAGACTAGAGCCCATTGGTAGTGCGAGAGATCATATAGGCAGAAAAAGTAACTGGTATGTTGAATGTGGTGGAGAAAGGTAGAGAGAGAGAACCCATCGCCTGGGGCAATAAATGGCAACCTATGACGTTCCATACCCAGTTATTCGTCCTTTTGACATAACGGAGAGTAAAAGTGGGCGAGAGTGAGAGGATGGTAGAGACGGAGAAAGAGTGTACAAATGTGAGAGAGTAGCAGATAAAGATAGAAAGAGAACTAGAGAGAACAGGTATTGTGAGAGAGTCAGGTAGTCAAATTCTGCGCTACGAGAGCACTGTTTCATGTAGGGCCCTGAGAGTTAGAAAGGGGCGAGAGAGCACAGAACGGAGAGAGAGTGTAGAGTGGTTAGAGTGGAGTGAGAGAGTATTCAGATCGGAGAGACGCAGAGACATTGCGATTCATCTCGACAGAATAGGCTTAAGCACACTAACCACCACCCCTCCTCCCCCCTTTATTGTCCCCCACCCTGCCCTATGAGATTCAATCCCTCTTTGATAAATCATTCATATATCTGGCTACCGTAACAGAGATGGCACTACTTCAGAATAAGGTCCAACATAATAGTATAATTGCCTAATATAAACGTCCTTTCCTCTGTGTTAATTTCATTTTTTATGTCCCTTTGGATTTGCCCGGTGTTCATCCCTATTCTGAAGTAGTGCCACTGAGATTTCTGCCTAGGATCAATCGGCTTTTGGCTACTAGGCACCGTCTGAGTGTCCCCGGGGGTCTTTAATATGATCAAGTATTTACCCATAGTCTCCATTCCACTTATAGACATTATAGACATGTACCAACTTTGTCAAGTGCTTGCCTCCTCTCATCTCAACTCTCACCTTCACTCATTTCACTTTGACTTTGCGCCACCATCGTATCTTCCTGTTCCTATTGTGTTGTTGTGCTGCTTTACCGTTCTTATTATCGATCGAATTCACGTTTTGGCCCGTACTCTCTCCGTTTCGCACGCTATTTCGCCAATCTCTTTCTGCGTTAGACATCAAAGATCCAACATCAGTGAGAGTGAATCGTACGGTTTCTTCACTGTTGCCTTCCCCAAAATCATGTCGATATTTTTTTATTCTCTGCCAAGTTGAGAGCATTAAGTGTTCCTTATTGAATCAACATAAACTTCGAAGAAATTGTCTTATCTACATTATCGCTCTCAAAAATGTAAATTTTATTCGCCCGTGCATTTTGTTTATTATAATCAAACACGTTTTTTCATTCATGCAGCCTGCCTTCGTAAGGAGCGGTCGTCTTTATTCTCTGACGTCCATCTCAATCCCGTCACCACGACGCTCCCAGTGCACATCGAGGTTGGTACGAGAATCACCCGGGTTCGGGTTCGGGTTGGGTTCCGCGCCCAGACGCGTATTTTTGTCTTTTTATTAAATTGAGTGATGGATCATCGTGTTATGCTCTCTGAGATAACCGAGAAATAATGTGAATAGAACGTTGAGTTAGCTTTGTGGGTTATGCAATCGTTCGACCCAACCAGTTTGATGTCATAGCGTGACGGGACTTAATACCATACTAGTATAATATTGTCTTTTATCGATTTATAAGAGATTTGGACGAAAATATCTATGCTCATTGATATTCGAGAAATTGTAGAAAGACAACGCGATTATTTTTTCGTTTTTTAAATGTCAAAAATTTCGTTTTAAATGGCGCACTTTATTCAAGGAAGCACTCGTAAAATCACTTTCTTGGTCAGTTTTACATTAGAATCGAGGTGTTTATGGACAATAAGATTAGGAAGATCTTAATAATAACAAAATATCTATCTGACCTCTCAGGGTTGCTTCAAGATTTTTAAAGCGTTAGATAGTTTGAAGGGATAGAGCTGATATATGAGGAAAAAGCAGCTGCGATTACACGATCGTAGCATGCATTGCTCATGAATTATATTATTTTACCGTTTCTCTCTCTTAAAGTGATACCCAAGCTAATTTGAAACTCTTCGCTCTGGCCACACTCTCTCGCTTACTGTGTCTGCGAGAGAGCATTGCCAATGCGGAGAGTAAAATGAGGTTGGGATGTGCCTTTAATGCTACATTCATATATACAATAGACGGACAATTATAGTTCTCGAGCTCTCGCCCTTTACGTCACTCTCTCTCACTCTTCTTGTTCTGCTCGCACATCCACCCCCTAACAATAAGAGCGTGCGCGTTATTTGTGGTTAAGGAGAGACAGAGAGAGAGAGAGAGAGAGAGGGAGAGAGAGAGAGAGAGAGAGAGAGAGAGAGAGAGAGAGGAGAGAGAGGGAGAGAGGAGAGATACTTTAAGAAAAATGCGCGAATTTTACCACTACA